>VFSX01000026.1:12500-129260 GCA_016618255.1 Chlamydomonas sp. UWO 241 | reverse complement strand
CACCCACAGATGCGCACGATCGACGGGCACGACAACGCAGCGCTCACCGGCGCCGTCCTCCCCCAGTGGGCGTCCCTCACACGCACACACGCACACGCACACACACACACACACACACACACTCACACACAAACACGCACACACGCACACACACACACACTCCCCCCCACACACGCCTCCCCCCCCACACGCGCACACACGCACAGTAACAGTAACGGGGTTTCCAGCTAAGCAGGCTACTCTTCTAACACCGCAGCTGCCGTGCGGCTGGCTGGGAAAATCGGGCACGAATTCCCCGTGTCGTCTGGTGTGCGACAGGGGTGCGTCATTGCTCCTGTGTTGTTCAATGTTTTTTTATTGACCACATAGTGAAAAAGGCGCTAGACATGATGCCAGAGGGGGCTGGCGTGTCAGTCGTGACCCGAGCCGGCGGCTCTGTGTTGTCGTCGTCGGTTGAGCGCATAGTAATGCTGATGTATGCCGACGATTATGTTTGTTCTCGCATGACCCAGCTCAGTTGGCGCTTATGCTGAAAATCCTTGACAAAGTGTCCCCTAGCTTTGGCATGCAAATCAACGCCGCCAAGACAGAAGTGATGATTTGCCAGCAGATTTTGACGCGGATCTGCCCACGTTTGCGCTGACTGGTGGTGAAGTGAAGACCGTCTCTGCATTTAAGTATCTAGGGAGTTGGATAACCCAGAGTGGTGGTGTGGAAAAGGAGATCGGTGTGCGTGTCGGTCGCGCGCTGGGCGTGTTTGCGTCTTTTGATAAGATTTGGGCCAGCAAGAAGATGCAAGTGCAGTCTAAGATGCGGGTTTACAACACTTTCGTGCTGCCCCACTTTCTGTACGGCTGCGAAACATGGGCCCCTACTAAAACACAACTGACTCGATTGGAGGTTGCCCACTCTAACTGCCTTCGTCGCATTCTGGGTGTGCGCCTGGTCGACCGGCACAGATTAACTTATATTCGGCAGGCGTGCGACACTGAGCCAATTGAGAGCCTTGTGGCAAAGCGATCAATGCAGTGGCTAGGCCATGTGATGCGCATGCCGGCTTCTCGTCTTCCTCGTACGACTTTTGACTGCACAATGGATGTGGCTCGGCAGCAAGGCCGGCCTCCAGCCTCCTCCCGACACTATTTTCTTAAGCTACTGATTCAGCAGCTAGGCGAAACTAGTGGCACTCGTTCTGATTGGAAGACTTTTTCGGACACGGCGTTTGAGCGTGCTCAGGATAGGGTCGGGTGGAGAGCCGTGGTGTACGGTCCGGCTGCCCCTCAGGCGCCGGCCCCTCCACCACGGCGGTCAAGTAGATTGGCAAGCGCCACTTGACCCCTATCCCCTAGAAGCAGTTAGGACCTATTTTGGAGGCGTCGCACAATAGCTCTCCTTTTTGCTCTGGGACTACACGTTGGCAGGCAGCCGGCTGGTGGCTACCGCCCCTCACAAGTAATTGTTAGGGCCAGAACTGGACTTGGGTCTAGGCGGTGGTACTAGGACTAGAGGTAGTCTTTGCTGGAAAGCCGATGTAACTGTAACAGGCTACTCTTCTACTAGAGACACCCGCCGATACTCCAGCACTCTTAAGTACTAGAGTACCGCCGGCTCCCGGCCGATAGACTACCGCTCCCGCCGGCTAGACTACCCCAAACAGCGCTCTCTGAGAGACATGTCTGGCAAGGAGCATATAGGAGAGGACCTTCCTCAGGGTCACAGTAGTGGCCTTGTGGCCAGTCAAGCCGGCAGAGCCGACTGGCGCTGACTGGAACGGTCCCCGCCTGGCAGTGCATGGCTGTCCAGCTCTCGTTTGCATGGGGCTCAGCCGGCGCCCCATGCCTCATGCATGGCCAGGTCCCACCCTCCAGGGGTGCATGGACGACAGAGTTGTCATGGAGGCTGCCTGAAGACCTTCCAACGCCAGTCACCGGCAGACGAGCGCCCCCGAGGATGAGCGCGGTGACGAACGCTGCGATTGGTGAAGCGGATTTACTCTGTGTTGCCTCGGCGGTCGCCACCGCTGAAGCCGTGATGGTAGCCCGCCTCCACGGGCAGCCATCTTGACCAATGTCCAGCATGCATTGACGGGCGCCAGCTCCTCCGCTCGTCGATCAACTCGTCGAGATCGGTGCCGCATGGCGTCCTGCATGGGGGGAGGATAAGGGCCGTCTCCCAGCACGGGCCGCGGCAGCGCCGCGGCTACTCGCCAAGCCATGGCAGCGCCGGGCAAGCCGCTCCTGAAGTGTTCCACCGAGGGGCAGTCTAGCAGGAGCCGGGCCAGTCGTATTTTACCCCGCTCGTCAGCGGCACGGAGATCCTCGTTACCAGCAGCGCCGCATTGCTGGGTCCAGGGCTCGGCGACGAGAACGCGCCTCCGTTAATCGAGACACACGCACAGGTGTGCACAATCGACGTGCGCGACAACGCGGCGCTCACCGGCGCCGTCCCCCCTCAGTGGGCGTCTCACACACACTCACACACACGCACACACACACACACACACACCCTCACACCCTCACACACACACACGCCCCCTCCCCCCCCACACGCGCACACACGCACAGGTGCGCACGATCGACGTGCGCGACAACGCGGCGCTCACCGGCGCCGCCCCCCCCCAGTGGGCGTCCCTCACTCACACACACACACACACACACACACACGCACACACGCACACAGACACACACACGCACACACGCACACACACACACACACACACACAAACACAGGTGCACACGATCGACGTGCGCGACAACGCGGCGCTCACCGGCGCCGTCCCCCCCCAGTGGGCGTCTCTCACGTTGCTTTCCTCCCTCGAGGTCTCTGGAACAGCCATCACCAACGTGCCGCCCGCGCCCGCCGCCGCCTTCCCCTTGCCCCCGCTCCGCCCCCGCAACCCCCCTCGCCTCCCGGGCCCCCCGCGCGCCGCCGCCCCCCCCCCCCCCCCCGCCGCTCCACTCTCCGCCCCCCCTCCCCCCCCCGCCGCCGCACCCGCCCCCCCCCGCCACTAGGCCCTCCCGTCCCCCCGCCCCGCCCGCCCCCGCCCTCCCGCCTCTTTATTTTCCCCGCCCCCCTACCGCCCTCCCGCCGTCCCCCCACCAGCCCCGTCCCCGCCTCCGTCGCCCCCGTCCCCGTCGCCACCGCCGCTCGCGCCAATCAGTTGGGCCATCCCACAGAGCTACCAGCTTGGCGTTCGGCATGGAGCGGCGATGCTGGTAGAAGATGCCATGCTGGCAGCGATCAGTAGTCAGGTGTGTGTGTGTGTGGTGCGTGCGTGTGTGTGTGTGTGTGTGTGTGTGTGTGCCGCCGCTTGCGCCAATCAGTTGGGCCATCCCACAGAGCTACCAGCTTGGCGTTCGGCACGGGCGGCAATACTGGTGGAAGATGCCACGCTGGCAGCAATCAGCAGCCAGGTGGACGTGTGTGTGTGAGTGTGTGTGTGTGTATGTGTGTGTGCCGCCGCTCACGCCAATCCGGTGGGCCATCCCACAGAGCTATCAGCTTGGCGCTCGGCACGGGCGGCAATACTGGTGGAAGATGCCACGCTGGCGGCAATCAGCAGCCAGGTGGACGTGTGTGTGTGTGTGTGTGTGTGTGTGCCGTCGCTCACGCCAATCCGGTGGGCCATCCCACAGAGCTACCAGTTTGGCGTTCGGCACGGGCGGCGATGCTGGTGGAAGATGCCACGCTGGCGGCAACCAGCGGCCAGGTGGGCGTGTGTGTGTGTGTGTGTGTGTGTGTTTGCCACCGCTTGCGCCAATCCGTTGGGCCATCCCACAGAGCTACCAGATTGGCGTCAGGCACGGGGCGGCAATGCTGGTGGGGGATGCCACGCTGGCGGCAATCAGCAGCCAGGTGGACGTGTGCGTGTATGTGTGCGTGTGTGTGTGTGTGTGTGTGTGTGTATGTGTGTGTGTGTGTCGCCACCGCTGCTCGCGCCAATCCGTTGGGCCATCCCACAGAGCTACCAGATTGGCGTACGGCACGGGGCGCCGATGCTGGTGGGGGATGCCACGCTGGCGGCAATCAGCAGCCAGGTGTGTGTGTGTGGGTGGGCGTGTGTGTGTGTGTGCGCGTGCGCGTGTGTGTGTGTGTGTGTGTGTGTGTGTGTGTGTGTCGATGCTGGTGGGGGATACCACGCTAGCAGCAATCAGCAACCAGGTGTGTGTGGGCGGGGGGGAGGGCATGTGTGTGTGTGTGTGTGTGTGTGTCGATGCTGGTGGGGGACACCACGCTGGCAGCAATCAGCAACCAGGTGGGCGCGTGTGTGTGTGTGTGCATGTGTGTTTGTGTTGCCGCCGCTCGCGCCAATCCGGTGGGCCATCCCACAGAGCTACCAGCTTGGCGTTCGGCACGGGGCGCCGATGCTGGTGGGGGATGCCACGCTGGCGGAAGTCAGCAACCAGGTGTGTGTATGGGGGAGGAGTGCGTGTGTGTGTGTGTGTGTGTCGATACTGGTGGGGGACACCATGCTGGTGGCAATAAGCAACCAGGTGTGTGTGTGTGTGTGTGTGTGTATAGCAACAGGTGTGCATGTGCGTGTGTGTGTGCATGTGTGTATATGTATGTGTGTGTGTGTGTGTGTGTGTGTGTGTGTGTGTGTGTGTGCTAGCACCAATTCCAGCTCCGACTCGTGTGGGAGCTGCGCTTGGGTAGGGAGGGGAGGAGGGAGGAGAGACCTTGCCACGCCTCACCCACGTGCCATGAACACACTTCCTAACACCACGAGCCATATGCCCTGGGCAGGCCTCCTTTGCAATGCAACCATCTGCAGGGATGTCCACCGCGGTCAAACACGCTTGCACACACATGCACACACACACACACATGCACACACGCACACGTGCTACATGCCCCTGGCCTCCTTTGCAATTCGGCAGTCAGCAGGGATACCCACCGCAGCTACACACACTCGCACACACATGCATACACACATACTTATGCACACGCACACACACACGCACACACACGTGCCACAGGTTGTCTTTTCAATCAATGAGACGACCGGGGCAACCACGGTGGTCACCACCAATGGAACTGGCTCGTACGTTACTGCGCTGTATGAGGTGTGTGTGCATGTGTGTGTGTATGTGTGTGTGTGTGTATGTGGGGGGGGGCAACCACGGTGGTCACCACCAACGGAACTGGCTCGTACGTGGCTGCGATGTATGAGGTGTGTGTGTCTGTGTGTGGTGGTGGTGGGGGGCATGTGTGTGTGTGTGTGTGCGTGTGTGTGTGTGTGTGTGTGTGCGCGCGTGCGCATGTGACTGCACTGTATGAGGTGTGTGGCTGTGTGGAGGGATGGCACGAAGGGGGGGGGGAGCTCATGGGGCACGCTGCCGACCAGTATTTGTGCCAGCATGGCCGAGTGGCCCCGCGTGCCCGCCGATCCTCGAAGTTCTCTCTTACACGCGCACACAGTTTCTTGCACTCGACCCCCACCCCGCCCCGCCCCACACAAACGCACACGCACGTCCGCCGGGGCCTGCCTGACGTGCACGCCCAGGACCTCAACCACACACACACACACACACCACGCATGCGCACGCACTTACACACGTGCAGGTCACGTCCCCCGCCGGGGCCTGCCTGACGTGCAAGTCCGGGCTGGCCCAGGACCTCTCTCACACACACACACACACACACATACACACATACCACGCATGCGCACGCACGCTCGCACGCACATACACACACACACACACACACACACACGTGCAGGTCACGTCCCCCGCCGGGGCCTGCCTGACATGCACGACCGGGCTGGCCCAGGACCTCACACACACACGCACACACACACACACGCATGCACACTTGCACACAAACACACACATGCACGCACACTCACACAAACACACAGGTCACATCTCCCGCCGGGGCCTGCCTGACGTGCACGACCGGGCTTGCCCAGGACCTCACACATGCACACTCACACACACGCACTCAAACACACGCACAGGTCACGTCCCCTGCCGGGGCCTGCCTGACATGCACGACCGGGCTGGCACACACACACACACACACACACACACACACGCACACACACACGCACACACGCGCATGTAAACACACACATGCACGCACACACGCACAGGTCACGTCCCCCGCTGGGGCCTGCCTGACGTGCACGACCGGGCTGGCCCAGGACCTCACATTTGCGCTGTGCCAACAGCTTGCCTTCAACGACTGCCGCAACATGTCAGGTGCGCGTGTGTGGTTGGAAGTGCATGCACAAAGTCCGTTGTGTGTGTGTGTGTGTGTGTGTTGTGTGGGTGCGCGTGTGCGCACGTTTATGCACGAAGACCGCACGCATTGCGAGTGTGTGTGTGTATGTGTGTGTGTGTATGTGTGCGCGTGTGCGATTGCATGTGCATGCACGAAGACCGCACGCATTGTGTGTGTGTGCGCATGTGTAATTGCATGTGCATGCTCGTAGTCCACACGCATTTTGAGTGTGTATATGTGTGTGTGTGTGTGTGTGCATGCGTGTGTGTGTTTGTGTGTGTATAGGTGCATGCGTGTATGCATGCGCATGCCCAGGGGGGTCGACGCCGCATTCCTGCTGCATCCCCCACCCCCTCCTCTCCTCTCCCCCCCACCCCCCATACACACCACCATGCATACACACTCCCACCAACTGCACATGCACACACGCCTGTTTTGAGACACGCACCGCGTGCACAGCAATCATGATGGCAGATGGCATGCTAGGGGTCTAATTTTGTCAGCTGCCGGCCTTGTTCCTAGGGTCCAATGTGCCATCAAAGGCGTCCGATGGACTGTAAAATCGACCACACACAGCCGCCAGCTTCACCGAGATAGCCAACGAAGCAAACTCTCTACTATCGCCACCCCTGCCGCGCACGCTCACTTACCACTATCCCCTCTCTCCCCCACCAGACACACACACACTCCCATCTGCCACCCCACACACACGCAGTTACCTGCTTCACCGGGCTATTCAGCGAGCTGCCCAAGTTCCCCGCCCCGCGCGCCCATAATGGTCTCACACCAAGCCCCCCCATCTCCATCAGGACCTTACGACCGCCCCCCCCTGTCTCCCCCAAACACACACACAACACACACGCAAAGTGACCTGGGCAAGCCAGCAAAGTGCTCCCGGTACCGCTCCTACCATGCTCGCTCACTAACCACCGTCCTGTCTCCTCCCACCACCACCACACACACACACTCCCATCTGCCACCACCCCCACACACAGTTAACTGCTTCACCGGGCTGTCCAGCGAGCTGCCCGAGTTCCCCGCCACGCCACTGCGCGCACACATAATGATCCCATACCGACCCCCCGCCTCCCCAAACACACACATGCAACACACGCACGCACGCACACACACACACACGCACACACACACAGTCACCTGCTTCACCGGCCTATCCAGTGAGCTGCCCGAGATCCCTGCGCCGCCACCGCGCGCGCCCATAATGATCTCACACCGACCCCCCATTTTGACATCCGTACACACACACCCTGTCTCCCCCAAACACACACATGCAACACACACACACACACACACACGCAGTCACCTGCTTCACCGGGCTACCCAGCGAGCTGCCCGAGTTCCCTGCGCCGCCACCGCGCGCGCTCCACTACGCCAGCGGCGACGCCAACATGACCGCGTGCACCGCGTACCTGGTTGCCTCGTTTAGTCTGAGCACGCTGAACGCGTCGGCTGGCCTGACCGTGCAGCTGCTGACCACACCGGTGTGTGAGGGGAGAAGGGGGGAGGAGGGGGGAGGAGAGAGGCGGCAGAGAGGGAGAGGGGGAGAGAGGGGAGGGAGACCGGTAGGGAGGGGAGCGGGGAGCGGGGAGCGGGGAGCGGGGAGGGGGGGAGCGGGAGCGGGAGCGGGGAGCGGGAGAGGGGGAGGGGGGAGCGGGGAGGGGGGCGGGGAGGGTGGCATGTGAGTGGGTGGGAGGGGGGGCAGGGGGGAGGAGAGGGGCAAGAGGGGACCACCCAATCACCCGGCACCGCCACAACCCACATGCGCGCCTGTGTGCCGCCCCGCAGGTCACAATCACGCCCACGTCCGGCGCCCACACGCCCCCCCCACCCTCCCCACACACAGTTACCTGCTTCACCGGGCGCTTCAGAGAGCTGCCGGGCGCTGCACCCGCCCCCCCCCCCCCCCCCCCCCCCCCCCACCCCCGCCCCCGCACACACGCCCCCCCCCACACACACCCCGCCCGCACCACCCAGTAACAGTAACAGTAACACGGGGTTTCCAGCTAAGCAGGCTACTCTTCTACTAGAGACACCCGCCGATACTCCAGCACACTTAAGTACTAGAGTACCGCCGGCTCCCGGCCGATAGACTACCGCTCCCGCCGGCTAGACTACCCCAAACAGCGGTCTCTGAGAGACATGTCTGGCAAGGAGCATATAGGAGAGGACCTTCCTCAGGGTCACAGTAGTGGCCTTGTGGCCAGTCAAGCCGGCAGAGCCGACTGGCGCTGACTGGAACGGTCCCCGCCTGGCAGTGCATGGCTGTCCAGCTCTCGTTTGCATGGGGCTCAGCCGGCGCCCCATGCCTCATGCATGGCCAGGTCCCACCCTCCAGGGGGGCATGGACGACAGAGTTGTCATGGAGGCTGCCTGAAGACCTTCCAACGCCAGTCACCGGCAGACGAGCGACCCCGAGGATGAGCGCGGTGACGAACGCTGCGATTGGTGAAGCGGATTTACTCTGTGTTGCCTCGGCGGTCGCCACCGCTGAAGCCGTGATGGTAGCCCGCCTCCACGGGCAGCCATCTTGACCAATGTCCAGCATGCATTGACGGGCGCCAGCTCCTCCGCTCGTCGATCAACTCGTCGAGATCGGTGCCGCATGGCGTCCTGCATGGGGGGAGGATAAGGGCCGTCTCCCAGCACGGGCCGCGGCAGCGCCGCGGCTACTCGCCAAGCCATGGCAGCGCCGGGCAAGCCGCTCTTGAAGTGTTCCACCGAGGGGCAGTCTAGCAGGAGCCGGGCCAGTCGTATTTTACCCCGCTCGTCAGCGGCACGGAGATCCTCGTCACCAGCAGCGCCGCATTGCTGGGTCCAGGGCTCGGCGACGAGAACGCGTCTCCGCACCACCCAATCACCCTAAACCCTGAACCCTGAACCTTGAACCCTAAACCTTAAACCCTAAACCCAATCAACCGGCACCGCCACACCCCGCAGATCACAATCACGCCCACGTCCGGCGCCGGCCGCCGGTCGCTGCTGCAGCAGCTGTGGCCAGTGTCTCTAGTACAATCTCTGGTACAGACGCGGGCGCACACGCGCGCGCTGTCGCAGCAGTCGGCGGCGCAGTACGCGGTGGCGACGCCGGCCAATGGATCGGTGCGATGCATGCAAGACACGCGCACGCATGCACACACACGCGCACACACACGCACGCACACACACTCAACACACACACGCGCACACGCCCACACACACACACGCACACACACACACACACACACACACACATAAACACACACACACAGGATGTCGCAACATCCACCGTGCTCACGAACTGGATCTCCAACTATGACAATTCCCAAGGCGTCAACATTGCAGACGTGACGGTGGGTGAGGGGGGCAGGTCGAGGGTTAGGGGTTTAGGTTTGGGGTATAGGGTTTAGGGTTTAGGTTTGGGAGGGTTTGGGGTCCTTGGGGCTCGATTAACGGAGGCGCGTTCTCGTCGCCGAGCCCTGGACCCTGCAATGCGGCGCTGCTGGTGACTAGGATCTCCGTGCCGCTGACGAGCGGGATAAAATACGACTGGCCTGGCTCCTGCTAGACTGTCCCTCGGTGGAAACTACAGGAGCGGCTTGCCCGGCGCTGTCATGGCTTGGCGAGTAGCCGCGGCGCTGCCGCGACCCGTGCTGGGAGACGGCCCTTATCCTCCTCCCATGCAGGACGCCATGCGGCACCGATCTCGACGAGTTGATCGACGAGCGGAGGAGCTGGCGCCCGTCAATGCATGCTGGACATCGGTCAAGATGGCTGCTCGTGGGGCGAGCTACCATCAGGGCTTCAGCGGTGGTGACCGCCGAGGCAACAACAGAGTTTATCCGCTTCACCATCGCAGCGTTTGTCACCGCGCTCACCCTCGGGGGCACTCGTCTGCCGGTGACTGGCGTCGGCATTGGTCTTCAGGCAGCCTGCCATGACGACTCTGTTTGCCCAGGCCCCCCTGGAGGGTGGGACCTGGCCATGCATGACGCATGGGGCGCAGGCAGAGCCCCATGCATGGAGTTGGACAACCATGCACCATGCCAGGCGGGGACTTTTCTGCTTCAGCGCCGCCAGTCGGCACAGCCGGCGTGGTTGGCCTCAAAGGCCAGGAGGAGGACAGTCCTTTCCTATACGCTCCTTGCCAGACATGTCCCTCAGGGACTCGTTTGGGTCTAAACTAGCCGGCGGGAGCGGTAGTCTAGACGGCAGGTAACCGGCTGGTGGCTATCGTCCTTCACAGGGCGGTGGCACTAGGACTAGTGTTGTCTTAGCTGGAATGCCATGTAACTGTAACTGGGGTCCTTGTTTAAATGGTTTAGTTTAGGGTCAACCCTTTTAAACCCTTGGGGCTCGGTTAACGGAGGCGCGTTCTCGTCGCCGAGCCCTGGACCCAGCAATGCGGCGCTGCTGGTGACGAGGATCTCCGTGCCGCTGACGAGCGGGGTAAAATACGACTGGCCCGGCTCCTGCTAGACTGCCCCTCGGTGGAACACTTCAAGAGCGGCTTGCCCGGCGCTGCCATGGCTTGGCGAGTAGCCGCGGCGCTGCCGCGGCCCGTGCTGGGAGACGGCCCTTATCCTCCCCCCATGCAGGACGCCATGCGGCACCGATCTCGACGAGTTGATCGACGAGCGGAGGAGCTGGCGCCCGTCAATGCATGCTGGACATTGGTCAAGATGGCTGCCCGTGGAGGCGGGCTACCATCACGGCTTCAGCGGTGGCGACCGCCGAGGCAACACAGAGTAAATCCGCTTCACCAATCGCAGCGTTCGTCACCGCGCTCATCCTCGGGGTCGCTCGTCTGCCGGTGACTGGCGTTGGAAGGTCTTCAGGCAGCCTCCATGACAACTCTGTCGTCCATGCACCCCTGGAGGGTGGGACCTGGCCATGCATGAGGCATGGGGCGCCGGCTGAGCCCCATGCAAACGAGAGCTGGACAGCCATGCACTGCCAGGCGGGGACCGTTCCAGTCAGCGCCAGTCGGCTCTGCCGGCTTGACTGGCCACAAGGCCACTACTGTGACCCTGAGGAAGGTCCTCTCCTATATGCTCCTTGCCAGACATGTCTCTCAGAGACCGCTGTTTGGGGTAGTCTAGCCGGCAGGAGCGGTAGTCTTTCGGCCGGGAGCCGGCGGTTCTCTAGTACTTAAGAGTGCTGGAGTATCGGCGGGTGTCTCTAGTAGAAGAGTAGCCTGCTTAGCTGGAAACCCCGTGTTACTGTTACTGTTAATTTTACGCGTGCATGAGTTTAAGCTTCGGATTTAGCCCCCCCCCCCCCTACATCACACAGCTCCACCTTGCAATCCGCCGCATGCTGCTCAACAGCCACACCCTTCAGGCCGTGCCGTCCCTCTTCACCTTCTCCCCCCCCCTCCCCCCCCCCCCACCCACCACCACCACCACACAGCTCCGCCTCGCGATCTGCCGCGTGCTGATTGGCAGCCACACCCTCCAGGCCGTGCCATCCCCCCCCCCCTGCCCCTCTGCACCACTCAGATCCGCCCCGCGATCTTCCGCGTGCTGCCCGGCAGCCACACCCGCCAGGCCGTGCCGTCCTCTTCACCTTCCCCCCCCCTCCCCCTCCACCACCACCACCACCACCACCATCACCATCACCACACAGGTCCATCACCACACAGGTCCGCCTCGCAATCCTCCGCGTGCTGCCCGGAAGCCAGACCCTCCAGGGCATGCCATCCCTCTTCACTTTCCCCCCCTCTCCCTCACCACCACCACCATCACCACCACACAGGTCCGCCCCGCGTTCCGCCGCGTGCTGCTTGGCAGCGACAATCTCCAGGCCGTGCCGTCCCTCGGCTCTTCACCTTCTCACCCCACCCCCCCACACACACACCCACACACACCACCACCACCTCTATGTCTGCCTCGCGATCCTCCGCGTGCTGCCGAACAGCCACACCCTCCAGGCCGTGCCGTCCTCTTCACCTTCTCATCCCCCTTCCCCCCCCCCCCACCACCATCACCACCACACAGGTCCGACTCGCAACCCTCCGCGTGCTGCCCGGCAGCCACACCCTCCAGGCCGTGCCATCCCTCTTCATCCTCTCCCCCCCTCCCCCTCCCCCCACACACACACACTGTCACCCACCCTCCACACAGGCCCGCCTCGCAATCCTCTGCGCGCTGCCCGGAAGCCACACCTTCCAGGCCGTGCCGTCCCTCTTCACCTTCTCCCCTCCCCCTCCCCCTCCCTCCCCCTTTCCCACCACCACCACCATCACCACCACACAGGTCCGCTTCGCAATCCTTCGCGTGCTGCCCGGCAGCGACAATCTCCAGGCCGTGCCGTCCCTCGGCTCTGCTGGCTACTCGGCAGCCCCGGGGCTCGCGCCGCCGCCGCCGCCACCAGCGGTCAACTGCCCCTCCCCAAAGCTCGGGTGGGTGGTGGGACGCCGCCACTGCTGACAACAGCAGCAGCAGAAGCAGCAGCAGCAGAACCGTTTGTACAGTTTTTACATGCACGCGCCTGGAGGACCCCGGGACGTGAGTTAAGGCCTAGACTGCACGTCTAGGGGAGCTCTTCTAGTAGAGCCTGCAAGGCCACGCAGCGCGCCAGCCTAGCAAAGCAGCAGAACAGCAACAACCACAGCAGCAGCGATAGAAATAACAGCAGTAACAGCAGCAGCAACAACAGCACCAACCACCAACAGCATCCGTCGGTCGATCAGTTGACCCACCCCCACCCCCACCGCATCTCCACACACACCCCACCACCCCCACCCTGAAGCAAGGATGCCAGTGTCACTGTCTCGCAACCCCCCCACCACCCTGATGTGATCATACCACGCTCTGTGTGTCTTGCAACACCTCTGCCTCGCAACACCTCTGTCTGTCTCGCAACATCTCTGTCTCACAACATCTCTTTCTGTCTCGCAACACCTCTGTCTGTCTTGCGACACCTCTCTGTCTTGCAACATCCCTGTCCCGCAACACCTCTGTCTTTCGCAACACCTCTGTCTGTCTTGCAACACCCCGCAGGTCCCTGTGTGGCAGCGCCGCCGCCGGTGCGATCGCCGGCAACACCCCCACCACACCCCACCACTTTGACGTGATCATGCCACTGCCTGTGTCTCGCAACACCCCGCAACAACTCTGTCTGTCTCGCAACATCCCTGTCTGTCTCGCAACACCTCTGTCTCGCCACACCTCTGTCTGTCTCGCAACACCTCTGTCTCACGACACCCCGCAACATCTCTGTCTGTCTCGCAGCACCTCTGTCTCACAACACCCCGCAACACCTCTGTCTGTCTTGCAACACCTCTGTCTCGCAACACCTCTGTCTCGCAACACGTCTTTCTTCCAACACCTCTGTCTCGCAACACCTCTGTCTGTCTCGCAACACCCCCACCACACCCACCACCCTGACGTGATCATGCCACGCTCTGTCTGTCTTGCAACACCCTGTCTGTCTCGCAACACCTCTGTCTAAAGTTTCCACCTTGAGACTATCAAGTGCGACCCCCTGATCGAGCATAAAGTAAATAAGCGTCATTTAGGCCCCCAATTGATTTGGCTGCCCTCCCCAGCCCTGACAAGCTTCTTGAGCACCTAAGAATGTCTCACAACACCCCGCAGGTCCCTGTGTGGCAGCGCCGCTGGCGGTGCAATCGCCAGCATCGTCATCGGCGGCGTGCTGGTCCTCGCCGTCGTCGCCGCCCTCATCTGGTATGCGCTGCGTCTGCCGGCGGCGCGCGTTGCAGAGGACATGCAGAAGGTGCGCTGAGGGGCTGCTGCTTTAGGAGGGGGGTCCTGCGTACGGAACGGCACGTATTGCCCTCCGGCAGCGCCAACACGGGGCGGCAGCAGCAGCAGCAGCAGGCACCCACACATCCCGCCCCCTCGCACGCTCCTCCCCTCCGCACGCACCTCCCGCCTTCCCGCCCCCCACCCACCCACCCACCCCTCTCTGCACACACACACACACACACACCACACACGTCCCCTCGCACGCTCCTCCCTCTGCACGCACCCTCCCGCCCGCCCCCCCCCCCACCCACCCACCACCCACCCTTCTTCTGCACACACACACACTCACACACACACACCACCCACCCACCCACCCACCCTTCTTCTGCACACACACACACACACACACTCGCAGATGGACGCGCAGGGCGGGTGGGCGCAACGCTACGGCAACCTTCTCAACGGCAACGGGATGTACTACTCCGGCCTCATGCGCGGCATGCCGACGTGCCCCTATGTCGTGCCCGGCATGGGCAACGCGATGCTGCAGGCACGCGCACCACCCACGCAGGCATCCAACCACCACTACGCCTACTCCGCCGGCGGCTACGGCGGTCCCGCGGGCGGCGGTGGTGGGGGCGGCTCGGTGGGCGGCGCGATGCAGGCGCCGCATCAGTACGCCGGGCGGCTCGCGCCCCTTCCGGGGCAGCACTACTCTGCTGGCGGCGCGCCAGCCAATGGCCAGGGCGGGCTGGCGGGGCCGCTGGCGATGCCGCAGGCGTACGGCAACAGCGCGCTGCCGAGCAGCAGCATGGCGATGAAACTGGTGCAGCAGCAGCAGCAGCAGCAGCAGCAGCAGCAGCAGCAGCAGCTGCAGGCGCAGGCGCAGGCGCAGGCTCCGATGACGCCGACGTATGCGGCGGGGCCGGGAGTGGCGCAGCAGCAGCAGCAGGCGCCGCCGTACTCGGGCTTTGCCACGGGTGCCGTCCCCATGGGCATGCAGCCGCAGCAGCAGCAGCAGCAGCAGGCACAGGCGCCGCCATACTCAGGGGGCTACGCCGCGGGGGGCGCTGCGCCCCTGCAGGCGCCGCAGCAGCAGGCGCCGCAGCCTACGGGATACGCCACCCCTACACAGCAGCAGCAGCAGCAGCAGCAGCAGCAGCAGCAGCCCTACTCTGGGTACCCCGCGGGTGCCACCGCCGCGCAGGCGCAGCAGCAGCCCGTGACTCCGACTTACGCGACCGCGGCGCAGACGCCGTTTGTCGGGGGGTCCTACGCGCCGCCGCAGCCGCAGCTTCCGCCGCCGCCGCAGCAGCAGCAGCAGTTTCAACCGGCGTACGGCGCAGCGCAGCGACTGTGACCGCTGTGAGCAGCAGCAGCAGCAGCAGCAGCGCCGTGCGAAGCGCGGACACGCGCGGCGCTTGGATGACTAGGCTGCCGCCCCCCGCGTGTATATAGCGCATGTGAGGCTGATAACTCTGCCTCGGTGTAAACAAGAGGTCCAATGGCTCGTCGTGTTGCGTGCGCGTGTCAGAGCTGCGCAGCCGCCAGGCAGTCTGGTGGGCAGTGGAGCAGCAGACAAGCTTTCGCAACTGGGTGGAGATGATCCAGATGCCCCATTGCCTGTGCACACAGTACAAAAGGCGTGCGCAGCGACGAAAGAGTGTCTGGAAGAGTGGGAGGTGCATCCATTGCCTCTCCACCCAGTTCCACACCTATGTGCATCCAGCAGGTGGACACGACCATCTGGCCAGGGGAGGGTGCATTCAGCATCGCTTGTAGGTGAACCACCACCACCACCACCACCACCACCACTACGCTCGTCCCATGACACCATCCCACCACGCTCGTCGCTCCACCTGCGATGGCATTGCCCCATCCGGCCACTAGGACTAGCGTGGATGAGAGCCTCCCATCAGAGCATCACCATCACAGTGCCCTCTCAGAGTCTGATCGGAGGCCAGCTGCCTACAGCCATCATATGGCCCCACCACCACCATTCAAGTATCACCACATCACCAGCACCCCCTCACCGGAGGCCTACTCTTGAGAACAGAGCTTCGGCCTTGGGCCGGCCGGCTCTGGGGGTGGGGGGAAGCGTGCCAGAACGCGTCCACATGGACAAAAAGTGCAAAAACAAATTGGAACCGTTTCTCGAATTGTGCGTGTCATCCTTGCGCAGGGGCCATGCTAATCTTCTCTGTATAATTCCAAGTTTATCAGATGTCCGTAGACAACAAACAGGGCAGATTTTGTTATTAGTGGGGGGCCACGATGTGTCAACAGCCGATGCAACCCACCATCGCAACATCAATGTACACATTTGGACCACCTACCCGCTACCCACTGGCGAAGCTGCGTCACAGGTGATGCAGGACCAGTGACTTTGTCTTCTGGTAGCCGGCGCGGAGCGGAGCGACCAACGTCCCTCGTTCGCTGCCTTGGCGTTGACCGTTGACCGTCACATACAGAGCTGTTTGTAGCTCGACGTGCTCTTCATACCTGATGGGGTCGTCAGGATACCAGGTAACTTGGTTGGGTTGTGTTTGAAGTCCGTATGCCCCCTGTAGATCGGTTAGAGGTCTCGTAGGGACGGGCTGGCCGAGCTGGACCAGCACTGACCGAAGACAAGGCACTGGCGTGATTGCGCTTGCTCTATTGATCGGCGTGCAGTCGCGATCTGCTTGCAGCTATCCCACAAAAGCTCCTACCGACTAGCAGTACTGCTCTGCGTAACTGAGCACGGACGGGCACATGCGTGTGTGGCACATGTCGCGGCCCCGCAGGAAACACAGTGTGCCGTCTGCCGCGCCGCGAGGTGCAGGCTGTGAGATTAGGCCCCCAGTGCAGCTATGTAAACTCACCCTGACTCAGTGAGGCCTTGCCTGCACAGAAGGAGCACCTTGGAAGACTGCCGCCTGAGCACCTCGACGCGGACACTGCAGTGTCCGGTGTCCGGTGTCCGGTGCTCTTGGCAGCTGCCAAGAGCACATCCCTACAGACATCTCCTTCACAGCAGAGAGCTGCGCAGTGCTGCGCCTCATCGCTTTAACTAAGGACAGTGAGGAAAGAAGCTGGCAGGCTTTGTACAGCGCGTGGGGCTGGAAGGCGCTCTGATGAGCCCAGGCTTCTTTTCGTTGCGTTGTTACAGCTGCCGGGGCCTGCTCACGGCATGGTGGGTGCCTGTTTGCCCTTGGCTCCCCCCCAGCTAAGCGGTGCAGCTTTACGCGCCGCCACCTGCATACATAACTCGTGCCAATTGTGTTACCTGCTACCTGCTGCACGGCCCGAGTAAACAAATGTCAGCACTCCTGCAGCAATAGGACCAATGATTAAAGTACAGAAGATGAAAGAAAAGGGGTCACCAACGGAGCGGAGAAACGACAACCACATGCCGTCACCGGCTGGTGCCATGTGCGTTGCCGCCCCCCAAACTACCATCGTAAACAGGGCCCTGTCCATACACAAGGCCCTGTCCATACGTGGGACCGCGCCCGACATACACAGGGCCCTGCCCATACCCATACGGTGGTGGCGGTGGGGAAGGAGAGGGCGGCGGCGGTTGAGAGGGGGGTAATGGGGAGGGGGAGTGCGGTGAAGGTGGGGATATAGACGGTGGGGAGGGAGAGGGCAGCGGCGGTTGAGAGGGGGGTGATGGGGAGGGGGAGTGCGGTGAAGGTGGGGATATAGACAGTGGGGAGGGTGAGGGAGGCAACAAGGACGGCGGGGAGGCAGACGGTGGGGAGGGCGGGGGCGATGGAGGTGGGGAGGGAGACGGTGGGGAGGGAAACGGCGGCAATGGTGAGCGTGGTGGCGGCGGCGGCGGTGGGGGAGGCGGCCACGGTGCCCCGAGCGCGTCCGCAGCCTGCGGGCCGCCCGCTGTGCTCCCCACCCCCTCCTGCGCTCCGCCCTCCAGCGCACCCCCGAGCTCGTAGCACGGGGAGCCCGCGGCCGCGCGCACGCACACCGCGACGGTCGCGGAGCGCGGCGTCAGAGAGACGAGCGTCACCGATAGCAGGCTGCGTGTGCGACCGGGCGGCCAAGGGGCGAGCGAGTGCGTCAGGTGAGCGGATGGGGTACGGGCCATGCCCACGGCATGCGGCCCACACACACCCCTCCTCCTACCCCAGGCATTTGCACCCAGATCGACTGAACCAAACGGCGCAAACCTCCCCGCATCGGTCCATGCGCTGCCCGCCTCGCCCACAGTCACCACCAGCACGGTGCCCCCTCCCCCCGCCCCTGCCCCCCCCGGGCAGTTGAGCGTTCACCCCAGATCGACCGACCACACACCCACGCACGCGCGCGCGTGCACCCACCTCCCCGCGTCAGTCCACTCGTCGCCCACGGCGCCTAGGATCGCCACCAGCGCTGTGTCGGTGTACTTCACGCCCGACGGCACGCGGTGCAGCGCGACCCCGGTGGACAGCTGCGTTGTGAGCCCAAACGGCACGTCATACGGGGGCGACGCCGCACGGAAGCTGGCCACGAAGCTCCCTCCTGCGGCTGCGCCGCTGCTTCCGCTGCTGCCGGCGGAGGGGGCGGTTGGCGAGAGGAGTATGCCGGTCACGCCGGGCGTGGCGATACCCTGCAGCGGCATCGACACGAGGCGCGGCGGCAGGCCGGGGCGCAGCCCGGCGAGCGTGCCCGCGGGCGTGGACCAGCCCATGGTCCAGAGGTGGGGTGCGTTGTGGCAGCGCGAATCCTGGTGGTCGGCGGGCGGGTGGGGCGGGTGGGTGGGTGCGTCGGTTCTACAGGTTCTACAGTTTCAACTGTTCTACAGGTCTACAGGTCCCACATGGTACGTGCCACGTAGACCCCGAGGCTGCGAGCCAAGGTCTAGACCAAGGGGTCAAACAGGAGAGCCCGTGGCGCCACAAAAGTGCCAGCCTACCAAAGTGGGTGCGTTGGGTGGGTGGCTAGCTGGCTGGGCTGGGCTTGGCGGGGGGGGGGGGGGGAGACATGCGAGTGCGACCGCCCATCCACCTGCCCGCGCGCCTTTCCCGCGTGTGCGCGCATGTCCGCGCATGCCTCTCCCCATGTGCATGCTTGACCGTGCACGCCTCTCCTGTGTGTGCGCGTGCCCGTGCATGCCTCTCACGTGTCCGCCGCTCCCGTGCACGCGCTGCCCTCAACACACCTGCCCGCCCCATGACCCCATGGCGTCTGCTGTGTCCAAGGTGTCCCCCAGCAGTGGTGGCGCCTCGCTGCGTGCGTGTTCCTGCGCACGAGTTCGTGTGATCGAGTCAGCGACGCGTGGGGAAGCCAAGAAATCGGGGAGGTTGGGTGGGGGTGACCGCGGGCCATTGCAGGGGGCGTGCGGTGGCACATGCGTGCAGGCACTGTGACATGCACCGCACCAAAGCTGTGGGCCAGATCGTGCCAGCATCGTGTGTGCGTGTGTTAGTGTGTGTGCTAGTCACTGTGACCCTGAGGAAGGTCCTCTCATATATGCTCCTTGCCAGATATGTCTCTCAGAGACCGCTGTTTGGGGTAGTCTAGCCGGCGGGAGCGGTAGTCGATCGGCCGGGAGCCGGCGGATCTCTAGTACACTTAAGTTGGCTGGAGTATCGGCGGGTGATCTCTAGTAGAAGAGCAGCCTGCTTAGCTGAAAACCCCGCGTTACTTGTTACTTGTTACTTGCTAGTCACTTGGGGCACAGGCGACTGCGAGGCCTCCACAGTGGGGTGGTTGGTGGGCACACGCACACGTACAAGCACCGTGAGTGACTACCACACGCACGCACGCACGCACCACGCACGCACCATGCACGCACCACACACGCACCACGCACGCATCACACACGCACGCACACCGTGAGTGACCCCACACACGCACGCACGCACCACTCCGTAGTTGTGGCCCAGCTCGTGCCAGTAGTTGGCGGTCGAGTCCCAGCAGTCGCCGCACATCCACACGAAGCCGTACCCCCACGTATTGCGGCCGCTCGGGTCGTTCACGTAGTCCCAGATGCCCTGGCTCGCGAGCGCGTCAAAGTAGCAGTCTGCGCGGGGGTGGATGGGAAGCGGCGGTGGGGCGGGCGGCATGGGCGTAGGGGGAGTTGCTAGGGGGTGGTGGTGGCCGCTTGTTGGGTGCAGGCGGGAGCATGGGCGTCGTGAGCTTGGGTAACGGCGCCGGCCACGGGGGCGCGCGTGTCAGCCCACGGGTGAGGGGGGGGGCGGGGGGCACGGCATGACCGTTTGCCTCTCTCTCATGTGCACAAGCAACGCTTGCGTGGGTGACCCTGCAGGAGCGACAGCACCGCCCTAGCACACGCCGTGAGTGATTTTATTTTCAGGATTTTAAATTAATTCTTCCACAGCCCGATTTTTATTTGACCACGTTAACCGTTGACTTCACGCTGACCGTTTGCCCGCAAATATAGGTTATTTGATAGCTCATGGCGAGATCTGCCTGGCGAGCTTCTCAGAATTACAATCAACTGGTCCCAGATGCCCTGGCTCGCGAGCGCGTCAAAGTAGCAGTCTGCGAAGGGGTGGATGGGAAGCGGCGGTGGGGCGGGCGGCATGGGCGTAGGGGGAGTTGCTAGGGGGTGGTGTTGGCCGCTTGTTGGGTGCAGGCGGGAGCATGGGCGTCGTGAGCTTGGGTAACGGCGCCGGCCACGGGGGCGCGCGTGTCAGCCCGCGGGTGAGGGGGGGGGCGGGGGGCACGGCATGACCGTTTGCCTCTCTCTCATGTGCACAAGCAACGCTTGCGTGGGTGACCCTGCAGGAGCGACAGCACCGCCCAAGCACACGCCGTGAGTGATTTTGTTTTCAGGATTTTAAATTAATTCTTCCACAGCCCGATTTTTATTTGACCATGTTAACCGTTGACTTCACGCTGACCGTTTGCCCCCAAGTATAGGTTATTTGATAGCTCATGGCGAGATCTGCCTGGCGAGCTTCTCAGAATTACAATCAACTGGATGGGCTGAGCTGTGTTCAAGGGCAAAGTACAGCCAGACCACCTTTAAATGGCTCTGTAGAGTCGAAAAGGAAATCACCACGCCGTGACCACGCGTGCACACCTTGGATCACGTCGTGCAGTGGTTTTCTTTTCGACTCTACGCAGTCATTCGGCTGTACTCTGGCTGTAATTTGACCTTGAACACAGCTCAGCCCATCCAGTTGATTGTTAGTCTGACGGGCTCGCCAGGCATTGCTCCTCACTGGGAGGCAGAAGGCGTGCGCACCTTGGATCACGTCGTGCAGCCTGCGCGGCAGGATGACCACGCGGTGGTGGAACGACTCGAGCGCGGCCACGCCCTGCGCCCGCGCCGCCTCCTCGGCAAACAGCTGCCACGAGAGCACGTTGCCGCCGGCGCACGTGTCGGTGCTGAAGCGCGTGCCGTCCGCGAGGACGCCGTCGCACGGGAACGGCACGGACACGACGACGCTGCCGGCGGCGTCGAGCGTCGTGGTCCCGAGCGTGCACGCGTCGTAGAGTCCGGCCATGTTGGCCCCGCCGGCGCCGCCGCCAAGGAACGCGCGCACTTCGTCCGGCGTCACGGCCGGGCCTGCGGTTCCGCACTCGCTCAGGTCCATGATGTAGACGAGCATGCGCACCGGGCCCTTGGGTGCGGTTGGCGCGCCGCTGGGCGCCTGCTGCAGGTGCCGCCCGCGGCCGACCGAGCCCAACGGCCGCGGCTGGTGGTCGAGCAGCAGCGTGCGCCGCCCGTGCCGGCCGCCGCTACTATCGGCCGCCCCGCCATCAAACGTGACCTCCACGGCGTCACCGGGCGCCGCCGCCGCCGCGCGCGGCGGGGCTCCGGGCGTGGAGGGCGGCAGGTCGAGCGCGTACACACGCGCGTCCAGCGTGCGCAGGTACAGCTCCCGGTAGCCGGGGCCGCCGCCGCCGGAGCGCTCGCCCACGAGCGCGCGCAGCGTGCCTGAGCGCGTGGGGGGTGCGGCGCGGTTTTGTGCAGGACCGGAGGGAGGGAGCAACGACAGGGGTGGAGGGGGAGGACACGCACGCACGCAAACAGACACAAACATACAAACATGCACGCATGCGCTAAGCTGCTGCAGCTGTCAACATCTGGTGGGTGTAGCGCAAACACCACCTACCCTGCAGCACGCCACGCTGCACGCCCGTAGCGTTGGCCTTGACCACTGACGCGCTGGCGCCGTGGACGCCCAGCTGCAGCGCCACCAGCGCCACTAGAAGAAGTACCAGCCATGTGGCGCGAGTGGAGTCGCCCCTGTGCGACCGCGCTTGCACGCGCATGCAGTGACAGACGCTCCATGCATGGGCCCGCCTGACGGCACGAGCCGCATGCGACGCTCCCTCCCCGCTCCGAGACGCCTCTGAACGCGCATACGCCATGCTGCACAGACGTGTGTCGACGTGCTGCACGTTTGAGCGTGTCGGGTTCTAACGCGCGCGCGAAACGGCCAGCTGTCGACAAGTAACTCCTAAAGCCGTCGTCGTCGCTGCGTGTGTATGTTACACTATCAACGTCAGGCGCACATGGAGCGTGCGTCGGGCTGGGGGACTGGCTGGGCTGCGGACGAGAGGGGGGACAAAAGAGGGGAGTGAGGTGTGGAGTACGTTTTGTCGTCTCAGCTGTCATCTTGCCCCTCCCTCCCCAGAGGCCACTACTCGCTGGGGGGCACCACTAAGTCCCAAAACGGCATTGCCAACTGCCTCACGCATTTAAATGACCTTGAAGGTCGCAGGGGGGGGCCGACTCTGCCACCTGTGGGCAGGTTGACCCCAACGAGCACGCCAGAGCACGCCACCTCGACCAGGACCAAGCGAGAGAACAGGAGGCCGGCCACAGGAGACAGGCCACAGGGGCGGAGTGAAATTTTATGGCTGCACGGTTGTCCCGTGGCCGACAATGACGAGCAAGTGGACGACGAGATACGCCATGACTGCGCGCACCTACACGCCCTCACTGCGCGCGCTTACATTCCGTCACTACGTTTGCATCTACCACTACCACCACCACCACTACGTACCACTACTACTACCGCCGTGCGCTGCGCGCTGCCATCGCGCGCTCGCGCCACGACAGCGTCGCTGCCGCCTGGCGCACTTCGGCAGCCATGGGGAGCGGCACGCCCACTGGCGCAACGTCATCGCCGTCGCCTTGCTGGCCAGCGGAGGAGAAGCCCCTCAGCTCCTCCTCCGTCACGATCATTGGCCCGTCATCGTCGTCGCCATCGTGTGCCCCCTGTGCCGGCAGCCGCCGCGACGGCTGTGACGGCTGTGACGGCTGCGGCCGCCGCCCCGCCTCATCCTCACGGTCCGAATCCGACTCGTGTGGCCGGCCGCTGTCGCAGGAACCGCGTGGCGCGTCGGCGAACCTGTGGTGGCCCGGGGCCGCGGGCAGCGCGCGAGCTCCGCCGTCCGCGCCGCCGCCGTCGCCGCCGCCGTCGCGAGCAGCGCTGCCCCCGCCGCCGCCGGTCTTGGCGCCGCCGTTTGGGGACCCTCCTCCCCCGAAGATCGCGTCCTCGTGGCCCCTGTCGCGCTGCTGCCGCACGGCCGCGGTCGCAGACTGACGGAAGCTGACCGCGTTGACAAAGCCCCCGCCTTGCTCGCCGTCGCCCTGCTCGCCGCCGCCGTCACGGCCTCCGCCACCGCCACCGCCACCGTCCGCCTCGCGTTCCCCGTCGGACCCCACGTCGCGCCCCCGGTCGTCGAGGAACGCGAGCGACGGCCGGGCGCCCTAGTGCA
Source organism: Chlamydomonas sp. UWO 241 (assembly GCA_016618255.1). Lineage (NCBI taxonomy): Eukaryota > Viridiplantae > Chlorophyta > Chlorophyceae > Chlamydomonadales > Chlamydomonadaceae > Chlamydomonas > Chlamydomonas priscui. Next base: position 105,645 of record VFSX01000026.1, on the reverse strand, counting down.
TCGCAGACGTGGTGGTGTGGGTGAGAGAGAGGGCGTGCACGTGTGTGTGTGTGATGTGTGTGTGGTGCGTGTGTGTGGTGTGTGTGTGGTGTGTGTGGGGGGGGGGTAAGAGAGAGCGTGCACGTGTGTGTGTGTGTTTGATGATGGATACTACAGTCTGTGTTTATGTGTGTGATTACGCGCATGCAGGGCACCACACATCGTGTGTCCCCACCTCCTCGTCGAGCGGCGCATGCTTGTCAAACACAAAGCGCGTCCACGGGCGCGCAGCACCGCCCCCGCCCCCGCCGCGGCCGCCGACGTCGCTGTCGCCCCGCTCGGCTTCCTCCCTCTCGATGCGCGCACGCTTCGTGGACGCGGCGTCTGCCGCAGCGAGCGCGTGCCGTGTGCGAGCTGCGAGCTGCTGCGCTCGGGGTCGAGGGATGTATGGGTCAGGGTTGTGAAGGGCTGTGGGTGACTGCGACTGTGGGTGACACACACACACACACACACACACACGCACGTGCTCTGCTGTTCGAACACTCGCTTTCCCAGTTCCGACGCCGTGTCCCCTGCTGCACACACACACACACACACACACACACACACCACTTCTGCCCCCCCCCCCATTCCACCACGCCCCGCGCGCCCCCCGGGCGACAGAATTGCGAGCGCACCTGCGCTGGCGTCATGTCGGCCCAGCCAGAGACGAGGACGGCGTAATCGGGCTTGTAATTGTACAGTTTGAGGGCGGGCTTGGCGGGCTTGGCGGGCTTCCAGGGCTTGGCGGAGCTCACGTGCCTGTCCCGCTCCCGGTCCCGGTCGGCGCGCCTGTCCCGGTGGCGGTCCGTGTCCCGTCCCCGTTCCCGTTCCCGTTCCCGGTCGCCGCCCCCGTCTCGCTCCCGCTCCCGCTCCCGTCCGCTGCCCCTGTCCCTGTCGCGATCCTTGTCTCGGTCCGACGCATGGCTGTGGTGGTCCGACGCATGGCTGTGGTGGCGGTCGCGCTCGTCTGGGCGGCGGGCCCTGTCCTTGTCCGCGTCCGCGTCGCCCGCCCGCCCGTCTCGGCCGCGGTCCGAGGAGGGCTTCTTGCCTCGGTCGCCTCGGTCGCCACTGCGGTGGCCGCCGTGGTCGCCGTGGTCTGAGCGCACGGAGGGTCCGCCCTCGCGGTCGCGGTCGCGGTCGCGCTCCCGCTCCCTGCTCCTGCTCCGGCTGCCGCCGCCCACGGCTGCCGGCCGCGCCCCGGAGGGCAGCGGCGCTGCTGCTGCTTCCCGCTCCGATCGCTCTGTCCCACGATCGCGGTGCTCGCTGCCCCGCGCGCCGGGCTCGGCCTCCGCTTTTGTTTTGTGGCGGTCGCGATCGCGGTCGCCGGCCACGGCCGCCGCCGCCTGCTCGCGCTCGTACTGCTTCCGCCGCTTCACCTCCTGCGCCTTCGCCGCCATCTTGTCGGCGACAGATTCGGCGGCCGCGCGTCGAGCAGCGGCCGCCGATGCCTCGTCTTTGCGTGCCGCGGCCGCTGATTGCGCCGCATGGTTGCCCTCGCCCTGCTTCACAAAACCAGACATCCCCGAGGGGTGCCCCGACGTTGCCGCGCCGTCGCCGGCCTTGGTGGCGGTCTTCCAAGAGCCGCCATCATCGCCGCCGCCCGCCCCGCCGGCAGAGAAGCCGAGACCCTGCGCGCGTGCGTGCATGGGCGCATGGGCACCACGCGTCATGCGCCATGTATGGAGCAGCTGTACGCGTGTGCACATCTGTGCATGCATGCGCAGTGCACATAGTGCATCCGTGCTGACCAGCAGCGTGGCACGCGCGGCATGTTGCTGCGCATGCAGTTCATGCGGGGGAGCACTGTACACGTGCAGCCCTAGCACTGCCCCTGCATTGCCCCGTCTCATGCACAGCTTGGGCTGCGCACTCGTGCACGTAGGGAGCACTGTACATGCGCACGCATGGCATGCACTTGCCTTCTTCTTCTTCGCTCCCTCATCAACGACCTTGAACTTGCGATACAGCTCATCCGCTTTGGCTTCGTCCATCCTATGTACTACGCAGAGGGGGGCTCCAGACACTTTCAGTCCATACTTTTTAGGGCTTATTCTACGCAGGGACGCTTGCGTTCCATTCGCCACCCGAGGCCCATCGCCATGCGTTACTGACCTGCTGCAAGGTGCTGAAAATGCTGAAGTCTTTCTTTCAGAAGCAGCCCGATCCCAAGGAGCTCGTGCGCAAATGGCAGCAGGACCTGCGCAAGGAGCAGCGTGGCCTGGACCGCCAAATCAGGGGTAAGTGGTGGCACAGAAGGTCTGCTAGCAGGCGGAGCGTCGAGTCTGGAGCATGCATATGTGTGCCATGCATGCGCCCATACAGCATGGACCCATGCAACAGCGCGGCGCTCACGAATTTGTGTGTGCGGCGCAGGGCTTCACATGCCCTTGCAAGCGTGTGTGAAAACATTCAACCATGCGTGCTGATTGGAGCGTTTGCAGGGCTCTGTCTGGCCCAGCACGCCCAGTGGCCACACACACACACGCACGCACGCGCACACACACACACACACACACACACACACACACACACACGCATGCACACACACACTCGCACACATACTTGCACACACACCTGGAGCAGGCAGACCCTCTGCACACACACACACACACACACGCACACACACAAACAAACACACGAGTGCACACAAACACACACGCACCTCGCAAAGCGCAGGCATGCCTTCTCTCACACATACACACACACACCCTCATACACACACACACACACATCGACGCGCCACGTATGTGTGCGGGGCGGTTGCGTACACTCTCTCACAGACATCCAGTTTGAGGAGAAGAAGGTGCAGAAGGCGATCAAGGACGCGGCCAAGCGCGGGGACATGGACTCTGCAAAGGCGCGCACGTGCAAGAGCGCGGTGCACTCGTGCGTGCTCGCATGCAAGCCACATGCGCACCGCGAGCCTGCGTTCTGCTTTTGCTGCTGCTGCTCCTGCTGATGCTTCTGCTGGTGCTGCTTGCTGCTGCTGCTGCTCCTGCTCCTCTCCTGCTCCTCCTCCTGCTCCTGCTCCTCCTCCTGCTGCTGCTCCTGCTCCTCCTGCTCCTGCTCCTCCTCCTGCTCCTGCTGCTGCGGCTCCTGCTCCTGCTCCTGCTCCTGCTCCTGCTCCTGCTTCTGCTCCTGCTCCTGCTCCTGCTCCTGCTCCTCCTGCTCCTCCTGCTCCTGCTCCTGCTCCTGCTCCTGCTCCTGCTCCTGCTCCTGCTCCTGCTCCTGCTCCTGCTCCTGCTCCTGCTCCTGCTCCTGCTCTTGCTCCTCGATGTCCACCCATGCTGATGCATCCACCCACCCACGTGCACACACACACGCACACACCCAAGCACACACCCACACCCACACCCATGCACACACCCATGCACACGCCCACGCACACCCATGCACACACACCCATGCACACACCCATGCACACACCCACACACACACCCATGCACACACCCATGCACACACCCACGCACACACACGCACACACACACACACACACACACACACACAGACAAGCACACACACACGCGTACACGCACACACCCACACCCACACGCACACACACACACACACCGTGCCCACGTGCAGTACCTAGCAAAGCAGATCGTGCAGTCGCGGAAAGCAATCACGCGGCTGTACACCAACAAGGCGCAGATGGTCAGCCTCGGCACCTCGCTCACGGAGCAGATGGGTAAGCGGCGTTGTCACAAACCTAGCCTTACCATGAGCCTACCCTTACCATGAGCCCAGCCTTTAAGGATGCTCCTGGTTAGTGACGGGTATTAATCACCTGCAGGGTGTGGAGTCTCACACCTCCACACTCTTGGACCTCTCATCAGCTGAGCTCATAAGCTGGAGAGGACAATCAAGAGCGAGGCGGGGGTCCTGATATTTACCTATCACTAACACCCTTCTGGCTGGTGGCTACCGCCCCTCACAAGTAATTGCTAGGGCCAGAACTGGACTTGGGTCTAGGCGGTGGTACTAGGACAAGAGGTAGTCTTTGCTGGAAAGCGGATGTAAATGTAACACCCTTCCTCTGAGCTTATACAACCCTGAGAGTTGTAACAGGCGTGCACGCGCGCATACGCATGCACGCGTGAGCGTTGGTTGGGCGAGGGGCCGGGCGTGCTGGCGGGCTACCCTACCAAAATCCCACCGTCTGATCCGCGCAAGTGAATGCGGTCATAACGTCTGAGACGGTCCGGGGTGCGCCTTAGGCGCTGCTGGGCGACTGAGGCGGTCGGGATGACGCCTAAGCCGGCGCCCGAGGCAATCAGGGGTGCGCCCCAGGCGACACCTGAGGCAGTCAGTGCGCCTGATTCGCGCCGCCTGATTCGCGCCGCCTGATTCGCGCAAGTGAATGGGACGCCTGAGGCGCCGCCTGAGGCGTTGTGAATGTGGTAGGGCTACCGACGGGGGGTAGCACTCCCCCACACTAGCTGGGGTCACAATTTTGGTCTACCTCCCCCCACGAGCCCACGACGCCACACCGTGGGCGTGTTAAATATTATAAGGAGTTTAAGTTCCGAGCGGCGGCGTGGGCTCGTGGGGGTTGTAGGGCTGCCGCCGACCTTCACCTGTCCGATGCCACTGCCTCTCCCACCTGCAAGAGCGTGCGGGTTTGCAAGTTTGCAGGTTTTACATGTATGCGCCCGGAGGACCCCGGGGCGTGAGTCAAGGCCTAGGACAGATTCTTGGGGGCCTACTAAACATGCCGTGCGTGTGTGCTGTGCTGTGGTCGATTTTACAGTCCGTCGGATGCCTCGAATGGCGCATTGTGCTTGAGCTGGCGCGCTGACTCCCTGGGGCACGATGGCACTCGCACTCAGTGATTTTGTTTTCAGGATGTCAATCGATTTTCTGGAGCCCCTTGACTCCCAAATCCGGCTCCAAACGCCAAAAACAAAGACACTGCCCGCATGTGTCCACTGAGTGACTGCATGTGTCCACGCAGTGACTGCATGTGTCCACGCAGTGACTGCATGTGTCCACTGAGTGACTGCGTATGTGCGTGCGCCAATGGTTCCGTTAAGGATCTTAGAAAATTGATGGCTCAACCCAACCTCACGCTCATTTCGCCAATCCCAACCCCACGGAGGCAAATTCTGGCGGAAAAGTGTGAACATGCGGATTTCACACTTTGTTGGGCCGAAATTCGCGCAATCTCAACCCGAAGCGCCAGCCGAAGCGGCCAATCTCAACCCGAAAATGCACTTTGTCGGGTTGTGGGTTGCTAACGGAATCACTTGTGTGCACGTGCGCGTGCGCGTGTGCGTGCGCAGCGATGGTCAAGGTCGCGGGCGCGATGGGCCGCAGCACCGAGGTCATGAAGGAGGTCAGCAGCATGATCAAGATCCCGGAGCTGCAGCAGCAGATGATGGAGATGTCGAAAGGTGCGCGTTTTGTTTTACTCGCTGGTTTGATTTACTTGATATAAATATCACTGATCTGGCGTCCCTGTCGCAGCGACAGTGGGTGCACATCATACATCACACTGCACACTGCACACACTTCGCATCACACACTGCACACTACACAATCACAACCACAACTGCGCAACCACAGCCTTAACCACCCACAACCGCACAACCACAACCTTCTGCACTGCACAACCGCATCCTCCTGCACTGCACAACCGCATCCTCAATATCCTCCTGCACAACCACAACCTCCTGCATCGCACAGCCACAACCACCCACAACCGAACAACCACAGCCTCTTGCACTGCACAGCCACCAACCTTCTGCAATGCACAACCGCATCCTCAATATCCTCCTGCACAACTGCATGCTTAACCTCCTGCAGAACCACACAACTGCACAACCACACACCTGCACAACCGCACAACCACAACCTCCTGCATCACACAACCACCAACTGCCCTGCACAACCACTACCTCTGCCACACCCACACCCACAACCTTCGCCGCTGCACGACCGCGTGCCTTACCAGAGATGTGCAAGGCCGGACTCATCGACGAGATGATGAACGAAGCGCTCGACTCTGCTCTTGACGCCGAAGACATGGTGAGTTGCTCCGTTGCTGCTTTGTTGCTCTCTCTCTGCTCTGTCCACTACTCTGTCTACGGCTCTGTCTCTGCTCTATCCACTACTCTGTCTACGGCTCTGTCTCTGCTCTCTCTGCTCTGCTCTGAGATGCTCCGTTTACTGAAAGGCGGATTCCCCACTGGCTGGGGCGGAGCGAAGGGAGGGGGGGCGGGTGGGGGTGGGGGGCTAGCGCTTGACTCTGCGCTCGACACTGACGACATGGTGGGTGCGCACCCGCACACACTGCCGGGCAGATGGCCCACAAACTGGGCGGGAGAGGAAGGGGGGGGGGCGGGCGATCACACTCTCGACGCGGTGAACTGCCAGCCATCTGCTGCAAGGCTGGCTCGCCTTGCTGGCTCGCTGACTGACGGGGGGAGGGGGGGGGAAGGGTGTGTGCGCTCGCTGTAACAGCCACGCATGTCAAGTAAGGAGTTAGCACGAAGGGTGCTATATGTCAGACTAGTCAGTAGTCTGACATCTCGAGATCCATCCTTTTAAAACCCCACTCTGGTAAGAGGGTAGAGCAGGAACCCACACCCGGCTCTCCGATCGAAGGCACAGTGGCTAAGGTTTTGGTTTCGGTGCGACCGCGCGCACTGATGCCGCCACGCGCGCGCGCGTGCGCCTCCCCCCTGCCCTGCCCCCAACAGGAGGAGGAGACGGAGAGCGAGGTCCAGAAGGTGCTGGCGGAGATCGCGGGCGAGACGATGGCGGCGATGCCGGGCGCAAACAAGGTGCGGGCCGGGGGCTTTGGAGGGTTTTTACAGGGTATTACACGTGCGCGCCCGGAGGACCCCGGGGCGTGAGTTAAGGCCTAGACTGCACGTCAAGGGGAGCTCTACTAGGAGAGCCAAGCTCGCCAGCCTACCACGTGGCTTTGGAGGGGTGTGTGCGGGGGGAGGGGGGAGCAGGGCGCGCGGGGAGAGGGGGGGCGTGCCAGCAGGAGGAGCACTTGGCACTTAAAGCTGGATGCCCGCAGACGCCCCGCTGGCGCCCACCGCGCGTGTGTGCCTGCACTGCCCCCCTCCCCGCCTTCACGCGAGCGCAGACCAAGGTGGAGGCTCAGGCGGAGGAGGAGGTGCAAGAGGAGGAGATGGCGCAGCTGCGGGCGAGGCTGGACGCGGTGAAGGCATGACATGCCCTGTAACTCCCTCGAGCTCCCCCCCTCGAGGCATGACGGCGGCTCCGCTGCAAAGTAGTTGTGAATGGCCTGAATGGCCGAAGAGGTGTGCAGGCAGCTGTTTGTGTGCAGCTGCTGCTGTGAGGTTTGACCAATGTCAAAGCCAGTCACCTCTTGCGTCTCCGAATGTACGCAGATCGTGGACATGGCTCAGCAGAGGGCTGATGGCCTGCCTTGTAACCCTCTCTCTCTCTTGAGCTCTGTTGCTTAAGGAGCACGGCAGCCGGTTCATGGCTGGCAGGGACAGTGGGAGGGCAGAGAGGGCGTGACTTCGTGTCAGCCAGTTACAGGTTAAGTCCCCCCCACCTACCCAAGTGTGCCTACCCTACGTCAGGTCCAGTCCACGCGCGACTGATTGTTGTTCGCTCACGTGCGCTCGCGTCAAGCGCACAAGCCCACGTGTCACCTCACGTTTCGGATCACGTGTCGATCTTATCGAGCTCAGCGAGCCGTTCGAGGATGACCTTCTTGGCCGTCTCCTGGATCTCACCGCCGCACAGGAACTCGTCGAGGATGAGGTACACCTGTAAAGGGGAAAGGCAGGTAGGCAGGATGTGTGTGGGTGCGTGCACGTGCGCGTGTATGTGTATGGCAGGAGGTGTGTGTGTGTGTGTGTGTGTGCGTGTATGGTTATGGCAGGAGGTGTGTGTGTGTGTGTGTGTGCGTGTATGGTTATGGCAGGAGGTGTGTTTGTGTGCGCGTATGTGCGCGTGCATGGGTACGGCAGGAAGAGATGTGTGTGTGTGTGTGTGTGTGCGTGCGCGAGCATGGTTATGGCGGGAGGTGTGTGTGTGCGTGTCTGTGCGTGCGCGTGCATGGGTACGGCAGGAAGAGGTGTGTGTGTGCGTGTGTGCGGGAGCATGGGTATGGCAGGTGTGAGTGTGTGCGTGCGCGTGCATGGGTATGGCCAGATGAGATGTGTGCGTGTGTTTGTGTGTGTGTGTGCGTGCGCGGGCATGGGTATGGCAGGAGGTGTGAGTGTGTGTATGTGTGCGTGCGCGAGCGTGGGTATGGCAGGAAGAGGGTGTGTGTGTGTGTGTGTGTGCTCGCGTGCATGGGTGGTGGCGCGCACACGCGAGTCTGCCCCGCAGCAGCGGGCACGACCCCGTGTGCACATGCTGCCCCATGCAGTGCATGCACACCCTATGATATGTTGCGAATTCGCAGGTGCCGGCGGGCCACACCACACCCCCACGCGCACGCCTGACCGCTGCCTGCAGCAGCCAGCCAGCAGCGCTCCTCGAGCAAGCAAGCGCCGCCCCACCAAGCGACACCGCACCAAGCACCCGCATGCCCGCGCACCTTGTGAAAGTTGAATACCTGCATGGGGGAGGAGGGGGGAGGATGGCAGGCAGTCGGTGCGAGTGTCGGCCGAGCCCATGCATGCGGGTCGCATGGCGCCCATGCACCCGCCCTCCCCCCCCCCCCGAGCAGCCCGACCCTGCGCATGCACGGGATTCCCCTATGCCTCACCAGGTCCAGCTCGCACACGTTCTGGAAGTAGTGGTCGAGGATTTCCACGAACAGGTGGATGGCCTCAAGGTAGAGCAGCTCGTTGTCGTTGACGTCGACGCACAGCGTGAAGAAGAGGCCCGCGTAGCGCCGGTACACGATCTTGTACGTACGGAACTGTGGTCGGGGTTACAAGAGGGGGATGAGGAGGGGGCGTCGCGTTGGGCGCATGCAGTGCATGCGCGCTCTGACTTGCGTTTGCATGAACCCAGCCATGCAGCGCCCCCCACCTCTGCAAAGTTGGTGTGCTTGGGGTCCCTGTTGACGATGGACCTGTGAACCTCGTACTCGAGCTTCGCCTTGTCCACCTCTGGCACGGGGACGTAGTACTTGGCGAGGCGGGTCTTGCCCGCCCGGTTCTGCAGGAGCAGGAACCTAATCGCCATGCTTCCTGCTTGCACCCACACGCGCGGACGAAGCAAGCGCACGCATCGAGGTGGTAGGTTCGTTCTCACACAACTTCCCACACCACCATTATAGGGCCCTTTAGAAGCTGTAGATCAAGACCCATTGCGTACACAAAAATCAGGTCGGGGGTGTATCGGGTAGGGTGGCTGTTCAAGAGCGTTTTGTGAACTTGTGTTTTCATCTTCGCATCCACGCTTAGAAATTCACCCTCCAACGGTAGGATCACAGCCAAGGAGACATGAGGCACGACGCATGAGAGAGGCGCTGGAGGTTAGGGAAAGATTTGCAGATCACTCCCCCAACTTCCGTCATCCTTTTCGATCGGTGTCGGGCCTTTAGGTCTGTTCCTGAACACCACAAATCAACATGGCACTCCCACGCCCCTACGACTGCGTGCTATTTGGCGCCACCGGCTTCACTGGCCGCTACGTGCTGAAAGAGATTCTCGCAAGCTACCCCCCAGAGTTGTCCCTAGCGGTGGCGGGGAGAAATGCAGAGCGGCTCAACGCCCTGGTGGCAGAGTGCCAGGGGGCAGCTGGGTCACGCCCAGTGACGGTGTGTGGGGGAGCAGGGCACGCCGCATGCGTGCCCATGCGTGGCGTCTGCATGGGCGAACGCACATGCGTGCCCATGCATCCCACACGCCACCCCGCACGCCCGCCAACCAGAACACGAGCCACGTGCCGCGCCCCCCACACGCCGCGCCACGTGCCGCATGCCGCGCCCCCCGCACGCCGTGCCCCCCGCCAGCCGTGCCACGTGCCGCACCCCCCGCACTCGCGCGCTGCAGGTGCTGCCTGGCGTCGATGTGTCGGACCCTGCGAGCCTGGAGGGCATGTGCGCATCGACGCGGCTGGTGCTCAGCGTGGTGGGGCCGTACCGCAAGTGGGTGTGGCATGGCGGCGGCGCAGACGCACCAGGGCGCCATTGCTTCTCTCTCTCTCTCTCTCTGTCCCTTGCTCTATCTCACAGATGCACCAGGGCACCATCGCGGTTTTATTTTCTAACACACACACGCACACACACACACACACACTTAATATATGCAGACACACACACACACCGATTCGAACGCACACACACACACACACACACTCACAACGATTCAAACATGACGACAATCTCCTGCTTTGAATCGGCTGACAGGTACGGAGAGCCCGTGGTCGCGGCTGCGATCAAGAGCGGCACCGACTACCTCGATGTGTGCGGAGAGCCGGGTGGGTTAACCCTAAACCCTAAACCCTAAACCCTAAACCCTTGACCCTAAACCCTGAACCCTAAACCCTGAACCCTAAACCCTGAACCCTAAACCCTAACCCTAAACCCTAAACCCTAAACCCTAAACCCTCACTAAACCCTGAATCCTAAACCCTGAACCCTGAACCCTCTGTGTGTAGAGATCCGGGTGCGCGTTGGGGTAGGGGAGAGGTGGGGAGGGCGGGTGGGGGTAGGGTGGTGCGGTGGGGGTGGGGTAGGTGGGGTGGGAGGGTGGGAGGGGTGGGCGTTGAACACGGACGTGGGGCGCCACGTTCTGACTCCTCAGCCACACACACACCACACATGCACCCACACACCGCTCCCCCAACTCTCACCCCCAAACACCACCACACAGAGTTCATGGAACGCATGGAGTCGGTGTACGGCGAGGCGGCGGCCGCTGCCGGCTGCTACGTCGCGAGCGGCGCGGGGTTTGACTCGATCCCGGGCGACCTGGGCACTGTGCTAGCGCAGCGTCAGGTGAAGGGCAGACCAGCCCAGACCAGACCACATCAGGGCAGGGCAGGTCAGGGCAGGGCAGAGCGCATGGTTTATTGCCAAATAATAAGCGGTAACGCAGGGCAGGCGCGGGGTTCGACTCGATCCCGGGCGACCTGGGCACTGTGCTCGCGCAGCGCGAGGTGGGGGGGAGAGGAAAGCAGACCAGACCAGACCAGACCAGACCAGACCAGACCAGACCAGACCAGACCAGACCAGACCAGATCAGACCAGACCAGACCAGATCAGACCAGACGACATCAGGGCAGGCCAGGGCAGGGCAGAGCACATGGTTTATTGCCACATAATAAGCGGTAACGCAGGGCAGGCGCGGGGTTCGACTCAATCCTGGGCGACCTGGGTACGGTGCTTGCGTAGCGTCAGGTGGGGCAGAGCGTCAGGTGGGGCAGGGCATCCCACGAAACATAGCATAACAGAGCAGAACACAACAGGAAATGAACAGCGTCGCAGGGCAGAGCAGCAGCGGTTGAAACCACATAATAAGCGGTGACGCAGGGCAGGCTCGGGCTTCGACTCGATCCCAGGCAACGTCGGGACGGTGCTCGCGCAGCGCGAGGCGAGGGGCAGAGAAGAGCAGAACTAGACTGGGTAGGGCAGAGCAGAGAAGGCGAGAGAGACAGAGGGCAGAACACATCGTTGATTGCCACATAACACGCAGTGGCGCAGGGCAGACACGGAATTTGGCTCGATCCCGGGCGACCTAGGGACGGTGCTCGCGCAGCGTCAGGTGAGGGGCAGGGCAGGACAGAGGAGGGGGCTCGAGGCCTCTCCCTCACGACCGGCACCACTGATGATGATGGATTTTACAGTCGTGTGTGACGCACCTACCGGCTAGCATATTCGACCTTGCTCGGCGTATAACGCCCGAGCGCTACAGAGGCTACTGATCATTGTGTGTCAGAAGGGACATGAAACCTTCCAAGCCCACATCCATAAAACTTAACCCTTCTCCCCAACTGCAGTTCAAGTCACCTTCAGTGCCCTCCAGCGCCGAGGCCTTTTTCTGTGCCTCACCACCGGCCAGTACACCCACATCAGCCCCATGGCTGTTGCACAGAGCAGACGGCATGCTTGCTCTGTGCGCCGCCTGCACAGCGTCAAGGACTACATCCTGGTCGCGCGCCGCCGCATGCATGCGGTGACAGACTGTAGGGTGCGTAGGAGCCCAACCTGGGACAGCGATCACCGCATGGTGGTACTGTCCATGCGCCTCCGCATGCGAGCCTCCCGCCATGCAGGCGGCTCTCAGCGGCGCGCATGGGACTCTTCACAACTGCGGCGCCTGGCTGTCCGTCGTGAGTTCAACCTCCAGCTGTCCGATCGCTTTGTGCTGCTGGAGGCCGTGCCGCCCGAGGGCGCTGATGCCCAGGCGGAGTACAACGCGATGGCTGCTGCCATTCGCGAGGTGGCCACCAACCACCTCGCTCCACGCGGCAGCCGCCGGCGGCGCGGCTGGCAGTTCACTCTGTCGCAGCGCACCCTCCGGCTCATGGACGCCCGGCAGCGCGCGCACACGGCATGGCTCAGGAGCAAGTCTGCTGCTGCCAAACGAGAGCGCAACCGCGCCAACCGCGCGGCCGACGCAGCTGTGCAGAGAGACAGGGAGAGGTGGATCGGCCAGCAGGTGGCGGAGGCGCAAGACATGCTACGCAAGAAGAATCTGCGCCAGTTTGCGCGCGCGTGCGACAGGCTGGCGGGCCGCAGCCGCAGCCATCAGATCCCACCTGCCATGCGGGACGTCTCGGGCGCGCTGCACAGCGGTCCAGACGGGGTGCTGAAGGCCATGACAGAGTCATTCGACAAGCTATATGGCGGGGAGACCAAGCTCAGCGACGAGACCCTGAACCAGCTGGAGAACGATGTAGCGGCGTTTGAGCTCACACGCGCCACAGAGGTGGACGAGGCGCACGGGCGCCCCCCTGACCTGGCTGAGACGGAGGCGTGTGTGCGAGCGTTGCGCTCGGCCGCCGCTCCGGGCGGTGACCAGCTGGACGCCATGCTGTTGCGGTGCCCACCTGCCATCGCATGGCTCCACCGGGTCATCATCGCCGTATGGCGGTCGGGGAGAGCCCCGAGGGAATGGAAAACTGCTATTATCACACCGTTATATAAGGGGAAGGGTCCGCGTGACTCCCCTGGTAACTACCGCGGTATAAGCCTTCTCTCTATTGCCGGGAAAGTGTACGCTGCCATACTTCTGCACCGCGTCTCCACGCAGGTTGATGGTCAGTTGCATGAGGCTCAGTGTGGTTTCAGAAAAAGCAGAGGCACTGTTGATGCGATTTTTACTCTGCGCTCGCTGAGCGCGGCACATGCCGAATACAAACAATGCATGGCTGTGGCATTTGTTGACTATTCTAAAGCTTACGATTGCATAAACCGTGCGGCACTGTGGAGAGTCCTCAGATTATATAGTGTTCATCCGCACATTATTGATCTGTTGGAGGATCTTCACACCAACACCGCAGCTGCCGTGCGGCTGGCTGGGAAAATCGGGCACGAATTCCCCGTGTCGTCTGGTGTGCGACAGGGGTGCGTCATTGCTCCTGTGTTGTTCAATGTTTTTATTGACCACATAGTGAAAAAGGCGCTAGACATGATGCCAGAGGGGGCTGGCGTGTCAGTCGTGACCCGAGCCGGCGGCTCTGTGTTGTCGTCGTCGGTTGAGCGCATAGTAATGCTGATGTATGCCGACGATTTATGTTTGTTCTCGCATGACCCAGCTCAGTTGGCGCTTATGCTGAAAATCCTTGACAAAGTGTCCTCTAGCTTTGGCATGCAAATCAACGCCGCCAAGACAGAAGTGATGATTTTGCCAGCAGATTTTGACGCGGATCTGCCCACGTTTGCGCTGACTGGTGGTGAAGTGAAGACCGTCTCTGCATTTAAGTATCTAGGGAGTTGGATAACCCAGAGTGGTGGTGTGGAAAAGGAGATCGGTGTGCGTGTCGGTCGCGCGCTGGGCGTGTTTGCGTCTTTTGATAAGATTTGGGCCAGCAAGAAGATGCAAGTGCAGTCTAAGATGCGGGTTTACAACACTTTCGTGCTGCCCCACTTTCTGTACGGCTGCGAAACATGGGCCCCTACTAAAACACAACTGACTCGATTGGAGGTTGCCCACTCTAACTGCCTTCGTCGCATTCTGGGTGTGCGCCTGGTCGACCGGCACAGATTAACTTATATTCGGCAGGCGTGCGACACTGAGCCAATTGAGAGCCTTGTGGCAAAGCGAGCAATGCAGTGGCTAGGCCATATGATGCGCATGCCGGCTTCTCGTCTTCCTCGTACGACTTTTGACTGCACAATGGATGTGGCTCAGCAGCAAGGCCGACCTCCAGCCTCCTCCCGACACTATTTTCTTAAGCTACTGATTCAGCAGCTAGGCGAAACTAGTGGCACTCGTTCTGATTGGAAGACTTTTTCGGACACGGCGTTTGAGCGTGCTCAGGATAGGGTCGGGTGGAGAGCCGTGGTGTACGGTCCGGCTGCCCCTCAGGCGCCGGCCCCTCCACCACGGCGGTCAAGTAGATTGGCAAGCGCCACTTGACCCCCTATCCCCTAGAAGCAGTTAGGACCTATTTTGGAGGCGTCGCACAATAGCTCTCCTTTTTGCTCTGGGACTACACGTTGGCAGGCAGCCGGCTGGTGGCTACCGCCCCTCACAAGTAATTGTTAGGGCCAGAACTGGACTTGGGTCTAGGCGGTGGTTCTAGGACTAGAGGTAGTCTTTGCTGGAAAGCCGATGTAACTGTAACACCACCGGCCCCCCCCACACACGCACGTGCTCAAAAACGTGCACGCACACACACATACACACACACACGCCCACGCGCACGCTCACGCACACTGTGCAGTTCAAGTCCCGTTCGGTGCCCTCCAGCGTCGAGGCGTTCCTCTCTGTCACAACCGGCCATAAAACCTTCCAAGCTTTTGGGCTGGGACCGAGGTCGGGTTGAAGATTCAGGGCTTGGGGTTTAAGGTTGTGGGACCCCAACCCCGAGTCCCTGAACCCCAACCGCAGTTCAAGTCCCCTTCGGTGCCCTCCAGCGTCGAGGCGTTCCTCTCTCTGTCGACCGGCCCTCTACAGCCTTCCGAGCCCAAGCCCACAACCGTTTACCCCAAGCCCTACATCTAAACCCTAAACCCGAGTCCCTGAACCCCAACCGCAGTTCAAGTCCCCTACGGTGCCGTCCAGCGTCGAGGCATTCCTCTCTCTCACGACCGGCCCTCTACAGCCTTCCGAGCCCAAGCCCACAACCGTTTACCCCGAGCCCTGCATCTAAACCCTAAACTCGAGTCCCTGAACCACAACCGCAGTTCAAGTCCCCTTCGGTGCCGTCCAGCGTCGAGGCCTTCCTCTCTCTCACGACCGGCCCGTCCGGCTACTCTGCGCACTACGCAACTTGGGAGTCTGCAGTGCTCGGCATTGGCTCAGGTGGGCGCATATCAGTTAACCCTAAACCCCAAACCCTAAACTTAACGTGAGGCATGCCTGCCGCCCTCGGGTGTCGCCCGTCCGGCTACTCTGCGCACTACGCGACGCGGGAGTCTGCGGTGCTGGGCATCGGCTCTGCTGGGAGGTACAGGGTTCGGGATTCACATTCTTTTTCAGGGGTTGATAAGGTGGGGGGGGGCAAGGCAGGCAGGCAGGCACGCACTACGCCAGGTGGGGGTTCCGGCAGTGACGTGATGCCAAGGGAGAGGGGACAGGGCAAGGCAGGCGCACTGCGCGGCGTGGGAGTCTGCGGTGCTGGGCATCGGAGCAGGTGGGCGTACTTGGCGCGAGGCATTGGTGCATGTGCTTGCCGCTGTGGACAACCCGCCTCACGAGGGATGACGGAGGCAGCCAGGGTTGCACGGTACGTGAGTACGCATACGTTCGTATTTTTCGTACGTACGCCGCCATGAGCGCGCCTTATACGTGCGCGTTGCCGGCCGGCGTGAAGTGAAGGCCGTCGGTAAAG
This sequence comes from Chlamydomonas sp. UWO 241, assembly GCA_016618255.1. Classification (NCBI taxonomy): domain Eukaryota; kingdom Viridiplantae; phylum Chlorophyta; class Chlorophyceae; order Chlamydomonadales; family Chlamydomonadaceae; genus Chlamydomonas; species Chlamydomonas priscui. Next base: position 89,733 of record VFSX01000026.1, on the reverse strand, counting down.
AGCGCGTCTCCCCATCCCTGCGGGTAGAGGTGTGTGCGTGTGGGCGTGTGTGTGTGTGTGTGTGTGTGTGCGTGCGTGCGTGTGTAAACTGTAAACTGTGTGTGTGTCTGGGGGGGGGGGGCTCGATTAACGGAGGCGCGTTCTCGTCGCCGAGCCCTGGACCCTGCAATGCGGCGCTGCTGGTGACCAGGATCTCCGTGCCGCTGACGAGCGGGGTAAAATACGACTGGCCCGGCTCCTGCTAGACTGCCCCTCGGTGGAACACTTCAGGAGCGGCTTGCCCGGCGCTGCCATGGCTTGGCGAGCAGCCGCGGCGCTGCCGCGGCCCGTGCTGGGAGACGGCCCTTATCCTCCCCCCATGCAGGACGCCATGCGGCACCGATCTCGACGAGTTGATCGACGAGCGGAGGAGCTGGCGCCCGTCAATGCATGCTGGACATTGGTCAAGATGGCTGCCCGTGGAGGCGGGCTACCATCACGGCTTCAGCGGTGGCGACCGCCGAGGCAACACAGAGTAAATCCGCTTAACCAATCGCAGCGTTCGTCACGCGCTCATCCTCGGGGGCGCTCGTCTGCCGGTGACTGGCGTTGGAAGGTCTTCAGGCAGCCTCCATGACAACTCTGTCGTCCATGCACCCCTGGAGGGTGGGACCTGGCCATGCATGAGGCATGGGGCGCCGGCTGAGCCCCATGCAAACGAGAGCTGGACAGCCATGCACTGCCAGGCGGGGACCGTTCCAGTCAGCGCCAGTCGGCTCTGCCGGCTTGACTGGCCACAAGGCCACTACTGTGACCCTGAGGAAGGTCCTCTCCTATATGCTCCTTGCCAGACATGTCTCTCAGAGACCGCTGTTTGGGGTAGTCTAGCCGGCGGGAGCGGTAGTCTATCGGCCGAGAGCCGGCGGTACTCTAGTACTTAAGTGTGCTGGAGTATCGGCGGGTGTCTCTGGTAGAAGAGTAGCCTGCTTAGCTGGAAAACCCGTGTTACTGTTACGTACGTACGTACGTACGTGAGGGAGCGTATATACGTAGCATTAGACGCCCTTAACTTGAAACACAAAATCGGCCATAACCCACGCTCCTGTGCTTTGATCGGAGCCATTTTACTTGCAATGGACAGCCCTTGCTGCCTGCTCTCTGATACAGTGGTCCCTGGGAAGGATTTTAGTAATTAGTTTTTTGCCGGCTCCAGCAACTTTGACCGCTCACACCAAGCACAATACACAGCGGGTATGCATGCAACGCATGCTGTGTGCTGCTCTCAGGAACAGCTCTCCAGCGCACCGCTTCACGCCCTCTCCCCCTAAGTGTGGAGTGGTTTTCTGGGAAATGGGAAATCCGGCTCGGAGCGGTATACGGCTCGCAGGGGAATCACTGCTTTGATACATGGCGAACACTTCCGACCCGTGGAGAAAGGGGGGTGCTGTGGCAACTTGTGGCCCACAGTGGGCACCCAACCACAACACACACACACACAAACATACACACACACACACACGCACATGCGCACACACGCAGTCGGCGAGCTGCGTGCGCACAGGAAGGCAGCCAAGCCTCCCCCTCCCCACAGTACCGCCCATATCAGCACCCGCACTACGTCGGAACAAACCTTTAATGGGCACACACACACACACACACACACACACACACACACACACACACGCAGTCGGCGAGCTGCGTGCGCACAGGAAGGCAGCCAAGCCTCCCCCTCCCCACAGTACCGCCCGTATCAGCACCCGCACTACGTCAGAACAAACCTTTAATGGGCACACACACACACACACACACACACACACGCACACGCACACACGCAGTTGGCGAGCTGCGCGCGCTGAGGCAGGCGTCCAGGCCTCCCCCTCCCTACAGTACCACCCGGATCAGCACCCGCAGTAACAGTAACACAGTACACGGGGTTTCCAGCTAAGCAGGCTACTCTTCTACTAGAGACACCCGCCGATACTCCAGCACACTTAAGTACTAGAGTACCGCTGGCTCCCGGCCGATAGACTACCGCTAACAGCACCCGCACTACGTTGAAACTAACCCACAGTGTGCACCCAACCACAACACATACACACACACACACACACACGCAGTTGGCGAGCTGCGCGCGCTGAGGCAGGCGGCCAGGCCTCCCTACCCCCCGAATCAGCACCCGCACTACGTTGGAACTAACCCACAGTGGGCACCCAACCACAACATACGCACACACACACACACACACACACACACACGCAGTCGGCGAACTGCGCGCTCTCAGGAAGGCAGCCAAGTCGGGCCCGCCACTCGCACCGGTAGGTGCCGCGTGCATTGGTTCCGCCAACAGCAACAACAGCAGCAACAGCAGCTGTGGCAGCTGCAGCTGCAGCAGCAGCAACAACCACAGCAACAGCAGCAACAGCAGCAGCAACAACAACAGCAGCTGCAGCGGCAGCAGCAGCAGCCGCAGCAACAACAACAACAACAATAAGAGCAACAGCAACAGCAACAGCAGCAACAACAACAACACGCAGGCCGGCCCGCACCCGAAGATCCCTTCCGGCGTCGAGTTCGTGCGCCACCCGTCTACGCCACAACACACACACGCACACACACACACACACACACACACACACACACACGCACACACACGTGCACACGCAGGCAGGCCGGCGCCCGAAGATCCCCTGCGGCGTAGAGTTCGTGCGCCACCCGTCTCCACCACAATACGCGCACACACAAACACACGCACACACACACACACACACACACACACACACAGAAAACAAAACACACACACACACACACGCAAACGCGCACACTCACACGCGCACGCAGGCTGGCCCGCGCCCGAAGATCCCTTCCGGCGTCGAGTTTGTGCGCCACCCGGCGGTATCCTCGCACGCGGTTCCGTTCCCCGGTGCGGACGCAGCCGTGGTGCGGCGCACGCAGGTTTGTGTGAAAACGCGTACACACACACACGCGCACACACACATACACCACACGCACACACACACACCACACACGCACGCACCACACACGCACACACGGCGGTCGCCTGACACGCGGTTCCGTCCCAGGGGCGGACGCAGCCGTGGTGCGGCGCACGCAGGTTTGTGTGGACACACACACACACACACACACACACACACATGTACAAATGATTTTGTCAACGGCTGTACGCAGCCGTGGTGCGGCGCACGCAGGTTCGTTTGGCGTGCACGTTTTGGCACGCACGCACGCCCCTCCCCCCTCCACACACACAGACACACACACACACACCTCACAAACACATGCACACACGCAGCGGGCGCTGCAGGCGCGGGGCCAGGCCCCGGTGCATTTCACAGCGCGGTTCCTCATGGCGCATAAGTGAGTCAATTACCAGGAGGCGCACGCGGGCCACTTTGGGGGGTTCGTCATTATCTCCAGCTGCAGCTGCATCTCTTCTCCTGTGACCACGCCAATCAGGAATCAAGTCAAGGGAGGAATGTGCTTCCTGATCATGCCCTCGTTTTTTAGGAGAGTCAGTACACAGGAAGTTATGGGCTCCTCCAAACCTCAGAGTCCCCACGCTTGTACCCCCAAACCCCAATTCCTGGGCGATCCTCTATACCAACTTTTTTTTCGACGCCCTTTTGCAGGCGGTTATACTAGGTTGTATAGGAGCTGGAACCGGCGGGAATCCCCTCCCCTTGGGATCCCGGCCGAGAAAAACGATTTTGAAAGTGTGGGGGTTCAAAAGTACTGTAATTTGAACTTGCGGCCGCCCCGAGCCGCCACGAGTCGTCAGATCGGCGGGGCATGCGTGCGGAGTGACCCCGGAGGAGATGCTGCCATCGGGGGCGCAGCGGGGGCTGGTCTGGGGGGACCTATGTGGTTTCTCAGTCTCACAAGGGGCCTTTTCACAGCAGCCGATGAGGGCCTATACCAACTTTTTTTTTGACGCCCTTCGCAGGTTAGCTAGACGAGGTTGCATATGAGCTGGAACCGGCGGGAATTCCTTCCCCTTGGGATCCCGACCGATGAATTCGATTTTTAAAGTGTGGGGTTTGGAAGTTGGGTTATTCGACCTGGCGGCCGCCCCGAGCCGCGGAGTTCTATCAAATCGGCAGGGCATGTCTGCAGAGTGACCCTGGAGTCCATGATGCTTTAAAAACCTTCTTCCTCTTAGGATCCTTCAGACATCACACGCCTGGTAGGGGGGCTGCTGGACAGGGAGGCGAGGGCGCGCGCCCAGCCACAGAATGCGCCGACGCAGGTGGGCGCGCCACAGGTTGCCGACGCCGGCCACAGCGGTGCCCTTGCGGGGGTGCTCGCTGTGGTACAGGCGCAGGCGCAACAGATTGCGTCCCTGGTGGATGTGGTGAGCCTCCTGGTGAGCCGCGTCCCTGGGGCGCCCATGCAGATGCCGCATGCAGAGCCCGCCCGCGCGCGGGCCGGCCATGCGGCCCACAGTGCGGCGCCCCGCGCTGCGCCTGCTGCCGAGGCTGCTCAGCCTGCCCGGCCCGCTGCTGCTGCCGCCCCTGTGGCGTCGGCGGGGGGGGGGCCGGCGATGGAGCGGCCTGCGTCGGGCGCCACGCGTGCCGCATCTGCGCGCAGCCCCTCCCGCCGGGGGGGGCTGCCTGCGCGTGTGGGCGACACGTCGCTGCGCCGCAGCTTCGTGCTGTCCATCCCGGTGGCACGCGGCGCCAACTGGTTCCTCGCGGGCGGTGGCAGGCGGATGGATGAAGAGGAGGCGACGGCGGCGGCGGCGGAGCGGATCGCTGCAGCTGCCGAGGACGGCACCAGCCTGCCCGTCCGCCTGGCTACGGATGTCGTGCGCTTCCTCTACGGCGGCACCGGCCGGCGGGAGCCGGCTGATGGTGGCGTCGTGTCCGCGTCGCTCCTCAACGCCAAGCCTGCCGTCGGGGGCATCGGCGTGGAGCCACGCGGGGGCGGTGTGCTGCGTGTGCTCTTCACCGTGGCGTCTGACGCCGTGGCCGACACTGTCGTGCGCTGGCGCCACGAGCTGCGCCGCTGCGTGGACTCGACTGCAGTCTTCGACGTCCTCAGTGACTGCGAGGAGGCGCAGCACCAGGCGCTGTGGCCCGCTTTCCTCGCCGCCAAGGTTGCGGGGAAGCGGGCGCAGTTCCACCGCGCGCGCCTCGTCGTTGACGGCGAGCGGGTGCCTGCACCTGCTTGCTAGATGGCATTCCCTCTGGGGGTGTTTTTGAAGGGGAGGTGGCGCCACACGCGTGCGGTGGCGGGTGCGGTGTGGTCGCTGAGTAGAGTGCTGCGGCGGGTGTGCTACTAGCCCCGCTTCCGGTGGTCTGGGGGAGGGCTTTTTGGTCCCTTCATGGTTTTATACCTTGGGTCCGCCCTCTGGCCATTTGAGGGGCTGGGTGTGCAGCCTGCACAGTGGTGCTGCTTGCTTGGCGCCCGCCACCAAGTGTGGATGGCGTTACCGTGGGCTACTTGTAGCTTGACCTTTTGTGGGCCTTGAGCCTTGTTTCTCTAAGTCCCACTGGAGCTTTGGAACCGTACGTGTGACCGCCAGAAGTGGATTGTAAAACTCTCATCCTCATTATGTGGGGCTGTGTTGTGCAAGTACAGCGCTGGTGCTGCCTCGGCCCCGAAGGGCGTGCAGCATTACCCTAGACAGGTCTAGTGCCACTGGAGCTCCTGCTGGCCTGGGCCTGGTATTGGCGTGCCTTTGCAGTGTTCCTGCCTGGGCCTTGGGCCTGCCTGGGCCAGGTGTCCTATATCAGAGGCTGCGTCTGGTGGTGGTGGTGGTGGTGGTGATGGGTGGGTGGGGGGGGGCGTGGTGCGTGGTGGTGGTGCGTGGTGGGTGGTGGTGGTAGTGGTAGATGTTACAGTCTGTAGAACACCACGCTGTGTGAGAGCAATCCCCACTCCCCACAACCCCAGGTTACAGCTCACAGCGCGCACCCCTTGGGCCGGGGGTTGGGGGAGGAGCGGTCGGGATGCAGGCGTCCATGCCAACCCACACAGCCACATCACCGCCACCACCTGCTCCCAGCTCCAAGGCGGGGCGGGCGTGGGTGGCACCATGCGCACACCCTCTCTCCCAGCCTCTCGCGTGCGCACCCTCACGCCCCCACCCCGCCCTCTGGACTCGCTCACACGCGCACGCAGGCTGACCTGCTACAAGCGGCGACCGGGGGCGGCGCTCGCGGTCTCTCTCTCTCTCTCTCTCCCTCTCTCTCTCTCCCTCACACACACACACACACACACGTGCGCACCTTTGGGCAGAACCCCTATCTCTCAGCACCAATCTCCTCCACGCAGGCTGACCTACTACAAGGCGGCGGCCGTGGGCGGCGTGATGGTGGCGCTTGCGGGCACCTCGTGGGGGCGCTCGCTGCTGCTGTCTGCACCCGGGTTGTTCTCTGCGGGTGCGCCTTTGGTATCTAGTGCTAGGGGGTGATTAGTCCCGGATCCGGGGCATTTACCCTTTTTCGCATGCATGCATATGCCATGGCCTACCACACTAGTCTCATCTGACGGGGGTGGGCACGTTGGAAAGCCGACACTTCAGGCTACCCGCTGGTGGTCTTCGATGCTTCAAAATTGACTTTTTCCCGAACCCAATCCACATTCCAACAGTAGAAGTCAAGCCAGCCTGTCATCACCTGGTCGAGTTTGGGCCAGGGCCTTGTGGGGACGCTCGCTGTCGCTGTCTGCACCCGGGCTGTTCTCTGCGGGTGCGTTTCGGCGTCTCTTAATTTAGGGCTGATGACGAGGGATGTTGCAGTCAGGGCACCTCGGGTGCGCTCTCTCAGCAAAAGTAAAAACGGTGTGGGCTGCCTTCAGAGGAGGGTTGCTTTACTGCCCGCAGCAACAATCATAGCAGGAGCACCACGCATGCACTGTGCGCAGGCGCGGCGTCGCACGCGGGCCCCAACAGCGAGCAGGCCGCGGCCGCTTCACCATACAACACTCCACCCTAAGCCCTAACTTCACCCTAAGCCCCAACTAAACCTTGAAACTCTCAACCCTGAACCCTAAAACCCAGAAAACCCCCCTCAGGCAGAAACACCACGCATGCACGTGTGCAGGCGCAGCGTCGCACGCAGGCCCCACCAGCGAGTAGGCGGCGGCCACTTCACCCTGGTGATTTTTTTTTACAGTCGTGTGTGACGCACCTACTACAGGCAGCGCATTCGACTACAGACAGACGACCCTAAAACTTCACCCTTAAAGAAAGACTTCACCTCCTACGCCCTAGACCCTAAATCTCTCGACCCTAGACCCTAAACCCTAGGGAATCCCCCCCTCAAGCAGAAACGCCCGGCGCCATCCACGATGCATGCACGATTGCAGGCGCGGCGCCGCATGCGAGCCCCACGAGCGAGCAGGCTGCGGCCACTTCACCATACACACTCCATCCTAAGCCCTAACTTCACTTTAAGCCCCAACTAAACCTTGAAATCTCAACCCTGAACCCTAAAACCTAAAGAACCCCCTCAGGCAGAAACACCACGCATGCATGTGTGCAGGCGCGGCGTTGCACGCGGGCCCCACGAGCGAGCAGGCCGCGAACGTCACCCTCAACACTTCACCCTGAACCTGAAGACCTAGGGTGCCCCCCCCCAGCAAAAAACGCCCGGTGCCATCCACGATGCATGCACGATTGCAGGTGCGGCGTCGCACGCGGGCCCCACGAGCGAGCAGGCCGCGGCCGCTGGCCACGCGGTCACGCTCGTGGCGCTCGGCTACTCGGCAGCCCCGCCCCCCAGCGATGACGGTGGCGCGCTGCAGCTGCAGCCAGACCGCGAGGTCGTGCTCCGCGTGTCTGGGCCAGACCCCGGCTACCACGCCACCGCGATCTACCTCGCTCAGGCCGGCCTCTCGCTGCTGACAGACAGGGGGCAGCTCCCCGCACCGGGCGTGCACACGGTGGGTGGCCCGCACCCGCCACCCTGCCTGCCTGCCTGCCTGCCTGCCTGCCTCTGCCTGCCTGCCTGCCTGCCTGCCTGCCTGCCTGCCTGCCTGCCTGCCTGTCTGCCTGCCTGCCTGCCTGCCTGCCTGCCTGCCTGCCTGCCTGCCTGCCTGCCTGCCTGCCTGCCTGCCTGCCTGCTGCCTGCCCGCCTGCCTGCCTGCCTGCCTGCCTGCCTGCCTGCCTGCTGCCTGCCGCTCCGCCCGCCCGCCTGCGTGCCTGCCTGTATGCAGCCAGGGCCCCTGCTTGTATCCCGACCGGCTGCTTGCCCTCATTGCCTGTGACTGATGAGTCTCTCCCACTGACTCTCTCTCTCTCTACCTCTCTCTCTCTCTCTACCTCTACCTCTCTCCCTCCCTCTACCTCTCTCTGTGGCTGACTTGCCCACACTGCATGGCCATCCACTGCCGTGTGCAGCCCGGCGCCCTGCTGTGCGACACCCAATACCCCGACCGGCTGCTAGCCCTCCCTCCTTGCCTGTGCCGTTGAAGTCCTGGCTCTCTCTCTCTCCCTCTCCCTCTCTGTGACTGACTTGCCTGCACTGCATGGTATTCCACTTACGTGCAGCCGGGCGCCCTGCTGTGCGACACCTCCTACCCCGACCGGCTCTAGCCCTCCCTCCTTGCCTGTGCCGTTGAAGTCCTGGCGTCTCTCTCTCTCCCTCTCTCTCTTTCTCTCTCTCTCTCTCTCTCTCTCTCTCTCTCTCTCTCTCTCTCTCTCTCTCTCTCTCTCTCTCTGTCACTGACTTGCCCTCACTGCTTGGTCTCACTTCCATGCAGCCCGGCGCCCTGCTGTACCACACCAACTACCCCGACCGCCTGCGTGCCTTCTTTGTTCTTGCCCTTCCCGTGCGGACTTGTCACTAACTCTCTCTCGGTGTGACTGACGTGCCCGCACATTCTCTGCTGTGTTCAGCCGGGCGCTCTGCTGTGCGACACCTCCTACCCCGACCGGCTGCGCGCCCGTGGCATCTCCATTGAGGTACTGAGCGACGGCCCTGCGACCGGGTCCGTCGTATGATGCGGTTGCATGTCAAGGGCACGGGCGGCTAGGATGGCATCGTCGGGCACGGTGCTTCGCGTGTTAGTGTACGCGGTCGCACATCGTGGGCGGCACGGGCGGCTAGGATGGCATCGTGGGGGACGGTACTTTGCGTGTTTGTGTATATGGTTGCACATCGTGGGCGGCACGGGCGGCTAGGATGGCATCGTGGGGGACGGTGCTTTGCGTGTTTGTGTATGTATGTGTGTGTGTGTGTATGTGTGTGTATGAGGTTATTCACCCTCTTGTTGGCGCACGGTTGGCCAACCGCCTCCTAACGGAATCCCCTCAATGACGACCAGAAACAGCCTATTTAGGTCCGCCGTTCAGAGTCCTCGGTAACGAGATCTCTCTCTCTGTGTGTGCATGCGCACGTGTGTAATGGTAGGCGGCGCGCACGGCTGCACACCTGATGGCCGCGCGGCCCGGGCCAGGTCAACAGGGGGTCAAAGGGGACCTGCAGCGAACAGCACGCCCAGGATTGAAGTCCCTGCCGCAGACGAAGTCATCACACATGAGACCATTGCCAGTATGTGCCCCCCCGCCTCCCACCTGAGGTGCGCGCCCAGGGTACCCCTTCGTCTCCCACTGTGTGTAGTGGGGAGACATGGCCAATCAGCTGTGGTTGGCGCCCTCTTGAAATCCAATCCCAATGCCTGTCGCCTGCATCGCTGAATGTTTCATCGCCGGCAGATCATGATGAGGGGGCGGGGGGGGGGGGGGAGGGGCATGGCTGGACCACGCTGGGCCGCAGCACGGAGGGAAACAGGATTCCTTACTCTTCGTCGCCCAGGGCTCTACACAGGGACCGTGCGTGTGCGTTGCAAAACCGTCTTGGCTTGGGGGAAGTGTCGAGGTGGAGCGAGGGGAACCGTGAAGCGAGTGTAAAAACAACGACGCCCCCTTTCATTTTTCTTTTGTTTAGGCCCCCCCACTACTGCTACTGCGCGCCCTGCTGCTGTGGCGTGTGGAGCGTGGCGCGGTGCCGCTGCCCTCACAGCTCCATGCCGAGGTACTTGATGACGGAGTTGACGTCCTTGTCGCCGCGACCTGAGCAGTTGATGACGACCTTAGTGCCGTCGGCCAGCGTGGGGCAGAGCTGCGCAGCGAGGGGCGAGGCAGAGAGGGGAGGGGAGGAGGGGTGTGTCAGGACGTGTGACTGCTGGCGCTTAGCTCTGAGTGCGGGGAGGGGCCCAGGACCCGACGCTCTTCGTGGTGGGGTGTAGCCCCTTGGGACACAGCTCTGTGTCAAGGGGAGTGAGCGAGGGGCAAGCGGGGACAAAGCTGCACGTAGCATAAGCATACAGGGGAGGGGCAGAGGGAGGGGTCGGGAGAGAGGAGGGCACGCGTCGGCCAAGCGGCGCTACTAGTCGCCGGCACTCCGCATGCAAATCTCCAGCACGTGGCAGTGACGCAAGCTTCCCTCTTTATCGCACGCGCGCGCGTGCATGCGCCCTCATCACGCGAGTGCCCCGCCTTTCTCGAGGTACGCGATCACGTGTGCCTTCTCAAGGCCCTTGAGGCGTCGAACCATATGAATGAGCGCACCCCAAGGCTTTTGAGTCGGGCCCCCTACCACACCAACCACGCGCACCTCCTGGAGGTACGCAATCACGTGCGCCGTCTCCAAGACCTCGAGGTGTCGGGCCCCACTCGAGGCTTTCGGGCGTCTGGCACACCCACAGCAGCTGGCACACGCACGAATAGAGTCACACAGCCCCCCGACCAACCACGCGCCTACCTTCTCGAGGTACACAATCACGTGCGCCGTCTCGAGGCCTTAACGGCGTCCAGCCTCATTTGAGGCTCTTGGGCGACCGGCCCGACACACCCACAGCAGCTGGCACACCCACAAGTAGAGTCACACAGCGCCGACTACCAACCACGCGCCTACCTTCTCGAGGTACGCAATCACGTGCGCCGTCTCGAGCGCGGGCACGATGCCCTCGAGGCGCGAGATGCGCTGGAACGCGTCGAGCGCCTCCTGGTCAGTCACCTGTTAGACGCGGGGCGAGAGAGTTAGAGAGAGTCATACATAGGGCAGGCATGTTAACGGGGGAAGCAGCAGGAAGGGGGTGCGGGGGGGGGGGCTGAAATGCATCGAGCGCCTCCTGGTCAGTCACCTGTTGGTGGGGACGCGGGGGGGAGGGGGTGGGTGGGTGGGCAGCGGTGGTTCCGTCAAGGATCTTGGAAAAATGATGGCTCAACCCGGGCCTCACGCTCATTTCACCAATCTCAACCCGACGGAGGCGAATTTTGGCGGAAAAGTGTGAAATAGCCAATTTTCACACTTGTTCGGGTCGGAACTCACGCAATCTCAACCCGACGTGCCAGCCCGAATCGGCCAATCTCAAAGTGCACTTTGTCGGGTTGCGGGTTGGCTAATGGAAATACTGGTGGGCAGCACAGGGGGGGGGGGGGGCATCTGCAAAAGCGATCACCGCAGCATGCGTGCACGGCGCCAAACACACGTACACGGACGCATACACAAGGGCGTACGCACCGCGTAGTACTCGCAGCGCCCCAGGTCCTTGAGGAACGAGTGCTCGGGGCCGATTCCGGGGTAGTCGAGCCCGGCGGAGATGGAGTGCGGGTCAATGATCTGGCCCTCGTCGTCCTGTGTGTGTGTGTGGGGGGGGTGCGTGTGTGTGTGTGTGTGTGTTGTGTGGGGGGAGGGGGGGGGAGAGTTGAGCGCGGCGGGGATGGAGTGCGGATCGCTGATCTGGCCTTCATCGTCATGTGTGCGTGTGTGTGTGTGTCGGGGGCGTGTGTGTGTGTGTGCGTGTGTGCGCGTATACACCCACGCACACACACACACACGCACGCACTAGCGCCACTTGCTTGCTCGTCTCAGACACGCACACACGCACGCACGCGCACGCGCACACAAGCACGCACACACATACACACGCACCTGCAGCAGATAGCTGTACAATCCGTGCAGCCCTCCACGTGCTTGCTCGTCTCGACACACACACACACACATGCACACGCACCTGCAGCAGATAGCTGTACGATCCGTGCAGCACCCCGGGCGACCCCTTGGTCAGCGTCACACACACACACACACAAACGCCCCCCCCACCCACCCACACACGCACCTGCAGCAGATAGCTGTACGATCCGTGCAGCACGCCGGGCGACCCCTTGGTCAGCGTCGCTGCGTGCTTCTTCGTGTCGATGCCCTCGCCGCCCGCCTCCACGCCGATGAAGCGCACGTCCTCGTCATCGACAAACTGCAGGGTTGCGGAGGTTGAGGGTTCGGGCAAGGTTTGTGGGGGGAGGGTTCAAAAACGAAGGATTATAGCAAGGGTTTCGTGTTTTGGGGTGAAGGGTGAAGGTGGGACTAGCCCGCCCGCCTCAACGCCGACGAAGCTCACCCTCATCGTCGACAAACTGCAGGCGCAAGGGTTAAGAAGGGGTAGATGGTTTCGTGAGAGTTTCGTGAGGGTTTCGTGAGGGTTGAGGGAAGGGGGGTAGCACTCCCCCACACCAGCTGGGGTCACAATTTCGGTCCTCCGCTGGGGTCACAATTTCGGACCTCCGCCCACTCTCCCACGACGCCACTTCGTAGACGTATTACATATATTATAAAAAGCTTAAGTTCCGAGCAGCGGCGTGGGAGAGAGGGCGCGAGGCCGCCGTCTGTGGGGCGCCGTTTTTCACGATCCCGGTCTTCAAAGTCGGCCCGCGCACTCGCTGCGGGCCTCCAGTCCAGGGAATTAACTGCGTAATGTCCGTGCCTAAGTCCAGGGTCCGGCGGGGGGCGCCGGGGCGTGGAGAGGCGGCGCTGGGAGCGGGGGGAAGTGGGTGCAATTTTACACACCTAAAAAATCGAGCAAAGACAGCATGCTGTGCGCCCACCGCACCCAGGAAGCGTGTTTATCGAGGCACAGACATAGAACATATATCAAAGCATTTGCTGGTAAAGGCTGGGGTTCGACAGGGGCCTATAGGCATGGTGCAGGGTGCGCGCACATGGTGCGCGCACCCAGCTGCATGGCGCGCCACCTCCATGCAACTGCACAAACTGGCCCCATCGACTCTGCCGGCGTGCCAGAGACTAGAACGGATATATAGGACACGTCTGTCGCCTCAAACCGGCGGGAGCTGCGCTCCTGCGCGACCGCTAGTCGACAGCTGGTGTTGCCGGAGGCACACCTCGAGGCCCTCGCACCGCTGTGCGCGGGCACAGGGGTCTTCCATTAATGCCCTGTCGCAAGTTTCGACGGCTCGGTGGCCGCCGCGGCGTCTATGCGCGACCCGGGACCAACTTTTGCACCTCGCACCTCTTCCGACCCAGTCCAAGTTGCTGCCTGCACAGAGCGCCCCAGACCCTGCGACCGGGCGCAAAAGAACCGCGGGGACACTCCGCATCCGTTTCCGAGTGACCCCAGTGGGCTCCGGGGAGTGCTACCCCCCTTGTTGAGGGGTCTACTTGGGGGTTGGTGCTCACACCCTGAAGGGTTCAGGGTTTGTAATGGGGTTAATCAGGCCTGCCGCCCGCCTCCACGTGCGCCGATGAAGTGCACGTCCTCGTCGTCGACAAACTGCAGTTTGCAGGTGCACGGCAGGGCTCAGGGTTTGGGGACAAACTGCAGGGTTGGGGGTCACAAGAGGACAAGGCCCTTCCCACATTAGCATGCTAATAATCAGTGCCACGCATGGGGACCCCCCCGAGACGCCCCCTCCGCGTGCCTCCCCCGATGTGCATGGCATGCATGCGCTATTACAAACACAGCGAGGTCGCCGGCGCGCTAGTCGCCCGCGCGGCCACCGTCACAGACTCGGTGAGCAGCGGTTCCCCCGGCTCAGACTCCCCGCCACGCCACCGCGCGTGCGTCGGTGAGACACAGAACCAGCTTCCGGCGCTCCCTGGGGCGCTGGGGGCGGCCACATACGCGGAGGCTGCGCAACACATGCATGGAGGCGCCAGCAACCACATTTCGGCCTCGGCCGACACCACAGACCCCCTCCGCGCCATCCTGGCGGGGCAGGCTGACCTCAGAGGCCTGGTAGGCGGGCTGGTGGACAGGGAGGCGTGCGCGCGCGCTCAGCCACAGAATGCGCCGACGCATGTGGGCGCGACACAGATTGCCGACGCCGGCCACAGCAGCGACGCCCTCGCGGTGGTGCTCGCTGTGGTCCAGGCGCAGACGCAACAGATTGCGTCCCTCGTGGACCTGGTGCACCTCCTGGTGAGCCGCGTCCCCGGGGCGCCCATACAGATGCCGCATGCAGTGCCGCATGCGGCCCACAGTGCGCCCCGCGCGGCGCCTGCTGCCAAGGCTGCTCAGCCTGCCCGGCCCGCTGCTGCTGCCGCCCCTGTGGCGTCGGCAGGGGGCGCGCCGGCGGCGGAGCGGCCTGCCGCGGCGGGCGCCGCGCGTGCCGCATCTGCGCGCGGCCCCTCCCGCCGGGGGGGGCTGCCCGCGCGTGTGGGCGAAACGTCGCTGTGCCGCAGCCACGTGCTGTCCATCCCTGTGGCAGCCGCCACCAGGCTCATAGCGAGCCGTGGCTCTGAAGGCCAGATGGCGCGCGACGGGATCGTGCGCGGCGCACTGCGCGACGCCTCCTACTTGGGGTCCACGCGGCATGTGAGGCGGCTGTTCAGTGACTGCTATGGTTCCGAGGAGACGGCGGTGGCGGCGGCGGCTGTGCGGGTTGCTGCAGCCGCCGCGGACGGCGTCAGCCTGCCCGTCTGCCTGGCTATGAATCTCGTGCGCTTTGTGCACGACGTCTCTGGCCGGGATAGGCCGGCTGGTGGCGGGGTCGTGTCCGCGTCGTTCCTCAACGCCAAGCCTGCCGTCGGGGGCATTGGTGTGGAGCCGCGCCGGGGCGGCGTGCTACGTGTGCTCTTTACCGTGGCGTCTGACGCTGTGGCCGACACCGTCGTGCGCTCCCGCCGCAACCTGCGCGACGTGGACCCGTCGGCTGCTGTCTTCGACGTCCTCAGTGACCGCGAGGAGGCGCAGCACCGGGCGCTGTGGCCCGCTTTCCTCGCCGCCAAGGCTGCGGGGAAGCGGGCGCAGTTCCACCGCGCGCGCCTCGTCGTTGACGGCGAGCGGGTGCCTGCACCTGCTTGCTAGATGGCATTCCCTCTGGGGGTGTTTTTGAAGGGGAGGTGGCGCCACACGCGTGCGGTGGCGGGTGCGGTGTGGTCGCTGAGTAGAGTGCTGCGGCGGGTGTGCTACTAGCCCCGCTTCCGGTGGTCTGGGGGAGGGCTTTTTGGTCCCTTCATGGTTTTATACCTTGGGTCCGCCCTCTGGCCATTTGAGGGGCTGGGTGTGCAGCCTGCACAGTGGTGCTGCTTGCTTGGCGCCCGCCACCAAGTGTGGATGGCGTTACCGTGGGCTACTTGTAGCTTGACCTTTTGTGGGCCTTGAGCCTTGATTCTCTAAGTCCCACTGGAGCTTTGGAACCGTACGTGTGACCGCCAGAAGTGGATTGTAAAACTCTCATCATCATATTACAAGGTTGTGCTGCTCAATGTGGGCATCCGGGTGGGCTGTGTGGGTGGGGGCAGGCCATGCGGTCGCCAGCTATAAGCCATGGGGCGCCGAGGACAAGTGGTCCAGGTTATACCCGCCTCCACGCCGATCAAGTGCATGTCCTCGTCATCGACAAACTGCAGGGTTTCGGTTTTGGGGTCTTAGGGTTAGGTTAGTACACCTCCGGGAAAAAGCCTAATAGGCTGGCGCTTGGCTCTCGCTAGGTGATCTGGGGCTTGGGGGTTCGGGGTGACAAGCCCGCCCGCCTCCACGCCGATGAATGACACGTCCTCGTCATCCACAAACTGCAGGGTTGCGGGGGTTAGGGTTTCGGGGGGTCAAGACCACAGTCCCCATACATTTTTTCCTTCACTGGAAAAACCTACTTTTCCACCTCCCACGCGGTGGAACCTCTCCCGCACTCCCTCCTCCACCCCGCGACCTGCCTCCGAGCTCGCTGCGTAGCTGACACCCTTGGCTATCATTGGGCCCGAGCTAGGGGGCTGGGCGTAGCGCACTGAGGGTGCTGGGGCGTCTGGCAAATGACTGTTGGCAGACCAAATTTGAAGATGCGGCCCAGACCCCCGCACCGCCTCTCGGCCCTCCTTGATGCTTCGCCATAACCCCATGGCCATAGAAGCAGCCGATCCTAGGGGCTGCGGGGCTCCGGCGCTGGGGATCGCCGAGCTGCGAACTCAGCATCGCGAGTGACGTGCCCATCGCATGCAGCGGCAGGGAGGCGCGCACGTGCTGCCCAGGCCTTTGGTTGGCCATAGTTGTGATGTAGGGCGCGATTGGCAGTGGTGGGGGCGCACCAGTGAGTAGCTTGTGGCATGGTGCTGATCCCAGGCAGCATGCACGCAACAACAGCTGCACAAGAGCAGCCATAACTCCCTGCACACGCAATGGATCCTCACGATTCGACATGCGTTGGAAAGTTGGGATCGAGAGCTTACTAGTGGATCTTCTAATTGCACCATGCGTGCAATGCATGAGCACACCCAACAGCATGCATGGGCCTTGCATGGGCCTTGCATGGCACATGCAGGCGCACCACAAAACGCAAAACGCAAGGACGCCGCTTTGGGCATGGCTTCAGTATATGTCGAATAACATGGCTGCTGAGTTTTCCACATTTCCATAATGGTTTAGGTCCCTCTGAGTGGCATGCAGGCGACGCCTGTTAGGGGCCCAGTTCACTCCTACAGCGTGCCTGGCCTCCCCCGCCCAGCGTTCTCCACTGCCAGCATGTGTCACACGTCCCTGGGCGCGAGGGGGACGTCGGGGAATGCGCGGAGGGCGCTACAGATCGCAGAAATGTAAAAAAATGTCCACACTTTGTACACCCCCTCCTAAAATCGCAAGCCTCAAAACGCAAGGTCGCCCGCATTGCCCATAGCATATTTACAACCCAGGAACACGCGGTTTCGATTTCGTCGATTTCCATTATGGTTACGAAGGTCCCCTGTGGCTCGCCCCCCGCCAGCACTGCTGGCCTGATCAGGGGCCTTTTCACTCCCAAGGCCTGCCTGCACGCCCCTCCACCGCCCCCATCCGGCAGTATCCGATACCAGCATGTTTCACGCGTCCGTGATCGTCTTTGTTGGCGTCGGGAATGGTCGCAGCGCGCTGCGGATTGGGAAACAGTCCACACTTTCAACACCCCCGCAAAATCGCAAACCGCAAACCGCAAGGTCGCCCGCGTTGCCCATAGCATAATATATACTCAGGAACACGTGTTTCGATTTTCGTCGATTTTCATGATGGTAAAGAGGTGCCTCCTGGCTTTAGCGCCCCAAGGAAAAGGTATGAGGACTGGGTCAAGACCCCGGAAAAAAAAATGCCTAGAGGAGGGTTCTAGCGAGGGATTCGTGTTTTGGGGTGACGGGGTAAGGTGGGACTAGCCCGCCCGCCTCCATGCCGATGAAGCGCGCGTCCTCGTCGTCGACAAACGGCAGTTTGCAGCCACCCCCCCCCACACACACACATACGCACACACACCTCGTTGAAGAGCCCGATCGCGTTGGAGCCGCCGCCGACGCATGCCATGAGGATGTCGGGCTTTCCGCCCCACTTCTCCATCGCCTGGGGTTTGTGTGGGGTTTGGTTTCGGAGGGTGAGGATGTGTGTGGGGGTGGGTGGGGGGGTGAGGGGGTTGTGGGTGGCCTTTTATCGTTAGTGTCGGACACGCCATGCAGATGTGTGTGCGTCGGGAGCTTGGCATGCCATGCGGATTTCGGGCTTTCAGCCCCACTTGTGCATCGCCTGGGATGGTGGGGGTTGCATGGGTGAGGTGGGGGGGTGGGGGGGGTCGGGGTTTGGCACGTGAGGAACCCACCCCCACCCACCCACGCACACGCACGCACACACACGCGCGCACGCACCTGCACGCGAGACTCCTTCCCGATAACGCTCTGGAGGTTGCGCAAAATCATGCAGTAAGGGTGCGCCCCCCCCCCCTCCCTCCTGCCCCGCCCCTGCCCCCCCCTCCCCAACACGCACACACAACACCCCTAAGCCCCGCAAGCCCCGAACACGCACACACAAACGCACGCACGCACCTGCACGCGCGTCTCCTTCCCAATCACGCTCTAGGACCTGCGCACAATCATGGGGTAGGGGTGCGGCCCCGCTGATCCCCCTCCCCACCCCCCATAAACACCCACACCAACACGCACACGCCTGCACGCGCATCTTCTTCCCGATCACGCTCTGGAGGTTGCGCACAATCATGGGGCAGGGGTAATCTCTGATGCCCCTCTTGACCCCCTCCCTTGCCCACACACTCAACACACTCAACACCCACACCAACACGCACGCACCTGCACACGCGTCTCCTTCCCAATCACGCTCTGGAAGTTGCGCACAATCATGGGGTAGGGGTGCGGCCCCGCCGCCGACCCGAGGATGTAGTGCGTGTCCTCGACGTTGGTCACCCAGTCGCGGATTGCCTCCGAGGTTGCGTCCTTGAGGGTCGCCGTCCCGGAGTGGACCGGGCGGACCTGTGCGGGTGTGTGTGTGCGCTTGTGTGTGTGTGCGTGTGCGACCCAGTCGCGGATTGACTCGGAGGTTGCGTCCTTCAGGGTCGCAGTTCCGGAGTGGACCGGGCGGAACTGGGCGTGTGTGTGCGAGTGTTGTGTGTGTGTGTTGTGTTGTGTGTGTGTTGCGTGTGTGTTGTGTGCGTGTTTTTGTGTGTGCTTGTGTGTGTGTGTGACCGGGTTGCTCGTGCGGTCGGAACTGTAACGCATGTCTCTCTCTCGCTCCCCCTCTTGTGTGTGACCCAGTCGCGGATTGCCTCGCTCGCTTCAGGAGGTCGCTCCCTTCAACCCGCGCACACCCGCGCCCCACGAGCCCCTCCTTTTCCCCTCGTAAACAACCCCCTCACCTCCGCGCCCGTGAGGCACGTGCGTGCGTGTGCGGCGTGTTAGTGGCGTAGGAGCGTGCACCAGCCCCCCCCCCCCACACACACCTCCCTTCAACCCCAACCCCCCCAACCCCGCAATCCCAAATTGCCCCCCCCCCACACCTTGCGCCCATGAGGCGCAGGCGCCCATGAGGCGCAGGAACATGTTGTGTGCCTGCCGCTCCGTATTTTTGCGCCCATGTTCTCAGGGTAGGGGTTTAGGGGATTGACGGTATACAAATACCGTCCGGGCGGTTAGCCTTTGCATATAATTATCCTTTTTTGCCCCCCCGCAGAGCTAAGAAACTAATATAAATCGTCGGAAATCGCGATTTGGGGCGTCAAAACGACAAAAAACTACCCCTGCAATCGCATTAAACAACTATAGTTTCGACCCCCCCGCGAAGGCAAACAATATGGACGGTAGTCCAGAGTTCAGGGTTTCCTCCAGTGATGTCATTAGCGCCCCCGCAGCCCCCGCAGCAGCGGTTGCGGGGTCAAACCGGGAAATTTGGGGGCAAAGTGTGGGGGCACGTCGCAGGAATTTCACTCCTACTAGTGGGAAATTCGACGGTTTTCACACTTTTCCTCGAAAAATGCCTCCAGCAGAAGCACTTCGGCATGTTCCCTCAAATGCTGCGGGGGCAAACAGGACATTCTTGGTTTCCTTTTATAATGACACCACTGGTTTCCTCACCTCTGCGCCCATGAGGCGCATGCGGAACACGTTGAGCGCCTGTCGCTCCATGTCCTTTGCGCCCATGTAGATGATGCACGAGAGGCCGAGGCGCGCGCACACGGTGGCCTGCGCGTGCACGTGCGAGTGTGTGTGCGTGTGCGCATGTGTGTGCGCGCGTCTGTGTGTGCTTGTGTGCGCGTGTGTGTGTGTGCCTCCGTCTGTTGCGCCCATATAGATGATGCACAAGAGGTCGAGGCGCGCGCACACGGTGGCCTGCGCGTGCGCGTGTGCATGTGCGCGTGTGAATGTGTGTGTGTGTGTGTGTCTTTGTCCTTCGCGCCCCCGCAGATGATGCACGAGAGGCCGAGGTGCATTCACACGGTGGCCTGTGCGTGCGTGTGTATGCGTGTGTGTGCGTGTGTGTGTGGCGCAACACACACCATCTCTGCGATGATGCGCTCTGTGTTCACGTGCAAGCACGCACGCGCAGCGCAACACGCGCCACCGCCGCGCACACGCTGAACCCCCCAAACCCTAAACAGCGCACCGTCGCCACGCCGTGCTGCCCCGCGCCCGTCTCTGCGATGATGCGCTTCTTGTTCATGCGCACGCACAGCATCGCCTGGCCGAGCGAGTTGTTGATCTTGTGGGCGCCAGTGTGGTTGAGGTCCTCGCGCTTGAGGTAGATGTGGGGGCCGGTGCCGTCGGGCCTAGCGGTGTGGAGTGGGGGTAGGTCGGGTGAGGTGCTTGCTGTGGCTGCTCGCGTGTGTATGCCCTGCGCGGCACTACAATGCCCCCCTCCCCATGCATGCTGCGGGGCGTCATGCACCACCACGACAGGGGTGGCATGGCTGCTCACCCGCTGTGTGCCCAACCGCTGTGCTCAGAAGAGGACCAGCTGCACGTGCGTGCCCATGCATGCATGCAGGCATGCTGCTCGGCGTGCTGCTGCCGCAGGCCCTGTCTCCCCCCCTCACCAACACCTGGCACACGGGTGTGTTCCAGGAGCACATGCAAGGCCCCCCGTGCGTACAGTGGGGCCTCGCATGAGCCTCATGCATGTCAAGCCCCACATTGCCCTGCTCACTTTGCGTAGTGCTTGGTCAGGCGCTCCGCGAAGTAGAGGGGCGTGGCACGGCCAACGTAGTCCTTGAGGATGCCGTCGAGCTCAACCTGGGGGGTGCTTCAAGGCGTGAGGGACCGGCGGCGACACCTGGCAGGCAGCGCGCGACCACAAGCATGGTGCCCCCATTCACGCCCCCTGGCTTCCTCCGCCACGCTGCCACCTTGTCTGCAATGGGCGAAATCCCTGCAGGCATGCCATCTGCCGCACCTGGAACGCAGGGTCTGCAATCGCCTTGTTGTACTCCACAACCAGGTTGTCCAGCGCAGGGATCAGCGTCTCAGGGACGTAGCGCCCGCCGAAGGCGCCGTAGCGGCCCGAGGCATCAGGCCTGGCCCACTTGCCGGTGCTGGTGCTGGGTGCCTCAGCCTCAGCGACAGCAGCGACGCGCACACCACCAACTTTCCTGCATGGGCGAACAACCCGTGCCACGCCACGCGCGGAGCCGCGCACCCGCACGCTCGACACCTCCTTGGCACTCAGCTGCATCCTTCAAGGTCCACGAAACTGTTCAGGGCCAGGCGAAAGAAATGCAGGAAAATTAGTGTGTGTGGGAACAGCATGCCGAACCATCCCACATTGCCATCCCACTACATCGCCATCCATCTATCAGTCCGACATGCAGACGTATCTGATGGCTGATGAGGTTGTTTTGCTGGTGGTTGGCACCCAACCTGTGGTCCAGTCAGGGGGGTGCCTTTTGACTGCACCCAGCCCCCCTCCCTCGTCGCCCAGCGACTCGGCAGGGTGGGGTGACAGTCAAACGGGGAGCTGAAGGAGGCGTCCTGCCTCTGGTCCCCTTCCCTCATGCACTGCACCGCGCACACGTCACGCATACGCAGGAACGGGTGCATAGAGGGGGCCGCACACGCGAGCGTGGGGCACATGCCGCGCCCGAGCTGCGGCGGCGAGGGCAAGCGATAGTGATGAGAGCCAGAAAGGAATCTTACAACAGCCCTGCTCATGACCAGCGCGCTCACGGCCCGGCGCCCAGCTGCCTCAGCGCAGCGGCGATGCACGGGTCGCTCAGCAGCCCCAGGACCGCGTCCCCCATTTCCGCGCCACCCCCGACGCCACGCCCGCCGCTAAACACCTGCGACCCGGTGCGAGGCGACGAGCACGCGACGTCGGGCGGCAGGCCGACACCGTCGACGCGCGCGCGAGAGGGCGTTAGGTACCTGCGCAGGGCACAGGGTTGACAGGTTGGCAGTGCAAACCCTCGGGGCGTGGGATTGAGAGGCTGCCTCGCGAGGCGGGCAACCTGCACAGGGCACAGGGTTGACAGGTGACCCTAGGGAGATGTGGAATTCAGGGAGGCGCCTCGAGGGGAGGCGGGGGCACGCTACCAAAGCCTGTGGAAGGGCGCGCACACACGGGGTGCCCCAGGACACGCACGGCCGGGGACAGTGCAGGGAGGGGGAGGCACGCGCGCGCATGCATGGCCGCGTCGTCGCGTGGGTGACTGAAGTATTTGCCGTCAAGAACTGCCATCAATAATTGGAAAGGGGGATTCATCAAGAATCAAGCGCTGGTAGGCTGGCGCGCTGCGTGGCCTTGCGGGCTCTCTAGTACAGCCCCCCTACTAAACGCGTAGTAGTCTAGGCCGTAGCTCGCGCGTCCTCCGGGCGCGTACGTGGCAAACCTGTAAAACCATAAAGAATCAACACACCCGGCGTCAGAGAGCAGGAGCGTGGCGCCGCTGCCGCTGCTGCCGCCGCCGTTGCTGCCGCCGCTGCCGCCGCTGCTGCTGCTGCTGCTGCTGCTGCTGCTGCCGCCATCCCCGCCGCCGCTCCCCCCGAGCGCCACAACCCTCTGCGTCCGCCCCTTGCCAAACGTCTGCTCCCCGAGCAGCGACGCCCCGCGCGAGTCGCGCAGCGCACCGGCCAGGAGCTCGCTCGTGCTCGCGCTGCCAGAGTTAACGATCACCGCGAGGCGCAGGTCGGTCGCGCCAGGGACCTGAGCGGAGTGGGTGGTGCCAGGGTTTAGGGTTTAGGGTTTAGGGTTAAGGTTTTAGGGTTAAGGGTTTGGGTTGAGGGTGATAATTATGGGTGTTCATGTTTACAGGTTGTACATGTGTGTGTCCGGGGTCCTCCAGACACGAAGTTGACGATCACCGCGAGGCGTTGGTCGGTTGCGCAAGGAACGTGCACGGAGTGGGTGATGCCAGGGGGATGATGATGGGTGTTGCGGGGTGGCACCATGGCCGGGGGGGGGCTGCAAGGGTGGTGACGGCAGGCGAGGAGGGGGCTGCCAGGGTGACGATGATGGGTGTCGCGGGGTAGCACCATGGCAGGGGGGGGTGCCAGGGTGATGATGATGGGTGTTGATAGGTTTTTCCATGTTTGACAGGTTGTACATGTTCATGCCCGGAGGACCCCGGGGCGTGAGTTCAGGCCTAGATTCCACGTCTAGAGGGGCTCTTCTAGGAGAGCCCGCAAGGCCACGCAGCGCGCCCGCCTACCAGGATGGGTGTTGCAGGGTGGCACCATGGCAGCGGGGGGTGCCAGGGTGATCATGAGGATTCGGCATTTAAGGTAGGGAGGCACGCAGGCCGAGCAAGGCCGGTCACACTTGACCGTCACCGGAACGCGCGCGGAGGGGGGTGCCAGGGTGTGTGATGATGGGTGTTGCGGTTTAGCACACCGGCATGCTGCGGTTTAGCGCACTGGCATACTGTCACCAGAACGCGCGCGGAGGGGGTGCCAGGGTGTGAGGATGATGGGTGTTGCGGGGTAGCACCATGGCAGGGGGGGACGCCAGGGTGATGATGGCAGGCGAGGAGGGGTGTTGATGGTTTCACAGGTTTTACACGTACGTGCCCGGACCCGGAGGACCCCGGGGCGTGAGTTGAGGCCTAGACACCACGTCTAGGGGGGCTCTACTAGGAGAGCCCGCAAGGCCATGCAGTGCCCCCGCCTACCAGGATAGGTGTTGCGGGGTAGCACCATGGCAGGGGGGGACGCCAGGGTGATGATGGCAGGCGGTACCGGGTAGGGAGGCACACAGTTCACACTTCACCGGCAGTGGCTTCTCAACTTTGGAGGGCACGCAATTATCCAAACTGTCGAGTGATTGTGTGCATGTGTGTGTGTGGGGGGGGGGGGGCTAGCTATATGTGTATGACGTCACCAACCCGCGCCACAGTGGCATGCCGCGCCCTCGTTCTTTGTGAACGAGTGGCGTGTCATGCGCTCTGGTGACCACGACCGGCGATCGGCCGATTTGCGCGCTTGTGCATCGCGCCACGCACCCACACGCACCCCTCCCCCCGAAACACATGCACTCACACGCCCCCCCCCCCTCCTGCAACACACTTGTCCACTCAGTGGACTAGTGCTATCTGCATGCCTCGGGGATTGAGTGTGCGCAAGCACGAGTCTACTGCGCCATCGAAGGCGTCCAAGCAGACTGCAACATCGACCACACATCACCGCACGAGTGTCGCCCTCCCACCTGCGTGCCGGCTTCTCCCTGCAGCTTGACCTCCTCCTGCACGCCGGTGCGGTCGTACACCTGCGGGCAGGTGTGGTCAGGTGTGGGCAGGTGTGGGTAGGTGTGGGCAGGTGTGGCGTGGCCTGGAGAGCGGCGTGGACACGTTTGTGCTCCAGATGGACAGTCATTGTGCAGTTGTTGTGGGCAGTTACTGCGGGCAGTTGTGGGCGCCGGTGCGGTCGTGCACCTGCGCACATGCACAGTGGTGCGCACGGTGGCACGCGTCGACAGCAGCACACACGCCAACACACGCACGCACGTGCTGGTAGCCCGCATCATGAGGCAGTCCCCCCCAACAATCCCACGCCCCGAGGGTGCACACTGTAAGCGGGCAGCTGTAAACCGCACGCACGCGCACGTGCACAAACACACACACAGACGCACACGCACATTCACGCACACGCACACGCACACACGCGCATGTGCACGAACACACACACATAAACGCACACGCACACGCACACGCATGCCCACACACCACCCACGTAGCAGAAGACGTCGCCGGGTCGCATCAGCAGGTTGGCCACGTCGACGCCCTGGGAGCAGCGATGCGATGGGGTGGGCGCAGCAGGGGTCAGGTGATGTCACAGACTACCTCCTCCTACCCCTATTAAAGCCTTCCTGTAGCTATTAAGGAAGCCTGTGCCTTCTAGATAGGTACAACTGGGGTGAGATGAATGCAGGCTTAACTTCGACGCCCTGGGGGCAGCGATGCGATGGGGTGGGCGCAGCAGGAGTCGGGTGAAGGCAGGCTGAAAGTCCACCAGGCACACGCCCTGCCACATTCACAGCCTGAGGCGGCGCCTCAGGCATCCCATTCCATGGCGCGGATCAGGCGGCGCCTCAGGCGCTCCGACTGCCTGAGGCGCCGCCTGAGGCGCACCCCTGATCGCCTCAGGCGTCGCCTCAGGCGTTATCCAAACCGCCTCAGGCGCCACACCGACCGCCTCAGGCGCCCACCACCGCCTGAGGCGCACCCCGGACCGTCTCAGGCGTTATGACCGCATTCCATGGCGCGGATCAGACGTTGGGATTTTGGTAAGGACGGGAAAGAAACCAGGCCCATCAGCAGGCTGGCCTAGGGGCAGCTATGCCACGGGTTGGGCACAGCAGGAGGTCAGGTAAACACAGGCTGTACAATTCGAATCCTGGTGCCCACTGTTTCCGCCAGGATTCGAATTTCAAACATCCAAGGCCACCAGGAGATTGCCTGTCCGGCGAGCAGCCTCATGTCCCAATCGACCAAACACAGCTCCTGTGCCATGCATACGAAATTGAGGTGACAAGCGTTGTACCCGTAAAAAGTTAACACGTTGGAGGTTGAAGCCCCACTTTTCATCCTTGCAGGCCACGTCTTGGCCACTCTCCCCATGTGGGGGATCTCTCCATTGGCGGTTGGCGAGGCACTTGCCTCTCGTCTTTTGTTCCATACGCGCACACCGTCTTCAACAAGCATTCGCTGCCACTGCGGTAGGGGACCCGGGGGTGCGCCCACGCTCTTTGCAGAGTGGGGTTCCCTGCCACCCACAGCCAGCCATCTCATGAAGGTGCTCGGGCCTTGCGCGCCGAGCACGGTCTTATACGCCTTTAGAGACCTCTAAATGGATGTTGCAGTCAGGAGTGCCTCTTGAGGTGTCCCTGACTGTAACATCCATCATCACCATCCCCGCGAACTAAGAGTAAACACAGAGTGCAGCCCACCAGACATTCGGGAAAGAAACCAGGCCCGTGGAAACACACGCACATGCGCGTGCGCGCGCGCGCGCGCCGGCCGGCTCAGAAGACCCTGTCCCAGTGATTTTCTTTTCAATATTTTTAATCAATTATTCCACAGCCAGAATTTGCTTTGAACACGTTGACCGTCGACCTCCCGTTGACTGTCTGCCCTCATACTTTTGTGATTTGACAGCTCTCGGCGGGCTCTGTCTGGCAGGCTTGTCCACTGAATCGAGCTGTGTTCAAAGTTAGAGTACAACCGGAATACAGCCAAACGGCTGTGCAGAGCCGAAAAGAAAATCACTGCCCTGTCCTCACAGTGCTTGACAGACTTTGCGGTCTGTCGCCGTACGTGGGCGGTGAATGGGCGGTGAAAACAACCAGCCCCGACTGGTTGTTGCAGCTCCTGCACGGGCTGCACGGGAGCCCGCGCAGGATCCCGTTTTGCGCTGCAATGCCACTCACCACGCTGATGAGTCCGACGGTACTCTTAAGACTTGGCGGTATGCCGCCATGCGTGGCCAGTGGGCACCGGCTGACGAATGATCACATCTCCCTTGTTGAATCGTTGCTCCTACATCGCAATGGTCTCCAGGCTCCTGCACCATGCATGCACCACCCACACATACACACACACACCAAAGTCGTGCTGTAAAACGAAACAATCAAGGAGCCCGTTGTGGAGAACGGTACTGCCGGTGGTTTCCTGCTCGGCCGTACACAGCCGTACACAGCCGATACGTCAGTCAAATGGCTGTGGACAAATAATTATACAAAAAAAAAAACGAAAGGGAGATGACCGTGCACCGCCATGGCCATTCGCCGCCAGTGATTTCCTTTTCACGTTTTTTCTGTCACATTCTCTGGAGCTACTTGACTGAAATTCCGGCTCGAAAATCCGGCCTCCGCACGCCGAAAATGAAACCACTGCTCACCGCGCTGATGAGCCCCCCGGGGTTGTCCCTCAGGTCGAGCACCAGCGCGCGCACGTGGTCGCGCGCCACGAGCTCCTCGACCGCGGCCGCGACGCGCGCGCCCACCCCCCCGCTCCACACCGCCACGCGCACGTAGCCGACACCGCGGGGTGCTGCGCCGCCGCTGCCGGCGGCGGCGAGGTCTGCAGCTGCTGCCGCTGAAGTAGACGGCGGCGGGCGCCCCCCCTCCCGAAGCGGACCCACCGCGCCCGCCGTGCCCGCCGCACTGCGCGCCTCGGGGGTGTCGGAAGGCTCAAGGGCGGCAAGGGACGGCCCCGCTGCGCCACCTGCCGCGCCTCGCGCCGCCGGGCTGGCGTCTAGACCTGTTGTTGGCGGCGCCTGCACAAAGGGGAGCAGCGCGTACTCCACCGGGTCGAAGTCGACGGGCGCCGGCGCGAGCGTTACGCCGCGCACGACGGGGCTGCGCAGCCGGTTGGCTGTGCTGACTGCGAGCTGCCGCTGCCGCTGCTGCTGCTGCTGCTGCTGCTGCTGCTGCTGCTGCTGCTGTGCTCCTTCCGGCGGAGCCTGCCGCTCCCCGGCTGGCGATGGAGGCGCTGGTGCTGACTTTGACGAAGGTGGTACTGGTGACAATGACGATGACGACGGCGATGATGATGATGATGATGCCGATGCCGACGTCGAGCCGACGTCCCCCCCCGCGCGTTCCCCGATCGGCCCCTCCGCCCGGGCGCGTCCCCCTCCTCCCCCTCCCCCTCCTTCTCCTTCTCCTTCTCCCTCTGGCCAGCTCACAGACACGACCAACAGCCGCGCCTCGCGCGCGAGGCTCGCGCGCACGCCAGCCAGCCCGTCCGCGCCGCCACCGGCACTGGACGAACCTGAGGGAAGGACGGGTGTGTGCGTGTGCGTGTGTGTGTGTGTGCGTGCGCGTGTGTGTGCGTGAGTGCGTGTTTGTGTGTGTGTATGTGTGTGTGTGTGCGCGCATGTGCGTGCGCGTGTGTGTGTGTGCGCTCGTGCATGTGCGCGTGAGCGCGCGCACGTGTAGCACACTCTACATGCGTGTGCGTGTGCGTGTGCGTCACATGGGTTGCCGAGGCGGTGGCACCGCCAGCACGGCCGTCCGCGACGCCACTGGTGGTTTTCTATTGAACCCCTAGGTGGATAGAAAACTTTCTGTCTCAGACTTTCAGTGGATTTCCTAGGGGAAGGATAGAGGTCTCCGTGGTCACACGTAACTGTAATCAAACGAACACTAGGGGTGGCGGTGCTCACCCACAACCCAAACTGAGCCGTAAACCCCTTCACCCCTACTGAAAGTCCGCAGCGCCACTGCCTTCGCCACTGGACGAAGCTGCGCAAAGGACGTGCATGTTCGTGCGAGTGTGCGCATGCGTGTGCGTGTGTGTGTGTGCATGTGCGCGTGTGCACGCACGCACGTGTGGCATACCCTACATGCGTGCGCGTGCGCGTCACATGGGTTGCCGAGGCGGTGGCGCGCACCCACCGCCACTACCGCCGCCGAGCGCGCCGCCCACCGGAGCCCCGTTGACCGTGAGGATGCGATCGCCGCGTGTGAGGCCCGCTGCGGCTGCGGGGCTACCTGGAGATGGGGAGGGGGGGGATTCAGGGGGCGTGGGTCAAGGCCCCACACACGCACGCGTGCGCGCACACACGCGCATGCTCACACAAAACACACATGCACAGGCAAAAACGCACGCGCACACATGCACACATGCACACGCACACACGCATATGCGTACAGGCAAGTACATGCACACAATGCACAGGCACGTGTCAGCGCGCACACGCAAGCACGCGCACATGTGCCTACAGGCAATCACAGACACACACACACACACAGGCACGCACACAAAGGCACTTGCCTGGTGCGACAAAAGCAACAGACACGCCACCCCGCGCGTCGGACTCGACCGCCAGGCCTGTCGAGAAAACCTGTGCGTGCGTTCACGTGCGTGCATGCGTGCGTGTGTGCATGCATGCATCTACGTGCATGCACGTGCGTGCGTGCACCTGCGGCAGTCAGGGCAGGTACGTGTGGAGCCTGACGTGCATGTGTCCACGTACGCGCGTGGTCAAGCACAAACACACGCACACACGCACACACAGCCACACACACACACATACACACACACATCGCATGAACTCATACACAAAACACGCACACACACACACGCACCTTGCCGCCAAGCACCGCACTGAACGCATCTGCATCTCCGCCCCGAACCACACACGCACATACACCCACACCCACACAAGCAAACCCAGACACCCAGACACAACCAAACACACACCCAAATACACCCAAGCACACCCCAACACACACGCACCTTGCCATCAAGCACCGCACTGAAAGCATCTGCATCTCCGCCCCGAACCACGCGCGTAAACGGGTCGCCCAGCCGCGCGATCATGGCGTCAGTCAGCGCGTTCACCTGTGCAGCATTGTAGCGTTAGGGATCAAGGTTGAGGGTTGAGGGTTTAGGGTTTGGGGTTTAGGGTTTGGGGTTTAGGGATTAGGGTCAAGGGTTCAGTGTTCAAGGTTTAGGGTTTAGGGCCTAGGCTTCAGGGTTTAGGGTCAAGGGTTAAAGGTTGAGGATTTAGGGTTGAGGGTTTAGGGTTTAGTTAGGCTGAAGGGTTTAGGGTTAAGGATGAGCACGGCACCAGTCAGCGCGTGAACGGGTCGCCCGGGCGTGCGAGCATGGCGTCGGTCAGCGAGTTGACCTGTGCAGCGGCGCGTGCAGTTTAGGGCTCGCGGTTTGGGTTTTAGGCTGTAGGGCTCAGGGTTTAGGGTTGAGGCTTTAGGGTTTAGGATTTAGAAAGGGTTAAGGGTGGGCACGACACCAGTCCGCGCGTGAACGGGTCGCCCGGGCGCGCGATCATGCCGTCGGTCAGCGCGTTGACCTGTGCAGCGGTGCAATGCATATCGGGCTAAGGGCTTAGGGCTCAGGGTTGAGGGTTTGGGGTTTGAGTTTGAGTTAGGCTGTTGGGTTTAGGGTTAAGGGTGAGCACGACACCAGTCCGCGCGAACGGGCCGCCTGGGCGCGCGACCATGGCGGCAGTCAGCGCGCTCACCCGTCCAGTGGCGCGTGCAGTTTAGGGCTCAGAGTTTAGGGCTCAGGGTTGAGGGTTTGGGGTTTGGAGTTTAAGGTTGAGTTCGGCTGTTGGGTTTAGGGTAAAGGGTGAGCACGACACCAGTCAGCGCGGGGACGGGCCGCCCGGGCGCACGACCATGCCGGCGTTCAGCACGTTCACCTGTGCAGCGGCCGTCGCGGCGTCCTTCATTTGAACCGAACACACACACACACACACACACACACACACACACGCTCGCAAACACGCACCTCGACAGCCGTCTTCATTCGAACCGAGGCCGCCAGCGCCTGCTGACGCGACGCTGAACCACGCCAGCCCGTTCACGCATGCGTGCGTCCACACACCCAAACACACACACACACACACACACGCGCGCGCACACACACACACATGCACCTCGTCAGGCGTCTTCACTCGGAACGAGTCTGCCAGCGTCTCTGACGCGACACTGCGCCACGCGAGCCCGTTCATGCGCGCGTCGAGGAACAGCGCGTCAGCGTACGCCCACGCCTCGACTAGCTCCCGCTGGGCTGCCCTGTGTGTTTGTGACATGGGGTGGAGCGGGCGGCCGGAGAGGTGAGAGGAGCGAGGGGCAAGCCGGCCCGCTCATGAGCCCTCTAGCCTCGTAAGGCAGCTCTCCCTCAATCCCACGCCCGAGGGTGCGTACTGTAAACTGTGAACTGTAAACAGCGGAGCCCTGATGTGGGCGGGTGGGGCGGGCGGAAGGAGGGCGAGAGTTGCGCGCGCGCCTCGCAGCAGATGTGGACACGCGTCGCCACACCACACACGCGCCCCACCGTATGGCGGGGTCGGGGGATGCGGGGAACGAGATGCTGATCGACGGCGCCGCCACGGGCCCGGCAGACGAGAGCGTGCCTGGCGACATCTCCGCCGGTGAGGGTGACGCCATCGGTGTGACTGCCGCTGCGGCTGCCGTCACCGTGGCTGGTACCTCCGCCGCGCCTGCAGCTGCCCCGGGCGCGTGCAGCAGGCCCAGCGCCAGCACACCACACGCAGCACACGATGCCCATGCATCGAGCACACGCGATGTCCATGCGCCCAGCGCACGCGTCGGCTGCTGCGAGGCACATGCATCGAGCACGCGCGGCTGAGGGGCGCCGCATGCGCGTGTGTGTCTCCCATGCACGCGTGGCTGGGATTCGATGCCAGGGCGCACGGACTGCACGCGCCGCCCCTGTAGCTGGCGAGCGTGTTGCACGCACCCATCAGGCCTCATGTTGCATGCAATGGAGTAGCGGACGAATGAAGAGGCATTTTGGCTGGGTTCACACCCCCACAATCCACACAATCCATGGATTATTAATCCAGACACTCTGTCCCATGCGCAGACAGCAGGGCTTGAATAATACACGGTTGCTGCTGACCTGGTTGGATTTTGTGTGTTTGTCGCACCACACACGCGCGCAGACACGCAAACACACAAACGTGGCCTGCCTGTTACGAGCAGCCGAGCAACCGAGCATTACACGGTTTAGGTGGATCCTATCTTCAGTTAAACCACCAACTAGTGTCTGAGCATGCTGCACATAGTATGCAAGCTTTGGTGGTGCATTCAAATCTGCATCTTGACTAGCTGTGACCACTGAGGGCTGTGACTGTAGCCATTGCTCAGCACGCAGCCCCCGCCGCCCGTGGCCACAAATCATGCTGCACGCTCGTCACTTCTTCTTCTTCTTCTCCTCGCCCTTGGACGCGCCCACCGCGAGGCGGCGGTCGAGTTCGAACTCGTTCACGATGCGCGCGCGCGTGATACTCGACTCGATGCGTGCGACCTGCACGGAGCAGAGGGCAAGGGGGCGTGGTGGGTGGGCTAAGAAGCACGTGGTTAGGAAGGTTGGTGGCCACCATTCTATAAGGCGAGGGCATGGTAACGGGGGGACATAGGAGTTTCAGAGGGGCTGAAGGGCACAATACACAAATACAATACCGCGCCCCTTGCAGGGGAGGTTGGTGGAGGTGGAGATGGAGATTGCAAACACAACCGGTTGCTGGCCAACAACCGCCAGCAACCGCCAACAACTGCCAACAACGCGCCAGTGCGCACCTCGACGCCCTTCTCGTACAGTACGACCGCCGGCAGCGACGTCATGCTGGCGCTGCTCATGTCGACGCCGAGCCTGAACAGATGGAAGATATTCCGTACGCGGGGGGGGGGGGGGGATGGTGGGCACGAGTATGCAAAGTTTGGAAGGCAGGATATGGGCTGGTGGCGCTTGGCGCCAGGCCCTGAGGGTTGAGAGTTTAGGGGGGTTCAGGGTTTGGGGTCCCGGGTTTAGGGGCGCCGAGCCTCCATGGATACACGGTCGAGGGTGGTGCAGTGTGTAGGCGGGAGGGGGGGGGGGGGGGGGGGGGGGCACTGGTAAGCGCGAAGGGTACACAGGCAGGGCGTGGAGCTGGAAGCACATGGGGTAGCACATGGGAGAGCGCACTAGGCGGCAGGGCTTGAAGGGTTTAGCCCCCCCCCTCCCCTCCCCCGTCGCTCTGTCTGTCTGTCTGTGTCTGTCTGTCTGTCTGTCTGTCTGTCTGTCTGTCTGTCTGTCTGTCTGTCTGTCTGTCTGTCTGTCTGTCTGTCTGTCTGTCTTCTGTCTGTGTGTTTCTTTCTGCCTGTCTGTCTGTCTGTCTGTCTGTCTGTCTGTCTGTCTGTCTGTCTGTCTGTCTGTCTGTCTGTCTGTCTGTCTGTCTGTCTGTCTGTCTGTCTGTCTGTCTGTCTGTCTGTCTGTCTGTCTGTCTGTCTGTCTGTCTGTCTGTCTGTCTGTCTGTCTGTCTGTCTGTCTGCCTGCCTGTGTGCGTGTGTGCGTGTGTTTCTGTGGCCGTCGCCCACCTCTTAGCCACGTGCGGCCACTCCCCGAGGTTGAGCGACTCAAATGGACATGAGGGTCCTTACTACTGGATCCTTGTGTAGAAAGGTCTTAATATTTCAGGCGGGGCGCCATCGCCCACCTGACACGTGCGGCCACTCGCCAACAAGGCCTTGCGTGTGTGTTGTGTGTGCGGGGGGGGGGGGCTGAGGTGTGGTGGGTGTCTGTCTGTCTGTCTGTCTGTCTGTCTGACTGTCTGACTGTGTTTGTGCGTGTGTGTGCGTGTGTGTTTCAGTGGCCGTCGCCCACCTCTTGGACACGTGAGGCCACTCGCCGAGGTTGAGCGACTCAAAGCGCACGCCTCGCGTGACGTAGCGCCCGGCGAGCTCAGCGAACGTGGAGTACGAGTGGCGGCACGCGAGGCTCCACGGCACGTGCAGATACAGCTGCGGCAGGTGGGCGGTAGCACGGATAGAGGGGGTGTGAGGTTTGTGTGGGGTGGGGTGCTCTGGTTGGGGTCGGTAGGCGCACGCAGCGGGCGGCGAGCTCGGCAAACGTGGATACAGAGTGGCGGCACGCGAGGCTCCACGGCACGTGCAAATACAGCTGCGGCAAGTGGGTGTGAGGGTGTGAGATTTGTGTGGGGGGTGGGGTGCTCTGGTGGGGGTCGGCAGGCGCACGCAGCGCCCGGCCAGCTCGGCGAACGTGGGGTACAGAGTTGCGGCACGCGAGGCTCCACGGCACGTGCAGATAGAGCTGTGGGATGTGGCAGCAGCACGGATGTTACTACGAGGTTGCATGGTGCTCTGATGGGGGGGGGGGCAAGCTGGGGGGAGGGGGAGGGGGGGGCTCGGCGGACGTGGAGTATGAGTGGCGGCCCGCGAGGCTCCACGGCCCGTGCAGATACAGCTGCGGCAGGTGGGCGGCAGCACGGGTGGAGGACGGTGCGAGGTTTGTGTGGGGGGTGGGGGGCTCTAATGGGGATCTTCTCTGGCTGAGGCCGACAGGCACACGCAGCGGAGGGGGGGCTAGGCGAACGTGGAGTATGCGTGGCGGCACGCGAGGCTCCATGGCACGTGCAGATACAGCTGCGGCAGGTGGGCGGCAGCACGGATGGAGGGTGTGTGAGGTTTGTGTGGGGTGGAATGCTCTAATGGGGATCTTTTCTGGTTAAGGCCGGCAGGCGCACGCAGCGGACGGCGAGCTCGGCAAACGTGGCGTACAGAGTGGCGGCGCGCGAGGCTCCACGGTACGTGCAGGAACAGCATGGGCGTGGATGCTTGTGCACGTGTGTGTGCTGGGGTGTGCCCGTTCTGCTCTCTACAAGTCTGACTGAAACCGTACGCGTGTCCGCTAAACGTGGATTGGGAAGTCAACAGCATTCCACTGCCCCCCCACACCCTCGCACGGGCACCACATGAGCACGTGTGTGTCCGTAGCAACAAACACGCGCCACGTGGCAGTCCCCGCTCTTGCCTTCCACGTTCATGACCACCTCCTTCAGCTTGAGCTCGACAGGGTGATCTCTCTCTCTCTCACACACACACACACGCACGCACACACGCACCACGTGGCAGTCCCCGCTCATGTCCTCCGCGTTCATGACCACCTCCTTGAGCTGGATCGGGTCGAGCGTCTCGACGTCGGTGTCGTCCGCCGGCGTGGGCTGGTCCAGCAGCAGGAAAGCGGCAACAAACGCGAGCGCGTAGTGAAGGAACAACACCTGGTGTGCGTGCATGCAAGCAGCTGAGCGTGTGTGCGCGTGTACGTGTGTGCGTCGTGTATCCCGTGAGCAGCACAAACACACAAACATGCTCGCGCACACATGCAAACCCACACACCCACACACGCACACACCCACACACCCACACCTTGTTGCACATGAACGCCAGGACCATCAAGTGCAGCTGTGCACACGTGAAAAGCACAAACGCACACACACGCTCGCACACACATGCACACACACACACACACACACGCACACACACACACCTTGTTGCACATGAACGCCATGACCATCAAGTGCAGCTGTGCACACGTGAGCAGCACAAACGCACACACATGCACACACACACACACACACACCTTGTTGCACATGAACGCCATGATCAGCAGGAGCAGCTGTGCGCACGTGAGCAGCACAAACGTTCAAACACACACACACCCACACGCACGCACACACCCACACACGCACACACACGCACACCCACACCCACACCCACACACAAACCTTGTTGCACATGAAAGCCATGCTCATCAAGTGCAGGTGTGTGCACGTGAGCAGCACAAACGCACAAACACGCGCGCACACACATGCACACACATACACACACATGCACACACACACACACGCACACCTTGTTGCACATGAACGCCATGATCATCAAGTGCAGCTGTGCACACGTGAGCAGCACAAACGCGGCGCCCTCCAGCGACCCAGAAGCTCGCATCGCGCGCATGAGCCTGGGTGGGTGGTCGGTGGGGCACATGGGAGGAGGCAGTGATTTCCTTTCCACGGGCTTTAATAAATTGCCTGGAGCCATTTGACTGAAAATCCGGCTCCATGGCTCCAAAATCCAGCTGCACACGCCGAAAAGGAAATCACTGGGGGGAGGTCCCAGGGTAGGTCAGGCGGGGGGGAGCGGGAGGAAGGGTGGGGGAGGGGTGCAGGGGGAGGGTACAGGGGGGAGGGCGCTTGTGAGCAGCACAAACGCGGCGCCCTCGAGCGATCGAGAAGCGCACATCGCGCGCAAGTGGCTGGGCGGGAGGGATACAGTGTACGTGCGTGTGTGTGTGTCAGAGTGGTGGTGAGAAGGGCGCAGTGTGCAGGGGGGAGGGGGGAGTTCAGGGGGCGCCTTCGAGCGATCCAGAAACGCGCATCGCGCGCATGCGGCTGCGTGGGAGGGGTGCAGTGTGCGTGTGTGTGCGTGTATGTGTGTGTGTGTGCGTGTGCGTGTCAAGAGTGGTGGTGAGAAGGGCGCAGTGTGCAGGGGGGGGAGTTCAGGGGGCGCCCCCGAGCAATCCAGAAACGCGCATTGCGCGCATGCGGCTGGGTGGGTGGTGGGAGGTGTGGTGGGTTAGTGGGAGGGAGGGGGTGGGAGAGGTGTGCATGTGTGCGCGCGCGCGTGCGTGTGTGTGTGCCACGCCCCCCTAGCCCCCCCCCTCCCCTGCACCAGTACCTGCCTGTAACCTTGCCTCACACACCCCTGCAAGGGCGTGCGCTGCCAGGACCACCGCACACCGCACCACGGCATTTGTCCCTCAAGATGTGCATGTGAACCCCACGATGTGTGTGCATGTGAGCATGTGTGTGTGCACGCGTGTCCGCCGCCATGCCCTTGGCGCGTGCGCACACCAACACATAGCTTAGGGTTGAGGGTGTATGAGGTAGGGCTTGGGGCTTGGGGGTTAGAGAGGAGCCCTACACACCCACCCTGTCGCGCTCGTCGCCATCGCGATCTGCACCTCCCAAGTCGCAAAGTCGCCGGTGTGCGTCATGCTCGTCAGCGGCTTGCGCAGGTTGAAGCTGGGCGAGCTGACGGGCTCGTTGACGTACGCGGCGCGCATGGCGGCGTACGTGAGCAGGATCGCGATGTTGGCGCTGAGGTGTGTGTGTGTGTGTGTATGTGGACGGCGGTTGCTCACAGCCCAGCAGTGGGGTACAAGTGGCGCCATGGAGCTGGCGCAGCAATGCAAGATCCACCACAAGCACCATCACAGCACCACCAGAGCGCTACCACAGCACCACCAGAGCACCATCACAGCACCACCGCAGCACCACCGGATCACCATCGAAGCACCGCCACAGCACCATCACAGCACCACCAGAGCACCATCACAGCACCACCGGATCACCATCGAAGCGCCACCACAGCAGCATCACGGCACCATCACAGCACCACCGGATCACCATCGAAGCACCACCACAGCACCATCACAGCACCATCAGAGCACAACCAGAGCACCACAGAGCACCATCACAGCACCACCACAGCACCACCGGATCACCATCGAAGCGCCACCACAGCAGCATCACGGCACCATCACAGCAGCATCACAGCACCACCAGAGCACCATCAGAGCACCATCACAGCACCTCCGGATCACCATCGAAGAACCATCACAGCACCATCACAGCACCAGCACAGCACCATCACAAGCACCATCACAGCACCATCACAGCACCATCACAGCACCATCACAGCACCACCACAGCACCATCACAGCACCATCACAGTACCACCACAGCACCATCACAGCACCATCACAGCACCATCACAGCACCATCACAGTACCACCACAGCACCATCACAGCACCATCACAGCACCATCACAGCACCATCACATCACTATCACAGCACCATCACATCACCACCACGGCACCATCACAGCACCATCACAGCACCATCACAGCACCATCACAGCACCATCACATCACCACCACGGCACCATCACAGCAGCATCACAGCACCATCACAGCACCATCACAGCAGCACCAGAGCACCACCACAGCACCATCACAGCACCACCAGAGCACCATCACAGCACCTCCGGATCACCATCGAAGAACCATCACAGCACCACCACAGCACCATCACAGCACCATCACAGCACCACCGGATCACCATAGAAGCACCGCCACGGCACCATCACAGCACCATCACAGCACCATCACAGCAGTATCACAGCACCAGCAGCGGCACCTAGCGCACCTAAAGTAGGACGAGCTCAGCACGCGGCCCAGGGCGCGTGCCGTCGACGCTGCGCCCATGGCGGCTGGGGCCTGTGCGTGGGAGGAGGTCGAGACCCCCGCGTCGAACTGCGTGTGTGTGTGTGTTTGCGCGCGTGTGTGTGGGAGTGGGGTGGGGTGATGGGCGTGTCTTGCCGCCCTATGCTTGCATGGCGGCTTGCATGGCGGCTTGCATGCCATGGCCATTGGCTGCGCATCCGCACCACGCGACGTCACTAGCACACCGGTTCGTATGCCATGGGAGTTGGAGCAGTGCGTTGAGATATTAGGAGGGGGTGGAGGAGTGGTTGACCGTGTGCCATGCATGCGCCCATGCATGCATGCAAGAGACAAGTGCATGTTCATCGGCGACGTCAGCCACGCACGACTAGGTGACGCACCGATCTGTGTGGATCCCCACGAGTACGAGTGGTACAGGAGGAACGTTGAGACGCGATGGGGTCACGCCTCTGCCACGAGTGACCTGACCTTTCCACACAGTCACAATATCACATCTGATTTGTCTCTGCAGCACTTGGGACTCCATTGCATAAGCAGCACACCGCCATCATGCAGTCGTTGATGCAGCGCACAACCACCTCTGGCTCTGGCCGCACGGCCGCTCCCCAACCACGAGGGCGACGGAGCTCTCCAACCACGAGAGCACAGTTTGTTGTTGGACGCGCGGTGGCTGTGACAGCACGGCCGCTGTCGCCTGAGAGCAGACAGGAACAACAACGTGACATGGGTTCCAGCGCTGAGGCGAACAGAAGAGATGCGGGGGTGGCGAATGG
The DNA here is from genome assembly GCA_016618255.1 of Chlamydomonas sp. UWO 241. Classification (NCBI taxonomy): domain Eukaryota; kingdom Viridiplantae; phylum Chlorophyta; class Chlorophyceae; order Chlamydomonadales; family Chlamydomonadaceae; genus Chlamydomonas; species Chlamydomonas priscui. The sequence goes on along the minus strand of VFSX01000026.1, from coordinate 51,482 downwards.
TCCCATCGACCCCCCTCCATCGTACGCTGCAATTGATGCACAGCCGCTCAACCGCTTGGTGATGGGCCTGTTTAGACGAAAGATGGTGGCGGCTCTGGGGGAGGACACGGCCGTGCAGGGGTGAGGGCTTTGCATGGCGCATGCGCATGCCGGCCACACGCGCGTGCCGCCCCTGGGGGGCCAGGGGCACACGCATGCGCGCGCACACACGCACACACGCGTGCCGCCACGCCAACCCTCCCAGCCTGCACGCGTGCCTCACGCGCTGCCGTGCTGCCCCACACGCCACACACGCACGCGCGCAGCTACGACGGCGTCATCGAGCTCACGCGGCGGCTCAACTCCAAGTTCCCGACGCCGCGCGGCACGCAGGTCGCCACGGTCGGCATCCTGCGGTCCCTGATGCCCTCGTGGCTGCCCGGGCTCTTCGCAGTCCTGTTCGCACGCCCGCTGCCGATTTTCTCCGCCAAGGCTAGTGGCGTCCAGTCGTGCGCATGCCCCGCGCGTGCCCCTTGCCCCTGCTACACAGTACCACCGCTTCACACGCGGGACGGCCATGGCAGGGTTCGCAGTTTGTGTGCGCACGCGGGTGGCGGTTGTGTGCACGCACGCTCCGTCGCCCCACGCCACCCGCACCGCGCCGCACAGATGCACGCGTGGTTGACCTATTGCTCGCGTGCGAGTGGCGGCTCATGGGGCGACCTGGCCGTGGTCTACAACGCTCGCTCGCCCTCTCCCCCCCTCCCCCTCCCCCACTCCCCACACCCGCGCCCCACAGTTGCACGCGAGGGTCCTTGTGCTCTCGTGCGAGTGGCGGTGTTCAAACAACGCCCCCCCTGATGCCTCTTACCCCTCCACCCTCCCCACCCACGCACGCACCTGCACCTCACCTCCTCCCCTCACCCCCTCTACCTGCACCTTCCCCACCCACCCAGATGAATGCGTGGGTGACTGCTCTCACGTGTGAGTGGCTCATGGGCGACCTGGCGGTCAACGACGTAGAGTTGGACGACGGCGGCGTGATCAAGGTGGGGCTCACGCGCACACACACACACACACACACACACACACACGCGCACACGCATGCACACATACGGCGGCGTGATCAAGGTGGGTGATGACAATGAACGCCCACTCTGCCTAACACATGCACACACGCACACACACACACACACGCACACACACACGGTGGCGTGATCAAGGTGGGGTTGTGACCATGAACGCCCACCCTGCCCAACACACGCACACACGCACGCACGCACGCACACACACACAGACACACCCACGCACCGTGGCATGTGTGCAGGGCGCGGGCGTGAGGGTCGAGCGCTGCCGCTACCTGGAGGCCGCTGGGTGTGCGTCGGTGTGCATCAACAGCTGCAAGGTGTGTGTGTGTGGCGGGGGGTGCGTGCACGTGTGTGTGTGTGTGTGTTGTGTGTGTATGTGTGTGCGCAGCTGTGTGTGCATCCACAGCCGTTAGCTGCGAGGGGTGGTGGGGTTGGGTGCTGGAGGGGCGGTTCAGAGGGAGATGTGAGGGGGAAGAAGCGGGCCGGAGCGGGGGAGCCTGTTTGTCCGAGGTCAGCCAGACCTTCCCGTGTCCAATAGAGAGCGGAGGCATGCTTGTGGATGCCTGGCATCTGGCCGCCCTGTCGCCGGACCCCCCATCCCGTTCTTGAGTCGTGGCTTCGTCAGCTCAATTCCCATGCAGGTTGTTCGCCCGGAACACACCTCTCCCTTCCCCTCCCCTCTCCCCCCTCAACGCAACACCAAAACACACACACACACACACACATGCACGCACACACACATGCACATGCACACCCTTCGAGCAGGTGCCGACGCAGGAGTTCTTTTCGACGCACATGGGTCTGGACCTCAGCATGACGCCCAACTACGACGACTTCTCATGCCAGTTCGACTTTGGCAAGGCGCCGCTCGAGCAGGTGCGGCGGTCTGTCTTGTCTGCCTGTCTGTCTGTATCTGTCACTCTGTCGCTCCGACGCTGTCACGCTGCTTCTCTGCATCTGTCTCTCTGTCTCTCTGCCTCTCTGTTTCACCCGTCTCTCTCTTGTCTCTCTTATCTCCCCTCCCTCTCTCACCCACCCCATCTCGCCCCACCCCACCCCACCCCGCGCGCGTGCGTGTGCTTCCCTTTCCGACTGTAGGCCTTGGACGAGGCGTTCTCCGTGCCCTGCTTCTCCCAGTGCCCGGCACTCACACCCACACCCACACCTGCGTCTTCCCCGCAGGCCGCGGACGAGGCGTTATCCGTGCCCGATTCTCCTAGTGCCCGAGCAAGCAGCAGCGGCGCTCGTCTGGCACTCACCCACCCACCCCCACCTGTGCCCCCGCCCCGCCCTCCCCGCTGGCCGTGGACGAGGCGTTCTCCGTGCCCTGCTTCTCCCAGTGCCCGAGCAAGCAGCAGCGGAGCTCGTCTGACACTCACCCACCCACCCCCACATGTGTCTTCCCCGCAGGCCGTGGACGAGGCGTTCTCCGTGCCCTGCTTCTCCCAGTGCCCGAGCAAGCAGCAGCGGCGCTCGGCCGGCACGTGCTCCAAGATCCGAGCGATGGAGGAAAGGTTCCCGTTCCAGGGGATGTGAGAGACTAGAGACTGTGCATCCTGACTCACAGCCTCTGGTCTCCCACATCTCCTGGAACGGGATCCCCTGGGGGCGGGAACGGGACAGCAGGGTTTTACATGGCCCGACCTCTGGAAACTGGCCAGGGGCAGGCCATGTGTGGCCCCGTCCCGTGTGTGAAAAGGGGTGGTGTGGCGGCGGCACACTATCCCTTTTCTGATCAGCACGCAACTGCACCGTGTGCAGCTGTGCATCCATCCTGCATGGGACGGCCGCGTTTGGCCCCGTGCCCCGTGTGCGACAAGGGGGGCGGCGATGTACCGCCCCCTGTTCTTCCTTTTCTGCTCATGCAACTGGTGATCAGTTGCATGCTGATTCACTGAGCGTCACCAGCTTAGTCGTGCCAGCATTGCCCTCCCTTCAATACCTACCTGAACCCCCTCTCCCCCTCCCGCCAACTGCGGGGCATGTGTACTTTTTGCAGGCGTTATTTCACGTCGCCGTGCCTGCAGCGTTTTGCCAAAACTGTATCACTGACGGTCCTTCCCAGTATATGACAACTTCAACAGTGGTGCTACCTCACCGCACCACTTGTTTTGAGAGCTTTTTGAGAGCCATTTGACAGCCATTTTGGCGGGAGCGCGCCATGCATGCATGGGACGCATGGCGGTGCCTCCCGCCCCATTTTGATAACAACGATGTAAACTCCTGTTGAACCAAGAACGCTGCCCCACTCTCTCTGGCCATTGTGCGCCCCAGGGATTCACCTGCCCCTGCCCCTGCTGCGCCTCAGTTTCGTGGCGTCGATCTCTGTGGAGAACGCCATCGTGTTCGTCACGGGCGGCGACGGATGCGGCCATGCGAATGACGTGTTCAGCGGCTGCTTTGCCGACGACGCGGAGGAAGCACTGCGGCGCGCCGCGGACGCCGCGGCCGGCGTGAGCATGCCTGTCCGTTTGGCCACGAACATCGTGCGCTTTATGCACGACAACACTGGCAACTGGGATGGGCCGGCTGGTGGCGGCGTCGTGTCCGCGTCGTTCATCAACGCCAAGCCTGCCGTCGGGGGCATCGGTGTGGAGCCGCGCGGGGGCGGCGTGCTGCGTGTGCTCTTCACCGTGGCGTCTGGTGCCGTGGCAGACACTGTCGTGCGCTGGCGCTGGAAGCTGCGCCAGGCGCAGGTTGCGGTCTTCGACGTGCTCAGTGACCGCGAGGAGGCGCGGCACCGGGCGCTGTGGCCCGCTTTCCTCGCCGCCAAGGCTGCGGGCAAGCGGGCGCAGTTCCACCGCGCGCGCCTCGTGGTTGACGGCGAGCGGGTGGCTGCACCTGTTTGCTAGTTGGCACCCCCTCTGGGGGTGTGTTGAAGGGGAGGTGGCGCCACACGCGCGCAGTGGCGGGTGCGGTGTGGTTGCTGAGTAGAGTGCTGCTGCGGGTGTGCTACCAGCCCCGCTTCCAGTGGTTTGGGGGAGGGCTTTCTGGTCCCTTCATGGTTTTATACCTTGGGCCCGCCCTCCGGCCACTGGAGGGGTTGGGTGTGGAGCCTGCACTGTGGTGCTGCTTGCTTGGCGCCCGCCACGACGTGGTTGGCGCTACCGTGGGCTGCTTTAGTAGCTTTACCTTTTTGGTGGGCCTCGTGCCTGCTCTCTTAAGTCCCGCTGGAGCTTTGGAACCGAACGTGTGACCGCCGGCAGTGGATTGTAAAACTCTCATCATCATGCCCCACACCCTGATTTCAACGGGGACCAGCGCCCCCTCGCATTCCACGTACGTTTCGCTCGTGAACCACATCACCGGGTTGGCTAGCTTTGGCAGCCGCGCGGCGGTGCTAGACGCGATTTAGCGGCGCGAGCGTAGGAGAGGGGGTCGGTCCGTGCTGGCGAGCACATTTTGCCATGGAGGAGGTCGAAGGCGTCTTCGTGAGCGGCGTCACCTTCCGGGTGGTCGATCCCGCCGCAGGTGCGGCCGCACATTGCGCTGCTACGCGGGTCTGACGGTGATCTGGTTTGAGCGCCCAAACCAGAAACGCACTACTGCCGTGCCATGCGCAGCATCGGCGTCGGGGTCGGGTTCAGGGGCGACAGCAGCTGGGAGCAAGCGCCCGCGAGGTGTGCGCCATGCAGCGCCCATGCAGGGCGCATGGGCGCATGGGCAACTGCCATGCGCGAGCGCGTGCCCCATGTGCGTGCACGCACGCACGCGCCCCACCACGCACACCAAGTCTCTCTTTCGCGCACACGCTGCCTCCCCCCTCCCCTCCCCGCGAGCAGAGGCGTCCCTCCCGCTGTCCGGGCGCGCGGCCACGCCCGGGCCGTCTGCTGCCGCCACCGCCGCTGCCGCAGCAGACGAGGGAGCGGAGAGCGAGTACGAGGTGCGGCGTCCAGTGGCGACGTGCCATGCATAGGCGCTCTCCTCATGTCTGTATCTGTGTCCCCCCACACACACACCACCACCACCAGCACCCCGGCAACCAAGCACCCCGGCAACCAAGCACCCCCGTGAACGAGAGACCAATCAACAGAGAAGTCAAAATCTGGTGCCGTGTTGCCTCTCGTCTCGTCTCTTCGCCTCGTCCTACTCCGGCTCAGTGACCCTTAGTAGAACGGCTTAAGGAGAAAGCACCCCGGCACCCCAGCACCCCAGCACCAGCACCCCGGTGCCCCCCCCCCCCCAAGCACCCAAGCACCTAAGCACCCGCGGCCTTCAGAGGTCCCAACCGATGTAGAATCTGTCTCCCCACCTGTCGACCCCTCCCCCCTCGCAAGTGATTGTGAGGGCCAGAGCTGGACTTGGGTCTAGGTGGTGGTAACAAGACGAGGATGGAGAGTGGGGAAGCCGGTTCTACTGCTACTTTACTGCCACTATTACTGTTACTGTTACTGTTGCCTCTGCTGCCCCCACCCACCCCACCCCACCCCGCACCCCTCTAGACGTGCGTTACTGTTGCTGTTACTGTTGCTGTTACATGGTCCAGGCGTACACTGAGCCCGAGGAGGACGACGACGAGATTGACACGACGAATCCAGAGGTGTTTGAGGAGCTGTTTGGGTACAAGCGCAAGGCGGGCGCCAAGGTGCGTGTGTGTGTGTGTGTGTGTGTGTGCGTGTCGGGGGGGGGGGGGCCAGACACAACGACGATGACGAGATCGACACGACGAATCTAGAGGTGTTTGAGGAGCTGTTTGGTTTCAAGCGCAAGGCGGGCGCCATGGTGCGTTCGTGTGTGTGTGTGTGTGTGTGCGTGTCGGGGGGGGGGGGAGACATGCCGACGATGGCGACGACGAGATCGACACGACGAATCCAGAGGGTTTTTTAGGAGCTGTTTGGGTAGGCTTCCTACAAGCGCAAGGCGGGAGCCAAGGTGCGTGTGTGTCAGTGGGGTGCGGAAAGGTGTGGCGCGGATGCACAAGCCACACACACACACGCGCGCGCACACACACACATGCACATGCACCCACAACATATGCACGCACACACCTGCACACACACACCTGCACACACACACACACACACGTGCATGCACACAAGCAGGGCCACGAGGCCGCGCGGTCGCACAAGAAGGGCGCCGGGCGGGAGCGCGCCAGGGCGACGCGGCAGGAGGAGCCAAGCGAGTCGCTCATGTCGGTCAAGGTGTGGGAAACACACGCACGCCAGTGATTTGGGGTGTGTTCCCACTCACGACCGAGAAGTTCCTTCTAGCCTGGAAGAAGGGTGGGAAGCGACTTTGACTGGAGCGTTCTCGACGTCGGACACGCTAGCGACGTTGACTGAAAGTCGGCTGTGATTAAAAGAAAAAACACTTCTTCTAGATTGCTGAGGGGGCCGCTCGGAGGCCCTCTAGCGCGACTAGAAAACCTTAAAGTTTTATAGAAAACTTCTTAGAGTCCGAGTGGGAACACACCCTTTATTTTTGGCTCTACACAGCCATTTGGCTGTATTCCGGCTGTGCTTTGACCTCACACACAGCTCAACCCATGCAGTGGATTGGGAGTCTGACAAGCCCGCCAGACAGAGCACGACAACAGCATTCAAATGACCTATGTGTGAGGACGAACTGTCAACGGTCAAAGCGGTCAACGCAAAATGCGGCTGTGGAATAATTTATTTAAAAAAAACCTTGAAAAGGAAATCACTGACGCGCACACACACAAAACACACACACGCCCCCCTTCAAGTAAAGTACGCCGTCAAAGGCGTCCGACAGACTGAAAATCGACCACCACCCTCCACACTCCAGACCCCATCCCGCCCCAGGCGCATCATCTTTGCCGGCCTGACCCGCCTCCACCTGGAGGACGTGTGACGACCACATTCCCCACACAACCTTCACACCCAACACCCTCCACACGCACCCCACACCCCGCACACTTAGGAACAACAAAATGCAGGCGCTCATCCTCACCGGCCTCATCCACCCACACCTCGAAAACGCGACAATCGCGCCCGCATCCGCACTTAACCCTAAAACCATAAAACTAGGTCGAACCCTGGACCTATTCCACGCCCCACACCCCACCCCAGGCGCATCACCTCCGCCGGCCTCATCCGCCCCTACCTCGAAAACGCGACAGTCACACCCGCACCCGCACTTAAACCCCAAACCCCTTAAACTAGGTCGAACCCTTAACCCAAGATATATTCCACACCCCACCCCACCCCAGGCGCATCATCTCCGCCGGCCTCATCCGCCCCCACCTCGAGAACGTGTGACGATCACACGCCCCACACAGCCTCCACACTCCACACTCCACACCCCACACTACTCCACACCCCACACGATTCCACACCCCACACCCTACACAGGCTCTCATCTCCGCCGGCCTCATCCGCCCCTACCTCGAGAACGTGACGATCAGCGTCAAGCGCCAGAACCACGTTGGGTCGCTCACGCCCGACGGGGACATCGCGTACGAGGGTGCGGTTATTACTAAACAGCCTGTCTACAGGCTGAACCACGGGAAGAACGTGTACGTTTTAGGGTTCAGGTTAATAGGGTTAGGTCTCTGGGTTTCACTGCTTACGCTGAACTTTGCGAGCCTGGGGTTGCCGGCAGAAATAACTGCATCGGGTCCAGTGATTTTGTTTTCTGCCTTTTTAGTTAGTCCCTGGGAGCCATTGACCGTTGACCGTTGACCGTCACATGTCATTTTCAAGCTCTAGACGAGCTCTATCTGTTGGGATCATCAGGCCATCAAGCAACTGGTTGGCTGGGCGGTTACACGGTTGCAGACTCTCTCTCTCTCGGGGATGCGGGCTTCTGGCCAGGGAGCACCGTCGTCTTCGCCGCCTTCGGGCGGTGAGCTGGCTTCTTGGCCATCGGAATCTCGACGGCCATGGGGCGGAGTGCGCCCCTCCTCCTCGAGGGAGCGTGGCCCAGGCTAGCACAGTGGGCTATTGGTGACTCATCGCTTAGGTTAAGTGCGGTGGTTCGGGGGCCTCACACTGCCCTACCACACTTTTTCAAGTACTTAAAAAAAAAGTGTCTGGCTCCTGGCTCCTGGCGACTTAAGTTGTCAGGAGCCAAATGTGTGGGAGACGGCCCTTATCCTCCTCCCATGCAGGATGCCATGCGGCACCGATCACCGCGCTCATCCTCGGGGTCGCTCGTCTGCCGGTGACTGGCGTTGGAAGGTCTTCAGGCAGCCTCCATGACAACTCTTTCGTCCATGCACCCCTGGAGGGTGGGACCTGGCCATGCATGAGGCATGGGGCGCCGGCTGAGCCCCATGCAAACGAGAGCTGGACAGCCATGCACTGCCAGGCGGGGACCGTTGCAGTCAGCGCCAGTCGGCTCTGCCGGCTTGACTGGCCACAAGGCCACTACTGTGACCTTGAGGAAGGTCCTCTCCTATATGCTCCTTGCCAGACATGTCTCTCAGAGACCGCTGTTTGGGGTAGTCTAGCCGGCGGGAGCGGTAGTCTATCGGCCGGGAGCCGGCGGTACTCTAGTACTTAAGTGTGCTGGAGTATTGGCGGGTGTCTCTGGTAGAAGAGTAGCCTGCTTAGCTGGAAACCCCGTGTTACTGTGTTACTGTTACTGAGCCAAATGGCTCCCAGTGGCTCCCAGGAGCCCAAAACAAAATCACTGATCGGGTCGCTCACGCCCGACGGGGACATCGCGCACGAGGGTGGGTGACAGTCACGGTATAAGCATCGGCTGTCCAGCAGAGACGTCACGAGCCCTAAGCCCCGGCAACGAACGCCCAAGCCCCAAGACCCGGCCCTAAACCCTGAACCCCGGATGCACCACCTCTGCCGGCCAGACGTTCACGCGTTCAAAACGCCCAGCCTTTTTCTCACAGCACGTTAAGACGCCTGAACCCCTACTAAGCCCTGTGCCCTACTTAGCTGAAGTCCCAGCCCTGAGCCCTGATCCCTGAACACTAAACCCTGAACCACCGCAGGCAGGTCAAGACGTTCAAGACGCCCAACCTGCTCTCGCAGCACGTTGAGAAACATCAGGGGGCACAACCTAAGCCCTGAGCCCTAAGACCTGATTCCTACGCCCTGGACCCAAATGCACAGGCACGACGTTCAAGATGCCCAACCTGCTCTCGCAGCACGTAAAGACGCCTGAACCCCTAAGCCCTGTGCCCCACTTAGCTCAAGACCCCGCCTTGAGCCCTGAGCCCTGATCCATGAGCCCTAAACCCTGAACCACCGCAGGCAAGACAAGACACCCACGACGCCCAACCTGCTCTCGCAGCACGTTGAGAAGCAGGGGCACAACCTAAGTCCTATTAGCCCTGACCTGGCCCTGACCCCCCCATCCCTGTTGGTGATGTGAACCCCGAACCCTGAGCCACCGCAGGCACGACGCCCAGCCCGTTATCACAGCACGTTATCACAGCACGTAAACAAGACCAAGCCCCGAAGCCCTAAAAGCCCTGATCTCTGATCCTTCAACCTCGAACCGCAGGCAAGACGTTCAAGACGCCAAACCTGTTCTCACAGCATGTTAAGAAGCAGCAGGGGCACAACCGGCCGGGCGGCAACGGGTGGCGCTCGGTCCTGGTGGACGGCACGCCGCTCGAGGTGTGAACAAGTGGGGATTTATTCCACACTGGGCATGTGTGTGGGGGGGGGGGGGGCGCAACGGGTGGCGCTCGGTCCTGGTGGACGGCCCGCCGCTCGAGGTGTGGGGTTGGACGTGTGTGTGTGTGTGTGTGTGTGTGTGTTTGTGTGTGTGTCTGGACGAGTGTGGATGTGTGGACACATGTTTGTGTGGGTCTGTGTGAACGTGTGCGTTTGTGGGTGTGGGCGGCAACGGCTGCGGCGCTCGGTCCTGGTGGACGGCACGCCGCTCGAGGTGTGAACAAGTGTGGATTGATCCACACTGGCAGTGTTGACGGGTGTGTGTGGAGGGGGCGGGGCATCGGCTGGTGCTCTATCCTGGTGGACGGCACGCCGCTCAAGGTGTGGGGGGGTGGACGCGCGCGTGTGTTGTGTGTGTGTGTGTGTGTGGACGAGTGTGTGTGCGCGTGTGTGTGTGTGTGGACATGTGTTTATGTGGGTCTGTGTGGACGTGTGGGTTTGTGGGTGCGGGCGGCAACGGGTGGCGCTCGGTCCTGGTGGACGGCATGCCGCTCGAGGTGTGTGTGTGTGTGTGTGTGTGGACGAGTGTGGATGTATGGACACGTGTTTGTGTTGGTCTGTGTCGACGTGTGGGTTTGTGGGTGTGTGCGGCAACGGGTGGCGCTCGGTCCTGGTGGAAGGCACGCCGCTCAAGGTGTGAACAAGTGTGGATTGATCCACACTGGGCGTGTGGACGGGTGTGTGTGTCGACGGAGGGGGGGGGGAAGCAACGGCTGGCGCTCTGTCCTGGTTGACGGCGCGCCACTCGAGGTGTAGGGGATTGGGTGTGTGGATTCGGAGTGTTAAATGGGTGTTTAACGGGTGGCCGGACGTGGGTTTGTGTGGGTTTTTGCGTGCGAGCAGCAACGGCTGGCGCTCGGTCCTGGTGGACGGCACGCCGCTCGAGGTGGGTGGAGTTGAGTGGTGTGGATCGGAGGGGTTGGACGCGTGCGGACGTGTGTTTGTGTGGGTGGGGTGGGGGTGGACGGCAAAGGCTGACGCATGGTGCGCTCGTCGACGGCACGCCACTCGAGGTGTGGATTTGGGGCAGTGATTTCCTTTTCAGGAATTTTAATAAATTATTCCACAGCCGGGTTTCACTTTGACCGTGGTGGCCGTGGACTTCCCGTTGACCGTTTGTCCTCATACATAAGTCATTTGGAAGCTGTTGACGTTCTCTGTCTGGCGGGGCTGTCAGACTACCAATCCACTGAAAATGTTGAACTTTGTTCAAAGTCAAATTACAGCCGGAATACAGCCAAATGGCTGCGCAGAGCCGAAAAGCAAATCACTGATTTGGGGGGAGGGGGGGCGAGTGTGGACGTATGTTTGTGTGGGTGTGGGTCTTTAAAGTGTGGGCGACAACTCAACCCCAAATCCTAACAAACAAACAAACAAGCACACACCCCGCAGGAGTGGTGGGCCCTGCTGCCGCCCTCTGCGTACCCTACGCCAAGTGGCAAAGAGACCTCCAGGGGCGCGGCGGCTGCTGGGGACCAGGTGCGCACGCTCCAGTGGTGGCGCTCCAGACCTCCAGGGGAACTGTTGGCCCACCCCGGACTGACCCCCGGACCTAAAAGGCTCTTTTCCAAATCTCATACCGAAGGTGTTTTTTGCGAAGGCGTTTCTGCAAGTTTTCTGGGTCGAAATTCGCGTGACCTCTCACCCCGCAACGCTGGCCCGAATCGGCCAATCTCACCCGGAAATGCACTTTTGTGGGGTGCGCGGCGGCTGGGGGGATCAGGTGTGTGCGCGCGCGTGTGGTCGATTTCACAGTCCGCCGGACGCCTTTGACGGCGCCTTTGGTGGGCATCGCATGTGTGCGCGTTTTTGTGCGGTGTACAGGTGTCGCGTCACGTCGCATAAAAGCTCCCCTTTTTGCTCTGGGACTACACGTGGGCAGGCAGCCGGCTGGTGGCTACCGCCCCTCACAAGTTTTTGTTAGGGCCAGAACTGGACTTGGGTCTAGACGGTGGTACTAGGACTAGAAGGTGGGCTTCGCTGGAAAGCCGATGTTATCGTTGTTGTTTACCTGTACAGGTGTAGGCCTGCGTCAACACACGCGCGCTCCCCCCCCTGTCTCTCTCGCTCGCTCCCACGCCGACCCACATAATCGCACACGCACGCTCTCATGCACACGCACAAACGCGCAGCTCAAACCGGCCAACCTGCGCTCGCGGCGAGGCTCAGGCGTATACACACACACGCGCGCGCAAACACGCACACAGTCATATACGCCGTCAAAGGCGTCCGACCGTAACATCGACCACACACGCTCACGCACGCGCAGCTCAACGCGGCCAACCTGCGGTCGCGGCGACGCTCACAGGCGGCGGCGGCACTTCCTCTCACTCACACTCGCACACGCACTCTCTCTCTCTCTCTCACATGATCCCACATAATTGCATGCTCACACACACGCACACACACGCGCAGCTCAATGCGGCCAGCCTGCGGTCGCGGCGAGGCTCGCAGGCGGCGGAGGCCGCTGGCGCAGAGCTTGCCGGGGACGCGGTCGCTCCAGGGCCGGCCAACTGGGTGCAGGTGGGTCGTGTTAACAGTGTGCACCATGTGAAGTGTGTGTGCGTACTGAGTGAGTTGGGAGGCAGGCCACTCAAGGGGGGCCGCTGGTGCAGAGCCTGCCAGGGACGCGGTGGCTGCGGGGCCAGCCAGCTGGGTTCAGGTGGGTCGTGTAAACAGTGTGCACCGTGTCCAAAGTGTGTGCGTACTGAGGGAGTCGGGAGGCAGGCCACCAAAGGGGACGCTGGTGCAGAGCCTGCCGGGGACGCGGCCAACTGGGTTCAGGTGGGTCGTGTTGACAGTGTGCACCATGCCCAGTGTGTGCGTTCTAAGGGAGTGCGGAGGCAGGCCACCAATGGGGCCGCGGGTGCAGAGCACTCCGGGGACGCGGTGGCTGCAGGGCCGGCCAGCTCGGTTCAGGTGGGGGTCCAAGGTGCTCGGGCTCTACGCGCCGAGCACGGTCTTAAACGCCTTTGAGGCACCTCTAGAGCACGCCTCTAGAGGCACCTGTCCCTGACTTAAATATCCATCATCATTGCAACGCTCCTACGTCGCGCCCCGTTCGGTGGCATGTGCTCCCCGCCCCATGTGGGTTACAATTGCGAACGGGTATCATCAATCCCAAACTCACATACTAGCTCTCATTTTTGCTCTGGGACGACACGTTGGCAGGCAGCCGGCTGGTGGCTACCGCCCCTCACAAGTAATTGCTAGGGCCAGAGCTGGACTTGGGTCTAGGCGGTGGTCCAAGGACTAGAAGGTGGTCTTCGCTGGAAAGCCGATGTTACTGTTACTGTTCCCACTGAAACTGAGTTTAAGGTGTCGGGCGCTAGCGCCGACACCGGTCGTATACATCATTACTGGTGTCACACAGACTGTAATATCCATCATCATCACTGTATCATCAATCCACCCTGTGTGCACTGTCTGTTCGTACTACCTAAACTTTAGGGTTAAGGGTTAAGGGTTTTAGGGTTTTAGGGTTGAGGGTTTAGAGGGAATCTTAGGGTGCTAGTACTCAACTCAGCCCGACACGCAACGCTCATGCCGGTCTCAATGTCTCTCCCCCCCCATACCCCCCTCCCTCCACCCTCTCTTTCTTCTCTCCCTCTCTCTCCCTCTCTCTCTCGTGCGCCGCACGCCGTCACGCGGGCACTGACCCTAGTCCTCAACTCACCTTCACACGCAACGCTCGTGCACAGTGCGCGTCGTGCTCCCAGTGGCGGCTCGTGCCAGCGCCCTACTGGCCGAGCATCGACGCGACCGGCGATCAGGACTGGTGCGTGTGTGCGCACGTGCGTGTGTGCTTGTGTGCACGTGCGTGTGCGTGTGTATGACACCCTGCCCTTTTCCCACCGCCACGCCCACCTAGGGCTCCCCCCCCTGGCACCACACCCGGGCAACCTTGCCTCACGCGCCCCTGCAAGGGCGCGCGCTGTCAGGACCCATGCACACCGCACCCCCACCCCCACTCATTCGTCCCACACGGTGCGCGTGTGGACCCCGTCTATGTGTGTGCACACACACCCGCACGCGCGCATGCGCATGCAACGCCACCCGTGCGCGCGCACACCTGCCCTGCCCGCCTGCTGCTGACCTCAGCACCTCCTCTTCCCGCCCCCTGCCTCTGCCTCTATCCCCATCTACAGGTACTGCAAAAATGCCCTGTGGGACGTGACCAACTTTGACCTGCACACTGAGCCGTGTCCTCTGCCCCCTGCCTCCATCCCCAGGTACTGCAAGAATGCCCCGTGGGACGTGACCAAGTTTGACCCACACACTGAGCCGTGCGAGCAGTGAGCTGCTTGCTACTGGTTGGCCAGTTGCGCCGCGCTCGCGGGGGTGCGCACCTCGAGCTATTTAGGAGAGCCCCCTTCCCCCCCCCCCCGAGCTCCAGATGAGCTCCAGATGAGCTCCAGATGTAGGGATATGCACTCGGCAGTGTCCGTGTCGAGGTGCTCAGGTGGTGGTGCTTCTCTGAGGCGCTGGCGAGGCCCCAGTGTGAATTTGAACAGTTGCACCGGGTGCCTGATCTCGCAGCCTGCACCTCGCAGCGCGGTGACGTTTCCTAGCATGATTCACAGTTGACAGTTTACAGCACGCACCCGGGGCGTGGGATTGAGGCAGCTGCCTACTCCGAATAGCATGATATGATGGAGCTGGTCTTGGTGCCGGGCGCAAACAGGTAGCCCGCCAGCGAACTGCAAATGTACATGTTTGAGGGGTCCTTGCAGATCGCGCGCTTGCGCAGCTCCTGGTATGTGCACGCCGTCGTAGTTACGGCCGACACGGTCTTGGTGGTGTTGCGCATGTCGGGGTCGATCGCCGCGGCGTCGACGCGCGACGAGGAGCACACGGGGATGCGGTCGCCGTCGCACACGCGCCAGTTCCTGAGCGACAGGAACTTGACGACAGAGTTGTAGTTCGACGGCTCAGCCGCGACGCAGCCCTTGCCCTCGAGGAACAGCTGCTTGGGCGGGCAGCAGAGGTGGGTGGCGCTGCCGTCGCCACTGCAGTTGAAGTGGCTGCGCAGCGCATCCGAAGACGCAGCAAATACGCCGGGGAGAAGCTCCGGCGGCACACCCGCGCAAAAGACCTCGGCCGCGACGGTCGGGTGCGACACAGAGCACATGGACAGCTTGCCGGTCGCGAATACGGGCAGGGGCGTGGAGCATGTGCTCACCACCGCCTGCTGCATCACATCGCTAGAATCACCACTCATGTCGGCGGCGAACGTCAGCTTCCTGGAAGAAATATCACCGGAAGCGGCCGTGCACACTATGCTCTGGTCAATCGCGCTGTTGTAGTAGCTCCCCGTCACGGTGCCGCTTGTAGCTGCGCTGAAGATGGTGCCGCCCGCGAGGGAGTAGGTGATCGTCCCAGTCCAGTCCTGAGGAGACCACTCATACGCCTGTGCAGGTGGGCGGGCGAGTGGGCGGGTGGCGGGCGGCGGCGGTGTGGTGGTGGGTGGCGGCGGAGTGGACGGGGGCGGGGCGAGTGGGGGGCGGGCGGGGGAGTGGATCGAGTTGTGAGGCTGAAATGCCTGGTGGTGGCACGTGCGTGCGTGCGCGCGCCCCCTCGACATTTGCCTGCAGCATGGCCAGCGCTTCGTGCACACACACCTGCGACGCCGTCCAGTGGAAGTCGCAAAAGTACGTGGTCCCGAGGGTCAGGTTGCCAGGGCACGGGCACGTGCCGCCGTACGTGTTGGCCGCCGAGAATTCCTGGATATGCCAAAGTGGCGATTGTGCACATGTACACACACGTTGGCCCGGGTGGTTGGATGTGCTCGGGGCGCTGTTTTGTCGTCTTACTAGGGGCAGGCAGCCACCCAACATGATTGTGTGCGGTGGGGCTGCTGGCACAGGAGACGCTGCCATACCTGGCTGTTCTCCACCGTCTGCGTTGAGCCGACCGTGCTGGAATCGGTGTACGCCTCGCCGAAGCCGAGCGTCACTTGCAAATTCATAGCGGACTCCTCGCCCGTCCCGACCGTCACGCTCTGTGTGAAGCTAAACGTCTGGCTGTGCGTGTCCTCGCGCGACAGCTCGCTCGACGATGTCTGACCGATATCAAACGTCATGACGGTGGACGGGCAGGCCGCCTGGAAGCCCGGGCTCGGGCACTCGATGTTGTTGATGGACTGTGCGTCTGTGAAGGTGGTTTAGGGGTCCAGCAGGGCCGTGGGCTGCGAGTCGTACTCGATCGTGGCGTCCGAGATGGTCCGGAGGAGCAGGAAGCCCAACGAGTTGATGGCCGGGTTGTTCGTCGTGCCGGGCGTGCCGACACCGACCGCCCCGCAGAGGAAGCCGGAGGCAGTGTTGTACGGAGCCCCGGTGCTCGCGTTGGTGACTTTGTTGCTGACGCTGTTTGTGCTGCCAAACGAGAGCACGGCGTTGGGGCCACCTGGGTGCGCGCGGCACGGTGGCGCGTGGTGGTGAGTTCCCCGTGGGGTGGGCGGTGCTGTTTGGAGGTTCTGCCAGGTGAAAGGCATCAGGCTTGGGGCTGGGGTTGAGGTGGATCGTCCTCTGGCCATGGTGCAGGGAGTTGGGGGCTCACCTGGGTTGAGTTTGGAATAGCAGGCTGGGGCAGGGTGCAGCATGGAAATGAGGGGGGAGCAGGCTGGGAAGCTCCGGAGCAGTCATGGCGTGAAGAGTTTGAGCGCGCCCCCTCCCCCCAAGCCCTACTTCTGGTTAGAAGCTTTTGCTGTGCTGCGGTGGAGGTCTATGAAGCTCGATCACGTGGGCCTGTGAACCCCCGGCCGTGCTCCCACGGGGAGGAGGTCAGATCTGGGGGCCGAGCGCCCTGTCTAGGTCCAGCCCCGACCCTCTAGCCCCCCAACCACCAGTGGCCAGCCACCTGTCTGTAGCGCTCGGGTGCTACTATGCGAGGAGCAAGTTCGAATTCGCTGCCTGTTAGGTGCGTCACACACGACTGTAAAATCCATCATCATAGTCCCAGCAGTGATTTCCTTTTCGGCTGTCCACAGCCATGTGGCTGTATTCCGGCTGTACTTTGACCTTGAGCACAGCTCGACCCATTCAGTGGATTGCTAGTCTGACAAGCCCGCCAGACAGAGCACGTCAACAGCTTTCAAATGAACCTATGTATGAGGACAGCGGTCAATGTTCAGGAGGTCAACGGTCAACGCGGTCATAGCAAAATCCGGCTGTTGAAAAATAAATATATAAAATCCTGAAAAGGAAATCACTGACTGGGACTGTCCCAGCCTCACGTCCCCCAGTGCCTGCAACACCCCTGCAACAGCCCCAAAGCCTGAGTCATGCAGATCGAGGCGGCCGGTATCCCTGAGGAGGGGATCGGGGTTGCGCCTCAGGCGGTCGGGGGTGCGCCTCAGGCGGTCGGGGGTGGGCGCCTCAGGCGGTCGCGAGGCCCGACACGGGCGCGCAAATCAAAGTGGCGCAGATCAAGATGCCTCTGGCGTTGGGAATGTGGAAGAGCAGGAGAGGGGGCCTGCGCGCGTGCGCAGGCGCCTTGTTTTACCTTGGTTCGTGTAGATTTGGATGTACGACAGCTGACCTCCATAGCCGCCGTTTCCTCCCCAGCCGAGGTGCAGCTGAAGTGCCGGGAACGGGGGCAGGGTGTACGTAAGCGCCACGGCAGGTGGGTCAAAACCATCTGCCGCATCCCGCGTGCGAGGCACACACAAGACCACACACAAGACTTAAGACCTGCCTACCTGCCTGAGTGATGATCTCATTGCCCTTGAGGTCGAACGTGTAGCAGATGTCCGCAGCGCCCATGACGATGTCGCCCATTGTCTTGTACAGCGTCTCGCCCGCCGCGTCAGCCGGCCAGGAGAAGGACATGCCCTGCGGGAGACGAGAGAGTGCATTTTAGTGCCTGTGGGGCGTAGACGCCCAGCCCTCTGAACCACAGAAGCAGAGCAGCAACCTGGTCGCAGCAACTGGTCGCAGGCGAGGTGGTGGTTAGCACCCAGATATATGAATCTTGTTGCTGATTATGCTTTTGACTTTTGACTTTTGACTTTTGACTGCACAATGGATGTGGCTCGGCAGCAAGGCCGGCCTCCAGCCTCCTCCCGACACTATTTTCTTAAGCTACTGATTCAGCAGCTAGGCGAAACTAGTGGCACTCGTTCTGATTGGAAGACTTTTTCGAACGGCGTTTGAGCGTGCTCAGGATAGGGTCGGGTGGAGAGCCGTGGTGTACGGTCCGGCTGCCCCTCAGGCGCCGGCCCCTCCACCACGGCGGTCAAGTAGATTGGCAAGCGCCACTTGACCCCCTATCCCCTAGAAGCAGTTAGGACCTATTTTGGAGGCGTCGCACAATAGCTCTCCTTTTTGCTCTGGGACTACACGTTGGCAGGCAGCCGGCTGGTGGCTACCGCCCCTCACAAGTAATTGTTAGGGCCAGAACTGGACTTGGGTCTAGGCGGTGGTACTAGGACTAGAGGTAGTCTTTGCTGGAAAGCCGATGTAACTGTAACTGCTGATTATGCAACACCTGGGGCGCACCTGGGTGTTGCACCTGACACACAAAACAAATATAAGCAGCTCTGAAAAAATACCCGCCTTGATCATGTTGTCAGCGCTGTCGCTGCCGCTGCCGCGCTTGTTGAAGCAGATGGTCTCCACAAAGTTGCCGTTCTCGCATTCCTGCGTGTGTGTGCGTGTGCGTGAGATCTGTCCATGACATCGCCCAGACTCTCCTCCTGTGCTCTAGTCCCGCTTCGTACCTGATACGAGCTGAAGATGGAGGAGGCGGAAGGGACATCCCCAGACGTGCGCGCCTCGATGCTGACCTCGTCCCAGTTTGTAACGTACTGGGATGCTCCGCAGGCGGGGTCGTTTGCATCGCACGAGTCGCACTGCTCGCCCGAGTTGCATGCATACACGGGCAGCGTATGCTTGCCTGCCGATGCGGTCGATGCGATGGCCAGGAACAGGAGGCACAGCGCGGCGAGTGATGGTGGCGTCATGTCAAACGTACGGACGCGTGAATGGAACGCGATACTTAAGATAGAGAGCGCAGGGGGAACCATAGCGGCTTGCACCATTAGTCATCAGTATGACAATAGTGTAATAGTGATGAGTTTTTTTAACCCCAGATCAGCGCCCAGATCAGCGCCCAGATCAGCGCCCCCAGATCAGCAGCCCCAGATTGGAGCCACGATTACAGGCCAGTCCCGCCTGTACTTCGCCTTCAAACTCCTCCACTTGCACCATTAGTGTGACGTGACCTCTTGCACCCACCGTGATCGAGTTCAACGTTCTGCATTTTGTTTCAACAAAATCAGGATCGGACACAGGAGCAGCAGTAGAGGAGGAAATATGTGGTGAGGGAGACGAGGGGGTGTTCGACTGGTGATGTGTGCCTGGGATCCCGCCACTCACTGCATCTGCAGGAGGGGCTTGCAAATTGGCGAAAAGCGGCGCAGGAGGGGCTCGCCAATTGGCGAAGAGCGGCGCCTGTGTAACCCAAAGCTCCACTGTCGGCACACGCCCCGGAATGCGGGCCACCGGGGCGTCCGAGGGCCTGCACCCCATCGAGCATGCGCTGTGCTCACGGCTGGGTGTGCGGCTGGTCCACAAACTCACCAATGTGGCCGCCCGGGAGGGTGCCTGGGCGCGAGGCCATAAGCATAAAGAGGCTCGGGTGCGCTGCCGTCGCCGTGGCTGCCACCTCCGGCCCCGCTGACCCCCGGGGCTGGCAGCAGGAGATTGGGGGCCACCCCGAAAAGGCGTGCAAGGTGGACTACCCACTCACAACGCGCGATCCCCCTGACGCTGGAGCACAAACCCACCATGCGCCGGATGCCCCGGCAGCAGATGAGCGGTCACGCCCGGCACCAAGGAGGCCCAACCCTGCAGCTCGGCAGGCGGGTTTGCCCCAACGCTGCTGTCCACCAGAGCAGCTGCCCATCGAGCTGGAAGATTGAACCTGGAACAGAGCAGGGGGGCACCAGCCTCACTCTAGCTGCATAGTGCCTGCTGAGCCCCCTAGCCGCTGCAAGGCAATGCTATGCACGGAGGCTGAGCCTGGCTGTTGTGGATAACACGGTGTCTTGCAGCATCGGCTCTCCCCGACTCCCATTGAGCGTGCACACGTCTCGTCCAACGACACCCGCGGGGCGCGCGGGCGGCCATCCTCCCTCACGCCCGCTCTCCCAAAGGTGCAGCAAGGTTATTCCTGCTGCACAGCGCGGCGCGTGTGTGCCACCACCGCCGCCTAGCTATTGTAGGAGGTCTCCAGCCGTCGAGCCAGCGAGCCCGCCCGGGTGCCAGGGAGTCTGCCCGCGGGCGCCCGCAGGCCTGAATGCATTCAGGCATCCATATGGGCGGGCGCCTCGGTGGGCGGGCGCCAGGGGCTGGCGGGCGCCAAGGAGCCTCCGGGGCAGCGCACCCGTGCCCGCGCCAAACACGCCCAGCGCATCACCGTTGAATGTCGGAGTGGCCCTCCTCCTCCTAGTGGTGGTCTGGCCACTCAGTGACTGAGCCAGCCCCGCCGTGCCTGCGGAGGCCGCGCGCCGGCGCGCCCGCGCCCAGTGTGCTGCCGCGTCTTCGCAGCCAGTGGTGGTCCAGCCACCGAGCCTGGCGGGCGTCGTGTGCCTGCGGCCCGTCCCTATGGGGCCGATCTAGATCTGAGGGGGAGGGGCCTGAAACACAGCTCAACCAAGCGAGCTGCTTCATGTTCTGAAGATTACATCAGTTAAGAGCTCGTCAAGAGCTCGAAAATCCCGTCGAAGATTAAAACGACATTAGACGGTCAACGGTCGACGGTCAACGCTGGGGCAGCGATTTAGGCGGTCAACGTGATGTCGGTCGCGCGCGCCAGCAAACAAATTCACTGGTCCTGCATCACTAGTGATGGGCTTCGCCCAATGGGCAGTCGGCAGGTGGTCAAAAATGTTGCGCTGGGGGTGCGATGGTGGGTTGCGTCGGCTGTTGGCACTTCGTGAACCCCCATAATTAGCACAATGTACCAACTCCGTCGTCTTCGGACATCTGATAAACTTGGAATTATACAGAGAAGATTAGCATGGCCCCTGCGCAAGGATGACACGCACAATTCGAGAAACGGTTCCAATTTGTTTTTGCACCTTTTGTCCACTGGGGGACGCGTTCTGGTAACTCGTACAGAGGGCAGATTCCCAGGGCCGGCCAGAGGGGTGCTGGTAATCTGATGCTGCTCTGATGAGAGGCTCTGGTGGTGGCGCCCTATTCCCGCCCGCCCCTGCGGTGCCTACGCAGCCGGGACTTGAACTGGACCCTTAGACCTAGGTCTCTCTCTCTCTGTTGCCTCATGTGCTAACCGTCTCTATGACGGCAAGAGCCTCCCCCACTTCCACTTCCCGGTGGAACTATGACAGGCATGCACTCACAGCACTTGCAGAATGACATAAATTGAAAATGTCCAAGTGTGGGGGTGGGGAGTCCCCCGTGTTTCTCCGTTTCTCTCTCACTCCCTGTTCTTGCTCACCAAATGCAGTGATGATTTGGCTCATTCCGCCACTGCAGTGCCGATGGCCTCGGCCGATAGCCACGCAGAACGCTCTCGCCTTCTGGCTCGAGATTCGGGATCATGTGTGCCCTTCTGCTGCTGCTTTTGGGGCCTGGGCTCCAACAGCCAAGTTGCAGTGCCATGCCGCGTTTGAGGGCATGTTGAAGCTGGCGTGCGCCACGCAGCAGCGACCGGCATGCTGCCTGTGCGTTGGCTTGGCAGCATGCATGCTCGTGCTCTTTCTGGTGGCATCAGCCCTGCGGCGCCTCCTCAGGTGCGCTGGCCACCCTGTATGATGAAGTTGGAATTATACAGAGAAGATTAGCATGACCCCTGCGCAAGGATGACACGCACAATTGGGAACAGAGGGGGGATAAGAGGGAGTGATCTCGCGCGACCGCTCCTCGGCGGGCTGGAGCAAGCCACATGTGCAGCCAACCCGCCGCTGCCGCCTCTGTTGGCCCATCTCCTAGGAGCCCTCAGGGTTGCACGGTACGTGAGTACGCGTACGTACGTATTTTTCGTACGTACGTACGTACGTGAGGGAGCGTATATACGTACGCGCTGTACGCAGCACTAAACGCCTTTTACTTGAAACACAAAAACGGCCATAACTCACGTTCCTGTCCTTGGATCGAAACCATTCCACTTGCATTGGAAAGCTTGTGACAAGGGCTATCGATAGCACTGCTCATTTGTAGTATTGCACTGCAGTGGGGGGTGGGCCTTGGGTTCTGCTGCAGCACCACGCGCGCGCGCTTGCAACGATGCACACAACAGCGGACGGAACTCCCTGCCCTCTGCCTGGATTTGAGCCATTCGACTTGCATTGGAAAGCTGGTAACACGGGCTATCTGTATGACCTCAGTATGCAGCACTGCAGTAGGGGGGCGTGCCTGCGGGGGTGCTGCAGCACACCACGCGCGCACGCGCTCGCACCGCACCACAAACAAAAAGGGCAGCAACTCCCTGCCCTCCAGCTCGCCCCCTACTAGATCGCCCTGGACAACCCTTTCTATCAGCTTTCCAATGCATGTTTAATGGTTGCGATCCGAGCACAGGAGCGTGAGTTTAGGCCGTTTTTGTGGTTCAAGTAAAAGGCGTATAGTGCTGCGGCGTCCTGATTTTCGCACGCGTACGGCCAGCGTACGTACGTATTTCCGAAAAATACGTACGTACGTACGCTCCAGACCCGAAATATGTACGTACCGTGCAACTCTGGGAGCCCTAGGTAGGGCTGTCCTAGGTTTTAAGGTTAAGTGTGGGGGTCGGGGCTGTAGGGTTAAGGATTCATGCTTTAGGATGTACGGTTTAGACATGGGGCGCCCCCCCTGCATCCGCTGCAGCCTCTGCTGTTGCTGCTGCTGCTGCTCCTGCTGCTGCTGCTGCTGCTGCTGGCGAGACCGCCCGGCACCTGAGCGTGCACACCACCCTGTAGCAGTGGCTGCGATTTTGGTGGCAGCTTGCGCAGTGGTGCTGTTGCGTGTGTGTGTGGGGGGGGGGGCACTGATGCGCATCCGTGTGGGCCTGATGCTGATGCAGGCCCAAGCGTAACTGGTGGCTCCTGCTCCCGGCGCCGGCCCCTCCACCACGGCGGTCAAGTAGATTGGCAAGCGCCACTTGACCCCCTATCCCCTAGAAGCAGTTAGGACCTATTTTGGAGGCGTCGCACAATAGCTCTCCTTTTTGCTCTGGGACTACACGTTGGCAGGCAGCCGGCTGGTGGCTACCGCCCCTCACAAGTAATTGTTAGGGCCAGAACTGGACTTGGGTCTAGGCGGTGGTACTAGGACTAGAGGTAGTCTTTGCTGGAAAGCCGATGTAACTGTACCTGCTCCCGGCAGGCTGCAGCGTGTGGCCCAAAGGTAGTGAGAGAGACGCGGCGTCAAGCACACATTTACAGGTATACAGTACGCACCGTTGGAGCGTGGGATTCAGGGAGCCACCTCAGGAGGTAGAAAGAGCCAACAACACGAGTACAACACGAGTATAACACCTTGGATTACCTGCTTCTACTTTCCAGTCTAGTTCAAAAGTGCCCCACAACACGCAAAAGTGCCCCACAACACGCAAAAGTGCCCACAACACGCCCCCACAACGCACGCATCACAACCGCACCAACTCGCGGCATCGTGCATGCATGGCGGCGCCCGCTGCATGGCGGCGCGCAGCCACCCGCCTGTGCCACCACCTCCAGCGCCCCTCTAGCGCCCCTCTAGCGCCCCTATAGCGCCACCTCCAGCGCCACCTCTAGCGCCCCTCTAGCGCCACCACCTCTAGCGCCACCACCTCTAGCGTCACCACCTCTAGCGCCCCCCTAGCGCCCCTCTAGCGCCCCTCTCCAATGTCCCTCAGGGTCACTTGCACGGGTCCAGAAAGGGGACTGGGCGGGGTACCTGTGGGTGCATCCGGCGCCACCGTCCCCCCTCCTTCCTCCAGAGTTCCTCCAGAGTTTTGGAGTGCGGCGATGAGGCCATTCACCAGATCACTGTTTGACACGGGGGGGCCGGTGGGCCCAGGGGGGCCCGGGGCGCCAGGGGGGCCTGGGGGGCCGGTGAATAGCCGCCGCTGGTGTGCGCCGGGCACTGCACGCACAGCTGGGCTGGTGAACACCGCCAGCAGCAGCCAGAAGGAGATCGCCAGCCTCAGGTTGAAGGCCGCCGAGCGTGAGAGGTAACGGCGTGAGAGGGGAGGCATCTGCTGCAGGCGTGCATGCCGAGTGGACACGCGTGACCGTGATTGCGCGGGGGTGCACGGGGGAATCACGCTGCATATGCATGGCGCTTGGCAGGCCCCGCACGTATGCATGCCTTGTGCAGATCCAGGCTCATGCATGCCAGGCAGCCAGGCTGTCAGGCAGCTAGGCAGGCTCGCTATGGGCATGCGCCTGGGCGCGCGATGGGCATGCGTGAAGCATCACTCGCCTGCTCACGTCCTCGCCGAGTCGGGGTCTTGACGCCAGTGGGCAGCACGCAATGTGGAGACAGCGAAGCTTCACAGGAAGCGTGGGGAGACGATGGCCACAGGCGACACAAGATCGGGAGAGAGAAGGCGACCGACACCAAATGGGTTGATCTCGATCTTTCTGTTGTCGATCCTGACGCGCAAGGCTCGACTTTACCGCCGGCAATCAAAATCAAATAGGGTTACAGAAGTTCGTTGCCGCCATCCGCGTGTGATGGCGGTCCGGAATGCAGAAGTGTAACCCACACAACTCATGAACACACACACACTCTCCAGGACCAGGTTGGCGTGGTAATAGAGGAGGACACGGGCGTGTGGCCGGCGTGCGCCGCGTGTGCGAAGAGGCCAGGTCGGCTGATGATTTCCAACGCATAAAAAATAACGCATCGATATCGCGTCACGACCAAGCCATCAGCCAGCTCTCACGCCACGCCCCACCACGCAGCCACCTCTCGTCGTCCGCATCCAGGTGCCCCCACACCTCCGCGAAGAGGAGGCCGTTGAGGAGGACGGAGGCACCCAGGTGGGGCGAGATAGCCCTCCGTCTCGTCAGCCTGGGATGCGTGCTAAGCTGCTGCCTGGCTGCGGGTCTGCATGTCTGAGTGTCGTGTATGTAGGGATGATGTGCTGATCAAGGGACCATCCACACCAGCCGCCTTTTGCACTTCCTCGGCGCATAACAGCATACTGCACCCCACTTCCAGGAGCCCCTACTAAATGCTGACCCTTGGTTCCTTGAGGATACGATACCACACCTGCCTGAACCCTTGGAGGACGCTGCTCCACTCCCGCACGACCGATGTCAGGTGTAATGATACGGTCTGGTGACGCAGGACTCGGCAGTGGGTGGCGCAGGGCCCGTCAGGCGTGTGTGTCCGGGCCGCCACCCACACATCCCAACTACATCGAAACTGTCGCCACGCTCAGGTCTTCCGTTACGAATGCGACACGTACGTGCACGAGGGCCTGCACAAATGCCGAGCTACGAGAGGTGCTCAGCACGGCGTGAGGAGCAGGGGGGCGACACGAGGCGGTGGACGATTGAACCCGGAACAAGGGGGCTGAGTAGGGGGCCGGCCACACTCTTAACTGCGTAGCTCCAGTGCCTGATGAGCCCCCTAGCCGCTGCAATGTGCGCTGCAATGCAATGCTGCGCTTCGCTGCTGTGGACAACATCAAGGCTCTCCGACTCCCACTGAGCACCCACAGACTCTCTTTCAATAACACTCGCGGGCGTCCTCCGGGGCGCCCTCCCTCCGCGCCCGCTTTCTCAACGGTGGGGGGGCAGGGCCTCCACTTCACTCTATCGCTAGGGGACATGGGTACACAGCTACTCGGCGACGACACGCATCACGCTAAGCGGACATGGGTATGCATTTCAGCAGGACATGCTGCTTCATAGGATTCAGAGGGCTCCAGATTGTTTCAGACGGCTTCAGATTGTTTGACGGCTTCAGATTGTTCCAGAGGCACTCTCGAGAAGCACCCCTTCCCAGCACCACCGCACCCCCCTGGGTGCAGCAACGCGCCTTATTCCTACGCATGGTTTATTCCCGCCCCGCGGCGCGGCGCGCGTGTGCCGCCGCCGGCCGCCGCCGCCAGCCTCCACGGTCCAGCCATCGAGGCAGCGGGCGCCCGGGTGCCTGCGGGCCCGTCCCTACGAGGCTGAGCCGCGGCTCAGGCGCCTCAGTGCCGCTACCACGGCGTCGGCCGGCCGGCCAACCCGGCAGGCGCCCGGGTGCCTGCGGGGCCGTTCTACACGCGCGCCCAGTGCCGCAACCACCACGGCGCCGGTCACAGCCAGTGGTGGTCGAGCTTTGCCGCAATCTCAGCAGTGAGCGCCTGCCGCTGCGCGTCGTCAATTGTGCCCACGTACACAGCGGCGTCGAGCGCCTCGCGCACCTGCAAGGAAGGAGGGGGGGGGTCCAGGGTTTAGGGTTTGAGGTAAGGGGGTCCCAGCAGGGCTAGGGGTTGAGTATTTTAGGGTTGAGGAGCGCCCATGTGCACCGCGGCGTTGAGCGCCTCGCGCACTTAACACAAGGGGGGGGGCAGGGGTGAGGGCAGTCATTTTGTTTTGGGCTCCTGGGAGCCATTGGGAGCCATTTGGCTACTGACGATCCCATCAGATAGAGCTACAACAACCATGTTTCTTGATGGTCTGACGATCCCATCAGATAGAGCTCGTCAAGAGCTTGAAAATGACCTATATTTGATGGTCAACGGTCAACACTTAGGCAGCGGTCAAGGCGGTCAATGGGACGTTGGTCCGCGCGCCGGCTCCCAGGACATAACAAAAAAAATGAAAACAAAATCACTGGTTGAGGGGTTTTGAGGATTTAGGGTGAAGGGGATTTGTTTTGTTGGGTTGAGGGGGCGCCCACGTGCACCGCGGCGACGAGCGCCTCGCGCACCTGCGTGCGTTGCGTGCGTGCGTGCTGTTTTATGCAGAGCTCTGATGGATGCATGGATGCCGTCGTCGTCGAAAGCTCATCACAAGGAGGGCGGAGCCGCTTTATCAAATGTGCGCGCGTGTGGCGTGGTGACCCACTCATGTGCCCCCCCTCCCCCTCCCCATCGCACACCCACCAGTCTTGCCATGCCCCACGCTATGGGAGGCGTGGAGTGGGCTGTGTGTGTGGGTCATGCACTGTATCTCACCAGTCCTGCCATGCGCGCGGCCGGGCTGTTGGCGGGCGGCCGCTTGAGCACGAGCGCATCACGCCATGCCATGCTATGCCCCCCCCCCCCCCCCCCCGACTGCCATGCCCCCACAAATGCCCAAGCACTGCATCTCACCAGTCCTGTCATGCACACGGCCGGGCTGTTGGCGGGCGGCCGCTTCAGCACGAGCGCACGCGCGGTGCTCCCCCCCCTGAATGCCATTCCCCCCCATACTAATGCCCATGCACTGCATCTCACCAGTCCTGCCATGCGCGCGGCCGGGCTGTTGGCAGGCAGCCGCTTGAGCACGAGCGCCTTGGAGCGTGCGCCGAGCGTGAGCGTTGCAGGCGGCTGCATCCATGGCTCGCCGTCGACCTGGGTGAAGGTGCGGTGTGTGTGTGTGCGCGCGTATATGTGTGTGCATGTGTGTGTGTGTTTGTGTGTGTGTGTGTGTGTGCGCGCGCGCGCGTGGGTGTGCGGCAGGCTGCATCCACGGCTCGCCGTCGACCTGGGTGAAGGTGTGTGTGTGTGTGTGCGTGCGTGTGTGTGTATGTGTGCACGCGCGAGTGAGTGTGCGGCATGAAGCATCCACAGCTCGCCGTTGACCTGCGTGCGGGTGTGGTGTGTGTGTGTGTGTGTGTGCACTTATGTGTGCGCGTTTGTGTGTGTGTGTGTGTGAGTGTGCGCGTGTGTGCGTGCGTGTGGGAGATAATTATGTGCAGCAGGCAGCTTCCACGGCTCGCCGTCGACCTGAGAACACGGCACACACAAGCGGGTTGGGACGAATTTCGGGCCGGACACACGTGCCACCATGATGCTGAGTGCGCGCACGCACAGCCAAAAACACACAGACACACCTGGATGGGCAGCATCTCCAGCGTCGTAATCGACACACAGCTGCACTGGCACAGGCGCTGCCCGCGGGACAGGCCGACAGCGAGCCGTCCCATGTGCAGGACGCCCCCGATTGCCACGATCTGCGTGTGTGTGTGGTGTGTGTGTGTGTGTGTGCGCATGCGTGTGTGTGTGTGTGTGCGTGTGTGGACGCGCACATGCATGTCGTATATGTGCACAGGACCCCCCACCCACCCCCCACACAGCCGCCCATTGTGTAGCTCGTGGCGCCGCTCCATCGCGATCGCTGCCCCCTCCCCCCCCCACACACACGCACACGCACACACGCACACGCAGCACACACACCCTGTGGTCTAGCACGCAAACAAAGGCGTCCAACGGACTGTAAAGTCGACCACACACCCTCCAGTAGCCCATCATGCAGCGCCGGCCGTCGCTATGTCGTAATTGCTTCTCCCTCCCCTATCCTAACAGAGACACAGAGAGAGAGACAGAGAGACACAGAGACACACACAGACAGACACACATACACAGATACACACACACTGATCCCTCCCCGCCCCCAACACACACAGAGAGAGAGGGAGAGACAAAAAGAGAGACACACACACATATACACACACACACCTCGAGTAGCCCATCTGCAGCGTCGGCCGCCGCTCCGTCGTGATCACTGCTCCCTCCTTGTTCCTAACTAATAGAGACACAGAGAGAGAGACACACACACACACACACACACCTCGAGCAGCCCATCATGCAGCGCCGGCCGCCGCTCTGTCGTGATTGCTGCCCCGGCCGGCCCCTGACGCAGAGACAGACAGAGAGAGAGAGAGAGGGAGAGAGAGACACACAGAGGGACACACACACACACACTCTGATCCCTCCCCGCCCCCAACAGAGAGAGAGAGAGGGAGAGAGAAAGAGACACACACACAAAACTCGAGCAGCCCATCATGCAGCGCCGGCCGCCGCTCCGTCGTGATCGCTGCCCCGGCCGGCCCCCGGTGCAGAGACAGACAGACAGAGAGAGAGAGACACAGAGACACACAGAGACAAACACACACACACACACTCTGATCCCTCCCCGTCCCCAACAGAGAGAGAGAAAGAGACACACACACACACACACACCTCAAGCAGCCCATCATGCAGCGCCGGCCGCCGCTCCGTCGTGATCGCTACTCCGGCCGGCCCCGTCAGCTGAGGCGCAGCATGGCCGTGCTCCCATAGGAAGACGCCGCCCTGTGCGTGTGCGTGTGTGTACGTGTGTGTGTGTGTGCGTGTGTGTGTGTGCATTGGTGTGGGTGGCACGCCCTATGTGTGTGTGTGGTGCGTGCATTTGTGTGTGGGCCAGCTGAAGCGCAGCGTAGCCGTGCTCCCATGGGAAGACGCCGCCCCGTGCGTGTGTGCGTGTGTGTGCATGGGTGTGGGTGGCACGCCCTGTGTGTTTGTGTCGCCCCAACTGTACCACATCAGTCGGCGTCTGACCTGCGACCCTGAATGTCCGGGACATTCAGGGAGATTGCCCTTTCCCCCCGCCACGCCCACCTAGGCCCCCCCACCCTGGCACCAGCACCTGCGGGCAACCTGGCCTCACGCCCCTGCAAGGGCTGTGCGCCAGCGTGGCAGGACCCACGCACACCGCATCCCCCCCATTTGACCCACACGGTGCGCGTGTGAACCCCGACTATGCGTGCGTTTGTGGGAGTATGTGTGGGTCAGTTGAAGGACGGTATGGCCGTGCGGCCGTGGCCGTGAAGCCGTGGGTCTCTTCCCACCACCCACCATGTGGCATGGGATGTTGAGAATGACGAGCCCCTCAGCGTCAGCTGTCAGCTCCACGACCGCGCCATCGCGCTCGAGCCGCAGGCGCTTGTGCAAGCTTTGCTGCACGCCCCTCCTACCCACTTTGATTTGTTGTGGTCGTTGCGTCCCCTCCCCCCCCACCTCCCACCACCCACCATGTGGCACAGGATGTTGAGGATGACGAGCCCCTCAGCGTCGGCTGGCAGCTCCACCACCACGCCGTCGTCCCCCCCCTCGATACAACCCGATAGACACCGCGACAGAAACCGAAAGAGGCAGGTAGAAGGGTCCCACGAGAGCACCCACCCACCATGTGGCACGGGATGTTGAGGATGACGAGCCCCTCAGCGTCGGCTGGCAACTCCACCACCGCACCGTCGCACTCGAGCCGCAGCCGCTTGTGTAGGTTGCTGCACGAGCGGCGGAGCAGGTCGACGGTGCCGACGCCAGTGTACCACATCTTGTTGCCGAGCTGCGTGTGTGTGTATGTGTATGTGCGTGCGTGTGTGTGTGCGCGTGTGTGTGTGTTTGTGCACGTGTGCAGGCTGATGCACGAGCGACGGAGAAGATCTACGGTGCCGAAGCCGGTGTACCACATCGTGTTGCCGAGCTGCGTGTGTGTACGTGCGTGTGTGTGCCTTGTGTGTGTGTGTGTGCGCGCGTGTGTGCGTGTGTGTGCACGTGTGCAGGCTGCTGCACGAGCGGCGGAGAAGGTCTACGGTGCCGACGCCGGTGTACCACATCTTGTTGCCGAGCTGCGAAAAGGAGAAGGAGAAGAGGAAGCAGCAGCAGCAGCAGCAGCAGAAGATTGCTAGAGGAGGTGAAGTGTGCGTGTGTGTGTGTTGTATGTGTTGTGTACGTTGTGTGTGTGTGTGTGTGTGTGCACGTGTGAAGGCTGCTGCACGCGCGGCGGAGAAGGTCTACGGTGCCGACGCCGGTGTACCACATCGTTGCCGAGCTGCGTGCATGTACGTGCGTGTGTGTGTGTGTGTGTGTGTGTTGTGTGTGTGTGTGTGTGCACGCCGACGCCCGCGTACCACATCTTGTTGCCGAGCTGCAGAAATGGAGCAGAGGGAGCAGAAGGAGCAGACGAGTGTCAAGAGGAGATGAGAAGAGTGTGTGTGTGTGTTTGTGCGCTTGCGTGTGTGTAATGGAGGAGGGGAACCAGGAAGTGGGGAGCCAGGGGGCAGGGGGGGGGCGGCGATGTCAGGCACGCACACACACACACACACACACACACACATGCTCTCGACACACACACTCCACACAACCAACCAACCAACCTTATGTGACTGCAAGCCGCATGCACCGGCAATGCAGTCCTAGCCCGCCCCCCCCCCCCCCCCCCTCGGAGAGAGATATCGTTACAGACAACTCTGAACGGCAGACCTAGATTGGCTGTTTCTGGTCAGCATTGAGGGAGTTGCGTTTGGCAGCGGGTGACCAACCGCGCGCGAGCCCCCCCCCCCACACACGTACACACACGTACACGTAAACACACACACACACACACACACACACGTATGTACACGCATACACACCTGTGACTGGAAGAGCGACGGGAAGTCGTCGCGCATGGTGTGGAATGCCACACCATTCGGCCACAATGGAATGTGGAACCAACCAACCGCACAACCGACATTAGCACCAACCAACCAACCAACTGTCCACAATCCCAACAACCACCCAACTACCTACGCAACCAACCAGCCACCCCCACACCTGAGACTGGAAGAGCGACGGGAAGTTGTCGCGCATGGTGTGGAACCAACCACCCACACAACCGACAATTCGCATCAACCAACCAACTGTCCACAATCCCAACAACCACCCAACTACCTACGCAACCAACCAGCCACCCCCACACCTGAGACTGGAAGAGCGACGGGAAGTTGTCGCGCATGGTGTGGAACTCGAGTGCGACCTTCGTGTGTGTGTGTGTGTGGGGCATGTGTGTGTGTGTGTGTGTGTGTGTGTGTGTGCGCGCGCGTGTGTATGAGCTTGTAGTGTCAGCTTGTCGGGGGCATGTGTGTGTGTGGGGCGGCATGGGCGTGTGTGTGTGTGTGTGTGTACGCGTGTGTGTATGAGCTTGTAGTGCTGTGTGTGTGGGGGGAGGGGCATGGGTGTGGTCGATGTTACAGATGGGTGCCATATGTGGTTGTTATGACGACGACGACGTGGGCATCACCTTGTGCTCCCCCCCACCTCCCACCCCTTGCACCCCCAAACAGGGCTGCTCTGGCAGTGAAAGAGTCGCACCTTGGCGTCGATGCCGATGCCCACGTAGTTGTTCATCACCTTGACGCTCGCGCCCGGGGCCGCGCCGCCAGCGGCGGCGCCGCCGCCGCGCCCGCCGCAGCCAGCGCTGCCGACCCTCCCCCTGCCCCCCCTCCTCCCCCTCCGTTGCCAGAGCTCGAGGAGCGCTTGCCCGCCCCGCCGCCGCCGCCGCCGCCGTGCTTGAAGAGGCGCTTGAGGCCGCTGCGGACCGAGGGGCGCTTTGGCACCTCGATGCGCACGTCCCACCGATCGAGGCGCGTGACGAGGGCGTCCGCGACCTGAGTGTGTGTGTTTGTGTGCGTGTGTGCGTGTGTGTGTTGTTGCGTGTGTGTGTGTGTGTATGTGTGTGTGTGTGTATTGTGCTGATGCGCACGTCCCACCAATCGAGGCGCGTGACGAGGGCGTCAGCGACCTGTGCAAGCAAGCAAACGCCATGCGTAAGCACGTGTGCATGTGTGTGTGTGTCAGTGTGTGTGTCAGTGTGTGGTGCTGTGCGTGCTGAAGCGCACGTCCCAGCGGTCGAGGCGCGTGACGAAGGCGTCCGCGACTTGAACAAGCAAGCAAGCGCCATGCGTGTGTGTGTTTGCATGTGTGTGTGTGTGTGTGTGTGTGTGCGTGTGTGTGTTGTGCTGATGCGCACGTCCCACCGATCGAGGTGCGTGACGAGGGCGTCCGCGACCTGTGCATTGTGCGCGTGTGTGTGTGCCGTGTGAGTGATCAATTTTACGGTCCGTCGGACGGTTTTGATGGAATGTTCGACTTGTGGGCGGGTAAGTGTGTGTGTGTGTGGGGTGGGGTGGGGGGGGGCTGATGCACACGTCCTATCGGTCGAGGCGCGTGACGAGGGCGTCCGTGACCTGTGCAAGCAAGCAAGCAAGCAAGCACCATGCGTGTGTAACACTATGCGCGCGTGTGTGTGTGTGTGTGTGTGTGAGTGTGTGTGTGTGTGTGTGTGTTGTGCTGATGCGCACGTCCCAGCGATCAAGGCGCGTGACGAGGGCGTCCGCGACCTGCATGTGCGTGTTTGTGCGTGCGTGCGTGCGTGTGAGTTGTGCGTTCCTGCGTGTGTGTGCTGTGCGTTCGTGTGTGTTCGTGTTTCTGTGTGTGTGTGTGTGGTGGTGGTGGGGGTGCTGCTGCGCACATTCCACCGATCGAGCCGCGTGACGAGGGCGTCTGCGACCTGTGCGTGTGTGCGTGCGTGCGTGTGATCAATTTTACAATCCGTCGGACGCTTTTGATTGAGTTTTGGACTTGCGAGTAGGTGGGGGTAGTGGGTTGGGTGGGTGGGTAGGATGCGCCGGGGGGGGGGGGACTGAAGCGCACATCCTACCAATCGAAGCGCGTGACGAGGGCGTCTGCGACCTGTGCGTGTCGTGTGTTCGATATTACGCGCGGCGGTTTGAGCGTGGTTAAGCAGAGCCCGGTGAGCGCGGTGCGGCGCGGCGGGTCCAGCGCGGCGCACACGACACCACCAGCTACTCCTGAGCTGTGCGCCAGACACACACACACGCACCTGGCTCAGCAGCGCCGGCAGCGGCGAGTGCCGCAGGTCCGCGATCGGCAAGGAGTTCTGCGATTGACCCGCCCCAGGACACACACACACACACCTGGCTCAGCAGCGCCGGCAGCGGCGCGTGCCGCAGGTCCGCGATAGACCCGCCCCAATGCAGGCACCGCGCGAGGTCATTGCCCGTCCCCATCGGCAGCACCGCGAGCGGCGGGGGCGCCCACAGCACCACCGCGGAGGCCACAGGCGGGGACTGAGGCTGCGAAGGCACGCCCGCGCCCGTGCTTGCGTCCGCCTTGCCGCCGGCGCTGCCGGCGCGGCCGCCGGCGCGGCCGCCACCGCGGCCGCTGGCGCTGGCGCCGCCGCCGCTGACGCTGTCACCCCCGCCGCTGTCACCGCTGCCGGCGTCGCTGGCGCCGCCGCCGCTGGCGCCGCCATCGCCGCCTTCCGTCCCGGTGGCAGCAGCGGCCGCGGCCGCGTCCTGAGCAGCGGCAGTAACCAGAGCAGCAGCGGCAGCGGCCGCAGCGGCGTCTGAGGCAGCGGCGGCGGCGACGGCGGCGGCGTCGAGCTTCCCCTTGAGCTCGTCGATCTCAGACAGCACCCACGACACCGTGCCTGCGTGCGTGCGCGCGTGCGTGTGTGTGTGCATGCATTTGTGTGTGTGTGTGTTTGTGTGGCAGCGGAGTCGAGCTTCCCCTTAAGCCCGTCGATCTCAGAGAGCACCCACAACACCGTGCCTGCATACGTATGTGCATGCGTGTGCTTGTGCGCGTGTGTGTTGTGTGTGTGTGTGCGGCAGCGGCGTCGATCTCAGACAGCACCCACGACACCGTGCCTGCGCACGTGCGCACGTGCGTGCGTGCGTGTGTGTATGTGTGATTGTATGTATGTGTGTGGGTGTGTGGGTGTGTGCGCATGTTTGTGTGTGTGTGTGACTGTCACACTGTGTGTGTGTGCGTGCGGCAGCGGCGTCGATCTCAGACAGCACCCACGACACCGTGCCTGCGCACGTGCGTGCGTGCGTGCGTGTGTGTATGTATGTATGTATGTATGTGTGTGTGTGTGGGTGTGTGCGCATGTTTGTGTGTGTGTGTGACTGTCACACTGTGTGTGTGTGCGTGCGGCAGCGGCGTCGATCTCAGACAGCACCCACGACACCGTGCCTGCGCACGTGCGTGCGCACGTGCGTGAGTGCGTGCGTGCGTGTGTGATTGTATGTATGTGTGTGTGTGTGTGGGTGTGTGCGCATGTTAGTGTGTGTGTGTGACTGTCACACTGTGTGTGTGTGCGTGCGGCAGCGGCGTCGATCTCAGACAGCACCCACGACACCGTGCCTGCGCACGTGCGTGCGTGCGTGCGTGTGTGTATGTATGTATGTATGTATGTATGTGTGTGTGTGTGGGTGTGTGCGCATGTTTGTGTGTGTGTGTGACTGTCACACTGTGTGTGTGTGCGTGCGGCAGCGGCGTCGATCTCAGACAGCACCCACGACACCGTGCCTGCGCACGTGCGTGCGCACGTGCGTGAGTGCGTGCGTGCGTGTGTGATTGTATGTATGTGTGTGTGTGTGTGGGTGTGTGCGCATGTTAGTGTGTGTGTGTGACTGTCACACTGTGTGTGTGTGCGTGCGGCAGCGGCGTCGATCTCAGACAGCACCCACGACACCGTGCCTGCGCACGTGCGTGCGTGCGTGCGTGCGTGTGTGTATGTATGCATGCATGTATGTATGTATGTGTGTGTGTGTGTGTGCGCATGTTTGTGTGTGTGTGTGTGACTGTCACACTGTGTGTGTGTGTGTGCGTGCGGCAGCGGCATCGATCTCAGACAGCACCCACGACACCGTGCTTGCGCACGTGCGTGCGTGCGTGTGTGCGTGCGTGCGTGCGTGTGTGTATGTATGTATGTATGTATGTTTGTATGTATGTGTGTGTGTGTGTGTGTGTGTGCGCATGTTTGTGTGTGTGTGTGACTGTCACACTGTGTGTGTGTGTGCGTGCGGCAGCGGCGTCGATCTCAGACAGCACCCAGGACACCGTGCCTGCGCACGTGCGTGCGTGCGTGTATGTATGTATGTACTTATGTGTGTGTGTGTGGGTGTGTGTGTGCGCATGTTAGTGTGTGTGTGTGACTGTCACGCTGTGTGTGTGTGTGCGTGCGGCAGCGGCGTCGATCTCAGACAGCACCCACGACACCGTGCCTGCGCACGTGCGTGCGTGCGTGTGTGTATGTATGTATGTATGTATGTGTGTGTGTGTGTGCGCATGTTTGTGTGTGTGTGTGTGACTGTCACACTGTGTGTGTGTGCGTGCGGCAGCGGCGTTGATCTTAGACAGCACCCACGACACCGTGCCTGCGCACGTGCGTGCGTGCGTGTGTGTGTGTGTGTGTGTATGTATGTATGTATGGGTTTGTGGGTGTGTGGGTGTGTGCGCATGTTTGTGTGTGTGTGACTGTCACACTGTGTGTGTGTGTGCGTGCGGCAGCGGCGTCGATCTCAGACAGCACCCACGACACCGTGCCTGCGCGCATGTGCGTGTGTGTGTGTGTGTGTGTGTGTGTCAGCTTGCGCAATTTAAACGAGGTCCAAGGATCTCTGAACCGCCAGGGTGAACGAGCAGCAGTAGCAGTGCAGCCGGTGCATACGGCACACGCGCATCTAGCGATCTCATAGATGGATGGGATGATGGGTGGGTGGGTGTGCGCGCACGCCCAGCGCGCAGCCTTCCCGAGGTCTGAGCTCGTTGGCAGTGATCCCCCCGCAAGCCGTACACCGCTGGGGGCCGGATATTCCGTTTCCCAGGAAACCACCTTACACTTGGTGGGAGAAGGCGTGGAGGGGAGCGTTAGAGAGCTGTCGCCAAGAGCAGCACAACGGCACGCGTTGCGCGAGCACCCGCTGTGTCTTGTGCCTGGCACGGGCGGTCAGAGTTGCTGGAGCCGGGAAATGAAAAACGAATCAAATCCTTCCCAGGGGACACTCCTCGTTTGTAGAAGGACAGAGGTAGCACCCCTGCCCAGCACGGTGGTTCCTGAGAGGGATTTTAGTGCTTGTTAATCCCTGGCTCAAGCAACTTTGACCGCTCATACCAGGCGCAACACATAGCGGGTGCTCACGCAACGCGTGCCGCTGTGCTGCTCTCAGAAAGAGCTTTCCAACGCACCCCTCCGCGCCCTCTCCCACCAAGTGTGCGATGATTTTCTAAAGAAAGGGAAATCCGGCCCCGGGCGGTATACGGCGTGCGGGGGGATCACTGGCCCAGCATTCCAGTGCCCTAAAACACTCTTCGGAATGGTACAGAATAACCATGACACAGCACGTCAGACCAGTGATACAGCACAACCATGACAATGGTACAGCCCAGTGATGCAGCACAACCATGACACAGCACGTCCATGTAGACCAATTAACAGCACAACCATGACAATGATACAGCCCAGTGATACAGCACAACCATTTCAATGATACAGCACAACCATGACACAGCGCACTCACCGTCGCCGCCGATCACCAGGACGCGCACGCGCGACGACGCGGGCGCGAAGAACTTGAGCGCTGGCATCGGGGACTCGCGCGGGAGCTCGACCACTTGCAGCGGGTGGAGCACCTGCAACGCAGGGAATTCAGAGAATGTGCATGCACGTGTGCGCGTCAGGTCGCGATTCAAGCACGCGCAAAGGGGCGGAGCGCGGGCATGGGGGACTCTCGCGGGAGCTTGACTATATAAAGGGGGTGGAGCACCTGTGGAGCAGGGAGTGTGCATGAAGCAATGCATGGCGCGCCTCCGCGAGGTCGCGATCCAGCACCGCATTGCATCACATTTCGGCGCGGGAGAGCTCGATGACTTGGGAGGGGGTGCAGCGCCTGCAGCGCAGCGCGTGTGCGCGTGCACGTGTTGTGAGCACATCCGTGCGGCAGGTGGCGTTCTCCAGCGCATTGGATGCGGAAGAGAAATGCACCGGGGAGCTCGACCACTTGCAGGTGGTGGGGGTACACCGCCGCCACGTGGCGACCTGCTGCTGCTGCTGCTGCTGCGTGTGTGTTCATGCGTGCCTGACGCGGCCTCTGTGTTTGCGTGTGTGCGTGTGTGCGTGTGTGCAAGCGTAGGGAGACGCAGGAAGTGTGCGTGCATCCATGCGCCAGGTGGCGATCCAAGCATGCTGGATGATGGCGCGCGTGAGCTGGAATGTTGATATGAGGTTGAGTACCCAGCAGTGGGCTCCCTAAGTCATCGTCACGCTATCTTAAGACACAGCGACTGAGGAGGCCCACTGCTGGTAAATCAACCAATCAGCACCTCTCTGCACAAGCAGTCTCATCAAGGTTGTGTTCCCACTCACGAACTGCAAGTTCTTTGAAGCCTAGAAGAAGGATGGGGAGCGACTTTGACTGCGGCGTTCTCGACGTCGGAGACGCTAGCTTCGACGACTATAATCGCACACCGTGACTAGAAGAAAAAGCAGTTTCTTTTCTAGATTGACTGAGGACAGCTCGGGGGCCATTTAGCGCCTCTAGAAAACCTAGAAAACTTCGAGCGAGTCAGAGTGGGAACACACTCCATCGCCCACACGAAGTCCCACCAAGCACCCCTCACCTGCAGCAGCTGCCGCTTCATGCCCGCCCCGACCTGCGGCCCTGACTTGAGGTTGACGAACACGAGCAGCAGCGTTGTGTCGGCCGGAAGCTTGTCCAAGTCCAGGCTGTAGTTGGCCCACCTGGGGTTGAGGGTTCAGGGACTTGCGAGCTTAGGGGTGTGCCTAAGTCCTATGCCCGACAGACTTGTAAAACCCATCACCAAGCCCATCACCACCATGAATTAATCAGTGTGGAACCACCCACCCAGCCCTGTGCCCAACAGACAGAACAGCCCATGGGTTTTCATCATTGCCATAAGTGCAGGCACACCCATGCAGGCACCATGCAGGCACACCCACCGCCTCGCCATGCAGGCACACCCATGCAAGCAACCATGCAGGCACAACCACCGCCTCGCCATGCAGGCACACCCATGCAGGCAACCATGCAGGCACACCCATGCAGGCACCATGCAGGCACAGCCACCGCCTCGCCATGCAGGCACACCCATGCAGGCAACCATGCAGGGACACCCATGCAGGCACCATGCACGCACACCCATGCAGGTGACATGCAGGCACACCCACCGCCTCGCCTTGCAGGCACACCCATGCAGGCAACCAGGCAGGGACACCCATGCAGGCACCATGCATGCACACCCATGCAGGTGCCATGCAGGCACACCCAAGCAAGCACCATGCAGGCACAACCATGCAGGCACCATGCATGCACACCCACCGCCTTGCCATGCAGGTACACCCATGCAGGCAAATCCACGCAGGCAACCATGCAGGCACCATGCATGCACAACCACCGCCTCGCCATGCAGGCACACCCATGCAGGCACATCCGCGCAGGCACACCCACGCAGGCAACCATGCAGGCGCACGCACCTATCCTTCGGGTGCGACATGCGCCACCACTTCTTGCCGCTCTCAAGAAGCGACGTCGCGCCGCCGCCGCCGCCGCCGCCCGCGCCGCCGCCGCCGGGCTGCTTGTGCGCGCGCTGCGCTGCCGCCAGTGGGCCCGAAGACGGCGGTGACGCCGACCCGGGGCCCGGCCCCGCAGCGGCGTGCGCCTCGGCGCGCGCCGCGTTCGCGGCGTGCCGGCTGCCGCCTGAGCGCCCGGGGGGGCTGCCCGCGCGCGCGGCGCCCGGCGGCGCGCCCGCGCCGGCCGACGACG
>VFSX01000026.1:5000-7500 GCA_016618255.1 Chlamydomonas sp. UWO 241 | reverse complement strand
ACCTAAGAGGCACACCTGAAGGCAGCAGAGGCACACCTAGTAACCCTCACCTGCAGGCAGCAGAGGCACACCTTCCGTAGTACCGCTTTGCCTTACCGCCACTTTTATAAAGCAGGTAATTGTTAAGAATTTGGGTGCCTTGCCGCGGGATTTCTTTGTGATGTTTTCCCGTTTTTACTGCGCTTTTACGTCACTTGGGCGTTTTTTTCTTTTTTCGGCAAAATGTTTTAGAAATCCTTGCCGGCATGTCCTCGGAATTATCTGATCGGCAAGGCAAAGAGGTACTACGGTAGTAACCCTCACCTGAAGGCAGTAGAGGCACACCTCGGGCACCTGCAGAGGCACACCTAAGAGGCACACCTGACGGCAGTAGAGGCACACCTAGTCACCCTCACCTGCAGGCAGTAGAGGCACACCTCGGGCGCCGCCTCGCCGCCGGCCGCGGCCGCCGCCGCCTGCCCGAGCGCGGCCTGCCCGAAGTTTGTGAAAGAGGCCTCAGCCGCGTCGAGCCCGTCCCACGCGTGCGCCGACACAGACGCGTCGCCGCCGTGCCGTGCGAGCGGCACGAGCACGCCCGCCGGCTTCCAGTCGTGCACGGGCACGGGCGCGGAGACGGCGAGCGGCTGTGCGCGCGTGTGCGTGTGTTGGGTAGGGTGCGTGTGGGGTGTGTGTGTGTGTGTGTGTGCGCGGCTGCCGGCGTGCGTGGCTGTGCAGAAGCAGCGGCAGCAGCAGCGGCAGCAGCGTGGAGTAATAGCCAGTGGCGGGGACAGCACAGCAGCCAGCGGCATCGCACGCACCTTGCAGTCGTGCGGGACGTAGCGTGCGCAGCGCGGGTGAACCACGACGCCGCAGTACTCGCATGACTGCGTGCGCAGCAGCGGGGTTTGCATGGAAGGGGGCACAGAGGGCACATGGGCGGCTTGCATGGGCGGCTTGCATGGGCGCCATGCGCGCGTGCATGGTTTGACGCGTGTGTGCTCCCCCACCTGCCAGTCCTGGACCTCCACGGGCTTGTTGCAGTCGTAGCACACCACAGGCGCGCAGGCAGCGCCAGCGCTGGGCACAAAGGAGTGCTGTGCCGGCGGGTAGTACGTGTTTCCATATTTTGCGCGGAACTCGCGGATCGCACGCTTGGAGTAGTACACGAACGTGGACCCGCGCTTGGCAGTGTAGTACCTGCATCATCACATCATCAGGGAGCACGCCACAGCGTGCGCATGTTGACGAAGGGTTTTCGAGCTCCTCTCACGACCGACCCCTGCACTGTGCCTGTGTTGCATGCTTGGATGGTGCTGGCGATAGGATGGCCAGCGCACCTTAGGAGGCGCCGCAGGGCTGATGCCACTAGAAAGAGCACGAGCATGCATGCTGCCAAGCCAATGCACAGGCAGCATACCGGTCGCTGCTGCGTGGCGCACGCCAGCTTCAACATGCCCTCAAACGCGGCATGGCACTGCAACTTGGCTGTTGGAGCCCAGGCCCCAAAAGCAGCAGCAGAAGGGCACACATGATCCCGAATCTCGAGCCAGAAGGCGAGAGCGTTCTGCGTGGCCACCGGCCGAGGCCATCGGCACTGCAGTGGCGGAATGAGCCATTCCATCACTGCATTTATGCAGTGATTTGTGCAGGGAGAGCAGGGAGCGAGAGAAACACAGGGGACTCGCCACCCCCACACTTCCCCCACACAACCCCCCTGGGTTTGAAAATGGCATTGTGATGCTGCAAGAGCAGGCCTGTCATAGCGCCGCCGGGAAGTGGAAGTGGGGGGGACCCTTGTCGTCATAGAGGCGGTAAGCGCACGAGGCAACAGAGAGAGAGATAAGCTATATATAAGGGTCGGCATAACATGTTATTTGTTATGATAACAAATAACATAACAAATATAACGTTATGAGCAGCGAGGGCTTGTTATTGGGGAATTTTCACTGAAAATGAAAAAAATGATAGATTCAATGGATTTCAACGAGGTTGAGCACTCTGGAAAGCCCTTGAAAAGAGGAACACAATGGCACCAAGTTCTGTTTTTTCGCTTTAGTTCTACACATCTTGGTGTGCAGTTGAACTTGCGGAGGGAAAAAACCCTGATGAACTCCCCCAGCAGCCTCGGCACCATGTTGCTTGCTTGTGGTAGGAAGGGGGGGGGGGGCGGGGGAGTTGGGTGCACAGGAGGAATGGGAGCAGTGAGAGGAGGAGGAATATATGGTGCACTAGTGGAGGAGGTTGCGACACTGGGCGGGCGCCCACAGACAGCGCACATCAAGGTGTCGAGCATCAGCACAGGGACTGATATGACTTCAAGGTGCGGCGGCATTACCCGCACATCGTGCCTGACCCCGCTCAGCACCGCGGCGAGTGGGAGGGGCTGACGGACGCTGGCCTCAACGCGGCCGCCCCCCCCCCCCGGGGACGTCGGCGGCAGGGGCACGCGTGGCAGGGCGGCCGCGGGGCCACCCCACAAAGGCTGCGGCTGAGGCTGCGGCTGCGGCGGCGACTGGCGGCA
>VFSX01001017.1:0-15859 GCA_016618255.1 Chlamydomonas sp. UWO 241 | reverse complement strand
GCCTCCTGCGGGGGCAATTCGGCATGTTCCATCCAATGTTGCGAGGTCAAACAGGACATTCTCGGTTTCCTTAAGGACACAACTGGATGTGACGGTATGACGACACCACGCGAGATGGATGCCGCCTTTGGGTCGACGGCCTGTAAAATCTCCCACCCACCCACTCCTTGGTCGACGACCTGCAAACTCTCTCAACCCTCACCCATGCACCCCCTGTCACCCCCCTGCCCCACCCCTCACCCCCCTTCCTGCACCTGCACTCTTCCGGTACTTTGCGTCCGGCCCGATGGTGCGCTCGTCGTTCAAGGCGGGCGAGTTCTCACTTGACCCTCACCCTTCCCCCCTGTCGACTCTGTGACCCATTCTCAACCCACCCTCCCCTGCACTCTTCAGGTACGTTGCGTCTGGCCCGATGGTGCGCTCATCATACAAGGCGGGCGAGTTCTTCCTCAGTGCGATGATCAAGACGGACAGGGGGGAGGCGCCCCCGGCAGCGCACCAGCACTAGCTGTTTTGCGCTAGCAGGCCGTGGTTTTGCAGATTGGCAGTCAAGAGAGCGGGGCGTCCCAAGGAGAGACAACGTTTGCAGTGTTCCACGTCTAGGGGCGTTAAATTGAGTGAACCGCCTCGAGCTCGGGAGGCAGGCTGACGGGAGAAGATGTGCGTTGTTGGCACGAATCCCCACCAGGGGGGGGGGGAAGATGATGCGACACCACACTTTCTTCCGCTTCCCGTTCGCGCCGCTGCGTGTGGTTGCCTGGCCCCCGGGTGGGGCTATCGTTGGTGTTGACACGAGGATTTGTACACAACATGTGGTAGCACGTGATAGTTGGAGCGTCTATGCCGGTTGACCGCCTTGAGCCAGACAGCGCGTCAGCATCGCAAGCCCACGCCCTATTTTGAGTCTACCGAATACAAGGGAAGGGGGGGGGGGGGGCAGAAAACACAGGAAGTGGAACACAGGATGGAATCCCGTCTCCTTACTGTGAATGTTCCGAAACCGTCATTTTTTTAGAATTTGGACACCTGGGGGCCAAGATATGAGGGCTCAACGTTGTGGGTGGGTGGGGGGAGGGGTGTCCAGAGCTTTCTACGGCGGGTTCAGAGCTTTCTTTCCAGTGTGCCGTTTTGGACGGGAAGATCACCATTGGAACCGCCTTGATGAGAGGAGAGCGAATCCACTCTAAGAAGTAACCCTGGGTTAACACCCCCTTAAAGCCCCAACACCCCGCGTGCTCCCTTCGGTGCACTTAGTGCCCACGTAGGGATTTGAGCAACCTTCACGGATCGAGATGGAACCGATGCCATCTGAATCTCCTTGGTGAGCACAGCAAAACACCCCAGAAGTGCCCCAGAAGAGTCAACCCTGAATCTGCTTAGAAATCGTGAACTGGAGGGTCTACACTCCTTGGTGGCGACCGTCGAAGCCATCGTACGGCTGCATTTTGGGGTAATTTCGGCTACCTTTTGGCGACTTCAGGAGCGGCTTGCCCGGCGCTGCCATGGCTTGGCGAGGAGCCGCGGCGCTGCCACGGCCCGTGCTGGGAGACGGCCCTTATCCTCCCCCCATGCAGGACGCCATGCGGCACCGAACTTGACGAGTTGATCGACGAGCGGAGGAGCTGGCGCCCGTCAATGCATGCTGGACATTGGTCAGATGGCTGCCCGTGGAGGCGGGCTACCATCACGGCTTCAGCGGTGGCGACCGCGAGGCAACACAGAGTAAATCCGCTTCACCAATCGCAGCGTTCGTCACCCGCTCATCCTCGGGGTCGCTCGTCTGCCGGTGACTGGCGTTGGAAGGTCTTCAGGCAGCCTCCATGACAACTCTGTCGTCCATTCACCCCTGGAGGGTGGGACCTGGCCATGCATGAGGCATGGGGCGCCGGCTGAGCCCCATGCCAACGAGAGCTGGACAGCCATGCATTGCCAGGCGGGGACCGTTCCAGTCAGCGCCAGTCGGCTCTGCCGGCTTGACTGGCCACAAGGCCACTACTGCGACCCTGAGGAAGGTCATCTCCTATATGCTCCTTGCCAGACATGTCTCTCAGAGACCGCTGTTTGGGGTAGTCTAGCCGGCGGGAGCGGTAGTCTATCGGCCGGGAGCCGGCGGTACTCTAGTACTTGAGTGTGCTGGAGATCGGCGGGTGTCTCTAGTAGAAGAGTAGCCTGCTTAGCTGGAAACCCGGGACTTTACTGGTTACTGTTTGGCGACTTGGACATGCGAGGACAGCCTTCACCCCCCCCCCCCCCCCCCCCCCCCCCCCCCCCCCCCTGTAAAGAAGCCACGCATGTCCGGCTCCATGCATGGCGTATTTGTGAGAGGGGGGGGGAGGGAGGGGGTCCAAATTATTCTATCCTGTGTCCCAGAATTTTCTTTCCTGCCCCCCCTCCCCCCCCCCGTGACCGAATATCATATCTGCCTGCTTTCAAGTTGGTTTAAAAACCAACCCCCTGCCCCTGCCCCTGCCTACCTTCTCCCTCCCTGCCCCTGGGGTCGGCGGGTGCAGGCCTGGTGGCGGGTGCCCAGGTGGCTGGGCTGCGCGTGTTGGACGCGGGCGTGTCCCTGGGGGTGCCGGTCTCGGCTGGCCTGCCGCCCCCGGAGGGCGTCACCGGCGTGTGCCGCGAGAGGCTGGCGGCTGCGTACACTAAGGTGGCGCGGTTCCCCATGTCGTCGTTTGGCATGGCGCATGCCGCCGCGACGTACGGGGTCTCGCGCATCAGTTTCAGGGCGGTGCACTGTGGTATGACCCCGGAGGTGGTGCGGCTGCTCTCTCGGTGCACGGCTGTGCTGGTGGACCAGCGCGTTGGGCCCACCCCGCCGGCCACTCTGCCTGGTTGGGCCTCCTCGGTGCCTGGCGTGCCCGCGCGGCTGCTGCTGGGGCGGCCGGCGCACGGGGGCTTCGGTGTGCCTGCGTGGATGGAGATTGTGCACGGGCAGTGGGCCGTCCACCTCACGTGCCTGTTCGGGGCGTGGGCGGCTGGCGCCCCCCATCTCCTGCTGCGTGCCCCACGGGCCGGCGAGGGTGGCGGCAGTGGCGGTGGCAGTGGCAGCGGCAGCGGCGGCGGTGGCAGGGGTGAGGGTGTTGGTGGGGGCGGCGGAGGCGGAGCCCCGCCGGTCCAGCCGCCCGTGCCCCCAGCCCAGCCGGCATGGGAGCCGCTGATGGTGGAGGCAGTGCGCCGCCTGTGCCCGGATGCCCACCTGAGCCTCTTTGTACTTATGGCTGGCCTCGCGCCTGGGCCAGGCACCCTGCCAAGCGGCCTCATTGGTGAGTGCAAGAACGTGGCTCTGGGCGTGTCGCTGCTGGCTGGGCCGCTGAGGCGCTTGCTCGATAGGGTGCAGGCCCTAGGGCCGGTGGCGCGCATCCCGGGGCGCGTGCAAACAGCTGAGCTGTGGGGGGCGG
This sequence comes from Chlamydomonas sp. UWO 241, assembly GCA_016618255.1. Taxonomy (NCBI): domain Eukaryota; kingdom Viridiplantae; phylum Chlorophyta; class Chlorophyceae; order Chlamydomonadales; family Chlamydomonadaceae; genus Chlamydomonas; species Chlamydomonas priscui. Next base: position 12,455 of record VFSX01001017.1, on the reverse strand, counting down.
AGGCGCCGCTCTGGGCAAACCCCCTCCTGCAGCTGGAGCTGCAGGACACGCAGCGGACGGTTGAGTGGCGGGAGCCCCCTGTTGAGGTGGCTGTGCACGCGCTTTTCAGTGGGGGCGATGCTACCCGCTGGCATGCAGAGGGCCTCGCCCGTGTGCGGAGCGCGCTCCCTGGCATGCGCACGGTTGCGGACGTGTGTGCGCTATGGGCGTGGCTCGCTGCTGTTGACATGGTGCGCAACACACGCACGGTCGACCACGCGTGCCTGGTGGCGTACGCGGCCGCGGCTCCGGCGCGCGCGCCGCTTGTGCTGGGGCGGCTTCGCGCGGCGCTGGCGTGCGGCGCCTACGACGGAGGCGGTGCCTGGAGGGGGGTCCTGTGCTGTGCCCTCTTCCCGGACGCGCCGCCGCCAGTGACTAGGGGTGAGCCGGACCTGCTGTGTGTGCGGCGCACGCTCGACCCCCTCTACACCGCAGTGGCGGTCGTGCTTGCGGCACTGCCTGCTGCCTGGGTCGAGGCGGCGGCTGGTGGTGCCGCCCTCACTGCGCTCAGGCCGCTCCGCCAGTTCTGCCCCCTCCCCAGAGCAGGCGAGTGCGCGGCCGTTGTGGAGATTTTGCGGCTGGTCGGCTGGCAACTGTCGAGTGTCGTCACGCCGGCTGGCTGGCAGCGTGGGCGGCGAGGCCTGCGCTCCACAGCTGCCCGACCTGTTCCTTTGCCTGCAGCTGGGGGGGCGGCACCGCGGATGAGCCTCGTTGGGTGGGGTTTGCGCATGGCCCGGGCGTGGTGGGGAAGCTGTCGTGCAAGCTGGCGGTGGCGCTGCAGCTGCGGGCGGTGGTGGACAAGCGGCGGGTGCGGCGGGCGGCCACGGTGGAGGCGGCTCTGGCGCTGGACCACGGCCCGCACGGGGGGCCCCGCGCGACCGACGCGCAGGTCTGCGCAGGGCTGCGGGGCCTGGAGGCGGCGGTGCCGGCGCTGTGGCGGGTGACGCTCCTTAATGCCCGCAAGGAGCCCATCTGGCGCCTGTGGGTGAGTGGTTTCCACAAGCAGGCTGCACTGGGCGTGCCCGAGTGCCCGTGCGGGTGGCGGTGTCGTGAGGAAGACGGGCCGCCGGCGGCGGCATGGCGTGCGCACTGCTTCTGGGGGTGCCCGGTGGCGGAAGCAGTGGTGGTGGCGGTTGCTGCTGCCCTCCCTGCCCCTACTCCGGTCGTCACGTGCTGCCAGGTGTGGCTGATGCAGCCTCCCCTTGGGGTGCGGCCTGGTGTGTGGGCGGTGGTGTCTGCGCTCGTGGTGGACGCAATGGAGCGTGGCCGCCGCCACCTGTGGCGCATCACGCGCCCGCGTGATGATGTGCGGCCACTTGGTTGTGCGGCGGCGGCCGCGCGCGCAGGGGAGCTGGCGACGACTGAGATGTGGGATGCGCTGGCCTCCTTCGCTGAGGGTGGCGTGGTGCCGCGCGGGTGGGCGGCTGTGGTGGGTCCGACCCACCCCTTTATTGGAGTGGTGGACGACCGGCTCACTCTGAACAAGACATCCTAGACCCCCGAGGGTGTGTGTGAGGGAGGTGGTGCCACACACGCGCGGTGGCGGGTGAGGTGTGGCCGCTGAGTAGAGTGTTGCGGCTGGTGCCGTGCTTCGGCCTTTTGGGGTTAGTTGGAGGTGGGCCTTCTTGGTCCCTTCATGGTCCTGGCTTTACAGCCGGTTATACCTGGGGCCTACCTCTGACTGTTTCAGGGCTGGGTGTGCTGCCTGGCTGATGTGCTGCTTGCTTGGTGCCCGCCGCCACGTGTGCGTGACGCTGCCGCGAGGTTCCCCCCCCCCTTTTTGACTTTTGACAGGGCTCCTGCTTTGTTTGATCATGTCTCTCGCTGATGCACCTAGTGTTCCCATGACTCATGACGCGCTCTAAGGCGCGCAAACACAGTGCGGCCGCCGGCGCGCTCATCGCCCGCGCGGCCACCACCACAGAATCACCGGTGAGCAGCGGCTCCCCCGGATCAGACTCCCCGCCACGCCACCGCGCGTGCGTGGATGCGACACAGACACAGCTTTCGGCGCTCCACGGGGCGCGGGGGGCAGCCACATATGCGGAGGCTGCGCAACACCTGCATGGCGACGCCAGCAACCACATCTCGGCCTCGGCCGACACCACAGACGCCCTCCGCGCCCTCAGCGCGGGGCAGGCAGACATCAGACGCCTGGTAGGGTGGCTGCTGGACAGGGAGGCGAGGGCGCGCGCCCAGCCACAGAATGCGCCGACGCAGGTGGGCGCGCCACAGATTGCCGACGCCGGCCACAGCGGTGCCCTTGCGGGGGTGCTCGCTGTGGTGCAGGCGCAGGCGCAACAGATTGCGTCCCTGGTGGATGTGGTGAGCCTCCTGGTGAGCCGCGTCCCTGGGGCGCCCATGCAGATGCCGCGTGCAGAGCCCGCCCAGCGCGCGGGCCGGCCATGCGGCCCACAGTGCGGCGCCCCGCGCTGCGCCTGCTGCCGAGGCTGCTCAGCCTGCCCGGCCCGCTGCTGCTGCCGCCCCTGTGGCGTCGGCAGAGGGGGGGCCGGCGACGGAGCGGCCTGCGTCGGGCGCCATGCGTGCCGCATCTGCGCGCGGCCTCTCCCGCCGGGGGGGGGTGCCTGCGCGTGTGGGCGACACGTCGCTGCGCCGCAGCTTCGTGCTGTCCATCCCGGTGGCACGCGGCGCCAACTGGTTCCTCGCGGGCGGTGGCAGGCGGATGGATGAAGAGGAGGCGACGGCGGCGGCGGCGGAGCGGATCGCTGCAGCTGCCGAGGACGGCACCAGCCTGCCCGTCCGCCTGGCTACGGATGTGGTGCGCTTCCTCTACGGCGGCACCGGCCGGCGGGAGCCGGCTGATGGTGGCGTCGTGTCCGCGTCGCTCCTCAACGCCAAGCCTGCCGTCGGGGGCATCGGCGGGGAGCCACGCGGGGGCGGTGTGCTGCGTGTGCTCTTCACCGTGGCGTCTGACGCCGTGGCCGACACTGTCGTGCGCTGGCGCCCCGAGCTGCGCCGCTGCGTGGACTCGACTGCAGTCTTCGACGTCCTCAGTGACCGCGAGGCGGCGCAGCACCAGGCGCTGTGGCCCGCTTTCCTCGCCGCCAAGGTTGCGGGGAAGCGGGCGCAGTTCCACCGCGCGCGCCTCGTCGTTGACGGCGAGCGGGTGCCTGCACCTGCTTGCTAGATGGCATTCCCTCTGGGGTGTTTTTTGAAGGGGAGGTGGCGCCACACGCGTGCGGTGGCGGGTGCGGTGTGGTCGCTGAGTAGAGTGCTGCGGCGGGTGTGCTACTAGCCCCGCTTCCGGTGGTCTGGGGAGGGCTTTTTGGTCCCTTCATGGTTTTATACCTTGGGTCCGCCCTCTGGCCATTTGAGGGGCTGGGTGTGCAGCCTGCACAGTGGTGCTGCTTGCTTGGCGCCCGCCACCAAGTGTGGATGGCGTTACCGTGGGCTACTTGTAGCTTGACCTTTTGTGGGCCTTGAGCCTTGTTTCTCTAAGTCCCACTGGAGCTTTGGAACCGTACGTGTGACCGCCAGAAGTGGATTGTAACCAAACATCATCATCATCCTGCTAGAACTCTGGAACTGATTGTGACCGCCGGCCTGTGATCGTAAAACCCTCTTGTTGGACTTGTTGGACTTTCTGGTTGCAGCATGCTATCTGATGACACGACATGACACGCTCTAAGCGCAAGCACAGCAAGGCCGCCGGCACGCTAGTCGCCCGCGCGGCCACCGCCACAGAATCACCAGTGAGCAGCGGCTCCTCCGACTCAGACCTTCGGCCCCGCAACCGCGCGTGCGTCGATGAGACACAGATCACGCTTATGGCGCTCCCTGGGGCGCTGGGGGCGGCCACATACGCGGAGGCGGTGCAACACCTGCATGGAGGCGCCAGCAACCACATTTCGGCCTCGGCCGACACCACAGACGCCATCCGCGCCCTCAGCGCCGCGGTGGACGACCTCAGAGGCCTGGTAGGCGGGCTGGTGGACAGGGAGGCGAGCGCGCGTGCTCAGCCACAGAATGCGCCGACGCATGTGGGCGCTACACAGATTGCCGACGCCGGCCACAGCAGCTGCCCCCTCGCGGGGTGCTCGCTGTGGTGCAGGTGCAGGCGCAACAGATTGCGTCCCTCGTGGACCTGGTTCGCCTCCTCCTGAGCCGCGTCCCCGGGGCGCCCATGCAGATGCCGCATGCAGTGCCGCATGCGGCCCACAGTGCGCCCCGCGCGGCGCCTGCTGCCAAGGCTGCTCAGCCTGCCCGGCCCGCTGCTGCTGCCGCCCCTGTGGCGTCGGCAGCGGGCGCGCCGGCGGCGGAGCGGCCTGCCGCGGCGGGCGCCGCGCGTGCGCATCTGCGCGCGGCCCCTCCCGCCGGGGGGGGCTGCCCGCGCGTGTGCGCGAAACGTCGCTGTGCCGCAGCCACGTGCTGTCCATCCCTGTGGCAGCCGCCACCAGGCTCATAGCGAGCCGTGGCTCTGAAGGCCAGATGGCGCGCGACGGGATCGTGCGCGGCGCACTGCGCGACGCCTCCTACTTGGGGTCCACGCGGCATGTGAGGCGGCTGTTCAGTGACTGCTATGGTCCCGAGGAGACGGCGGCGGCGGCTGTGCGGGTTGCTGCAGCCGCCGCGGACGGCGTCAGCCTGCCCGTCTGCCTGGCTATGAATCTCGTGCGCTTTGTGCACGACGTCTCTGGCCGGGATAGGCCGGCTGGTGGCGGGGTCGTGTCCGCGTCGTTCCTCAACGCCAAGCCTGCCGTCGGGGGCATTGGTGTGGAGCCGCGCCGGGGCGGCGTGCTACGTGTGCTCTTTACCGTGGCGTCTGACGCTGTGGCCGACACCGTCGTGCGCTCCCGCCGCAACCTGCGCGATGTGGACCCGTCGGCTGCTGTCTTCGACGTCCTCAGTGACCGCGAGGAGGCACAGCACCGGGCGCTGTGGCCCGCTTTCCTCGCCGCCAAGGCTGCGGGGAAGCGGGCGCAGTTCCACCGCGCGCGCCTCGTCGTCGACGGCGAGCGGGTGCCTGCACCTGCATGCTAGATGGCATTCCCTCTGGGGGTGTTTTTGAAGGGGAGGTGGCGCCACACGCGTGCGGTGGCGGGTGCGGTGTGGTCGCTGAGTAGAGTGCTGCGGCGGGTGTGCTACTAGCCCCGCTTCCGGTGGTCTGGGGAGGGCTTTTGGTCCCTTCATGGTTTTATACCTTGGGTCCGCCCTCTGGCCATTTGAGGGGCTGGGTGTGCAGCCTGCACAGTGGTGCTGCTTGCTTGGCGCCCGCCACCAAGTGTGGATGGCGTTACCGTGGGCTACTTGTAGCTTGACCTTTTGTGGGCCTTGAGCCTTGTTTCTCTAAGTCCCACTGGAGCTTTGGAACCGTACGTGTGACCGCCAGAAGTGGATTGTAAAACTCTCATCATCATCATCATGCGCGAGAGATGCGCGAGGCATCCTCGTCACTGACGGCATGGGAATGGCTGACATCATGGCTGATGCCGTGGCGGCGGTCTCTCGGCTGCCACCGCCATCCCCCGCTGATCGGGAGGCTGTGCTGGGGGCGGTGCGTACGCACTCGCCGCGCGTGCCGCAGGCGGTGGCGGACGCAGCGGGCGCGCCTGTTGTCACGCCCGCCGAGGTGCGGGCGGCGGCCACTCACTCCAAGCCTGGCACCGCCCCAGGCCCGGATGGCATCCCAGTGGATGTGTGGCGGAAGCTGGGAGAGCCAGCCTTTGTGCTTCTGGCGGCAGTTTTCACCGCAGTGGGCGCTGCGGGTGAGACGCCGCCTGGGTTTCTCGATGGCGTTGTCGCCTCCATCTACAAGGCCAAAGATGCAGCGGATGCGGCAAACTACCGCCCACTCACCATGCTGGGCTCTGACTACCGCATCCTCGCCAAGGTGCTGGCGACGCGGTGGACGCCGCTGCTCGCTGCGGTGGTGGGGCCGGAACAGACTGCGTTCCTCGCTGGCCGCCGCATCTCGGACAATATCTGCCTCACGCAGATGCTGCCTGGCCTGTTAGCTGCCAACGCGGCAGAGGGCGTGGGGCCGACGGGTGCAGCGCTGGCGCTGCTCGACTTCCGCAAGGCGTACGACACCATCGACCGTGGCTGCCTCCTTGCGGTCATGGAGGCGGTGGGCGTCGGTGACGGTGTGCTGGCATGGGCCCGCACCATCCTCACGCACACGTACGCGTCGGCCGAGGTCAACGGGTTCATCTCTGAGCCGCGCCGGTATGCGGCGGGCGTGCGCCAGGGCTGCCCCGCTGCGCCAGCCCTCTTCCTGTTCCTGGGGCATGCGCTCGCGTGCTTCCTGCGCACCTGCCCGGCGGGGGGGTCGAGGTCGTGCCTGGCTGCAGAGTGACCTGCCCCCAGTACGCTGACGACTGCATGCCCCTCCTCCGGTCGTGTGCGCCGGCTGCCGTCGCTGCGCTGGTGGAGGCGATGGCGGTGTTTGGCCGAGCGACGGGCCTCGTCCTAAACCTCGGCAAGTGCGGCATCCTGCCCCTGGGTTCGGCGGGGGAGGGCTTGCTGGCGGGTGCAGAGGTGGCTGGGCTGCGCGTGCTGGACGCGGGCGTGTCGCTGGGCGTGCCCGTTTCTGCCGGCCTGCCGCCCCGGAGGCCGTCACCGGGGTGTGCCGTGAGAGGCTTGCGGCCGCGTACACCAAGCTCGCCCGCTTCCCAATGTCTGTCTTTGGCAGGGGGCACGCGGCGGCGACGTACGGGGTCTCCCGCATCCTGTTCCGGGCGGTGCACTGTGGCATGACTCCGGAGGCAGAGAGGCTGCTCTCCCGGTGGACGGCTACTCTGGTGGACAGGAGCGTGGGGCCGGACCCACCGGCAGCGCTGCCGCGGTGGGCCTCTTCGGTGCCAGGCGCGCCCGCTGCGATGCTTCTGGGGCGGCCGGCGCACGGTGGTTTTGGGGCGCCGGCGTGGCGGGAGATTGTGCACGCGCAGTGGGCCGTCCACCTCGCGTGCCTGTTTGGGGCGTGGGCGGCTGGCGCCCCCCATCTCCTGCTGTCGGCCCCACGGGCCGGCGATGGTGGCGAGGCTGGTGGCGGCGACGGCGGCGGAGGTGGCGGCAGCGGGGGCGACGGAGGTGGCGGGGGGCACAGCCGGAACAGCAGCCCGCGCCCCCGGCTCAGCCGGCATGGGAGCCGCTCATGGTGGAGGCGGTGCACCGCCTCTGCCCGGGGGCCCACCCGAGCCTTTTTGTGCTTATGGCGGGGCCTCGCGCCTGGGCCAGGCACTCTGCCAAGCGGCCTCGTTGGTGAGTGCGTAGAACCGGCTGTGAGCGCGGCGCTGCTGGCTGGGCCGATGCGGCGCATGCTCAATGGGGTGCAGGCCCTGGGGCCAGTGGCGCGCATCCTGGGACGCGTGCAAACAGCTGAGCTGTGGGGGGCGGAGGCGCCGCTCTGGGCAAATCCCCTCCTCCAGCTGGAGCTGCCGGCTGCGCAGCGGACGGTACAGTGGCGGGAGCCCACTGGGGATGCGGCAGGGCATGCGCTCTTCAGCTCGACCGGTGCGACCTGCTGGCGGGTGGACGGCCTCGCCCGCGTGCGCGACGCCCTCCCCGGCATGCGGACGGTCACAGACCTGTGTGCGCTGTGGGCGTGGCTCGCTGCTGTCGACATGGTGCGCAGCACACGCACGGTCGACCACTCATGCCTGGCGGTGTACGCTGCCGCGGATCCGGAATGCGCGCCGCTCGTGCTGGGGCAGTTTTGCGCAGCTCTGGCGTGCGGCGCCTACGACGGGGGCAGTGTCTGGAGGGCAGTCCTGTGCCGCGCCCTTTTCCCAGGGGTGCCGCCGCCAGTGCTGGGGGATGGGCCAGATCTGCTGTGCGTGCAGCGCACGCTCGACCCCCTGTTCACGGCAGTGGCGGTCGCGCTCGCGGCAGTGCCCTCAGCCTGGGTCGAGGCGGCAGCTGGTGGAGCTGCCCTCACTCTGCTCCGGCCGCTCCGTCGCTTTCAGCCCCTCCCTCGCGCGGGCGAGCGCGCTGCTGTGGTGGAGATCCTGCGGCTGGTCGGGTGGCAGCTGCCGAGTGTCATCACGCCGGCTGGATGGCAGCGTGGGCGGCCTGGCCTCCGATCCGCAACTGCCAAACATGCTCCCCTGCCTGCGGGGGGCGGGGCCGCGGACGAGCCCCGGTGGGTTGGGTTTGCGCACGGCCCGGGCGTGGTCGGGCAGCTGACGTGCAAGCTAGCGGTGGCGCTTCAACTGCGGGCGGTTGTGGACGAGCGGCGAGTGCGGCGGGCAGCCACGGTGGAGGCGGCTCTGGCGCTTGACTGCGGGATGCGCGGAGGCCCCCGTGCAACCGACGCTCAGGTCTGCGCGGGGCTGCGCACCCTGGAGGCGGCGGTGCCAGGGCTGTGGCGGCTGCCGCTCCTCAGCGCCTGCAAGGAGCCCATCTGGCGGCTGTGGGTGAGTGGCTTTCACAAGCAGGCTGCGCTTGGAGTGCCCGAGTGCCCGTGCGGGTGGCGGTGCCGTGAGGAGGACGGGCCGCCGGCGACGGCGTGGCGTGCGCACTGCTTCTGGGGATGCGCGGTGGCGGAGGCGGTGGTGGTGGCGGTTGCTGCTGCCCTCCCTGCTCCTACGCCGGTCATCACGTGCTGCCAGGTGTGGCTGCTGCAGCCTCCCGCTGGGGTGCGTGCTGGTGTGTGGGCTGTGGTGGCAGCGCTCGTGGTGGACGCTATGGAGCGCGGATGCCGCCACCTGTGGCGCATCACGCGTCCGCGTGATGGTGTGCTGCCCCCTGATCGCACGGTGTCGGTTGAGCGGGCGGGGGCGCTGGCGACGATGGACCTTTGGAACGCGCTGGCGTCCTTTGCTGAGGGCGGCGTGATGCCGCGAGGTTGGGCGGGTGTGGTGGGCCCGACCCACCCCTATGTTGGAGGTGGTGGACGGCAAGCTCATTCTGAACAAGGCGTCCTAGATCCCTGAGGGGACGAGTTATGTGAGGGGAGGTAGCGCCGCACGCGTGCGCTGGCGGGATGAGTTGTGGCTGCTGGGTAGAGTGCTGTGGTGGGTGTGCGCACCTGCTCCGCTTCCAGTGTTTTGAGGGTGGGCTTTTTTTTGGTCCCTTTATGGTTTTATACCTTGGGCCCGCCCTTCATCCACTGGAGGGGTTGAGTGTGGAGCCTGCACTGTGGTGCTGCTTGCTTGGCGCCCGCCGCCGTGTGTGGATGGCGTTGCCGTGGGGCACCCCCCTTTTTCTGTTGGCAGGTCTTCAGGACTGCTTCATCTAAGTCCCACTGGAGCTTTGGAACCGCACGTGTGGCCGCCAGAAGTGGATTGTAAACAAACATCATCATTGTAACGAACTCATCATCATCATCATCATAATGCACATGCTTGCTCCCATGACTCATGACGCGCTCTAAGGCGCGCAAACACAGTGCGGCCGCCGGCGCGCTCGTCGCCAGCGCGGCCACCACCACAGAATCACCGGTGAGCAGCGGCTCCCCCGGCTCAGACTCCCCGCCACGCCACCGCGCGTGCGTGGATGCGACACAGACACAGCTTTCGGCGCTCCACGGGGCGCGGGGGGCAGCCACATACGCGGAGGCTGCGCAACACCTGCATGGCGACGCCAGCAACCACATCTCGGCCTCGGCCGACACCACAGACGCCCTCCGCGCCCTCAGCGCGGGGCAGGCAGACATCAGACGCCTGGTAGGGGGGCTGCTGGACAGGGAGGCGAGGGCGCGCGCCCAGCCACAGAATGCGCCGACGCAGGTGGGCGCGCCACAGGTTGCCGACGCCGGCCACAGCGGTGCCCTTGCGGGGGTGCTCGCTGTGGTGCAGGCGCAGGCGCAACAGATTGCGTCCCTGGTGGATGTGGTGAGCCTCCTGGTGAGCCGCGTCCCTGGGGCGCCCATGCAGATGCCGCATGCAGAGCCCGCCCGCGCGCGGGCCGGCCATGCGGCCCACAGTGCGGCGCCCCGCGCTGCGCCTGCTGCCGAGGCTGCTCAGCCTGCCCGGCCCGCTGCTGCTGCCGCCCCTGTGGCGTCGGCAGCGGGCGCGCCGGCGGCGGAGCGGCCTGCCGCGGCGGGCGCCGCGCGTGCCGCATCTGCGCGCGGCCCCTCCCGCCGGGGGGGGCTGCCCGCGCGTGTGGGCGAAACGTCGCTGTGCCGCAGCCACGTGCTGTCCATCCCTGTGGCAGCCGCCACCAGGCTCATAGCGGGCCGTGGCTCTGAAGGCCAGATGGCGCGCGACGGGATCGTGCGCGGCGCACTGCGCGACGCCTCCTACTTGGGGTCCACGCGGCATGTGAGGCGGCTGTTCAGTGACTGCTATGGTTCCGAGGAGACGGCGGTGGCGGCGGCGGCTGTGCGGGTTGCTGCAGCCGCCGTGGACGGCGTCAGCCTGCCCGTCTGCCTGGCTATGAATCTCGTGCGCTTTGTGCACGACGTCTCTGGCCGGGATAGGCCGGCTGGTGGCGGGGTCGTGTCCGCGTCGTTCCTCAACGCCAAGCCTGCCGTCGGGGGCATTGGTGTGGAGCCGCGCCGGGGCGGCGTGCTACGTGTGCTCTTTACCGTGGCGTCTGACGCTGTGGCCGACACCGTCGTGCGCTCCCGCCGCAACCTGCGCGACGTGGACCCGTCGGCTGCTGTCTTCGACGTCCTCAGTGACCGCGAGGAGGCGCAGCACCGGGCGCTGTGGCCCGCTTTCCTCGCCGCCAAGGCTGCGGGGAAGCGGGCGCAGTTCCACCGCGCGCGCCTCGTCGTTGACAGCGAGCGGGTGCCTGCACCTGCTTGCTAGATGGCATACCCTCTGGGGGTGTTTTTGAAGGGGAGGTGGCGCCACACGCGTGCGGTGGCGGGTGCGGTGTGGTCGCTGAGTAGAGTGCTGCGGCGGGTGTGCTACTAGCCCCGCTTCCGGTGGTCTGGGGGAGGGCTTTTTTGTCCCTTCATGGTTTTATACCTTGGGTCCGCCCTCTGGCCATTTGAGGGGCTGGGTGTGCAGCCTGCACAGTGGTGCTGCTTGCTTGGCGCCCGCCACCAAGTGTGGATGGCGTTACCGTGGGCTACTTGTAGCTTGACCTTTTGTGGGCCTTGAGCCTTGTTTCTCTAAGTCCCACTGGAGCTTTGGAACCGTACGTGTGACCGCCAGAAGTGGATTGTAAAACTCTCATCATCATCATAAATCATGTAACCAAACATCATCATCTTGTTGTTTCTCCCCCACTCCACCAAATCCATCCCTTGAACCAACCCTACGCACCACCAGCGCCGCGGCCGCGGCATGTGTGCCACACGTTGCCACGCCGCGTGGATTGGGCACTGTGTGCGTGCATCCAACTTCTTGGCTTCCTGGAGGTGTCCTAGAGGTGTCTTACAATTACATTGTACCTCCCGTAGGCACAACTGCACGCCCCCCTGGCCCCTTCCAGTCTCAGCAGAGCGCTCCGTTGCACAATTAAGGCCTATATAGGTGCAGTTTTGGCGTCGACACGCTTCATACCCCCCATACTTATTACGTCCACCCCATGTTTATCACATAACCCAATAGAACGCGTTTGCGCGCGGCGCTTGCTGGCGTGGCGCCCTGATGAACTTGACGCCGTTGCATGTGCCACACCGGCGGCGGCGGAGAGCTGGTCTGCAGAGTCGAACCCACGCATGCCTGCTGCTGCTGTGCCTGTGCGCGCGAGAGGCGCTTCTCGTGGATGCGCATACAAACCCAGGTGCGCACAGGGGCGGTGCATGGCAAGACCAAGAGACGATGCATGAGCATGCATCGTCTTCGCAGTTTGCACGGGGGAGCTGATTAGTATTCGCGGGTGGCCATCCCGCCATCCCATTGCCTGAGGACAGTGTCTTACGCGAGTAGTCCCATCCTTGCAACGCGTAGTAGCATCCATGCAACACGAAGATTGTCTCAGATTCGCTTTGCAACAACCGTTGCCACACATCCAACGCATACACACACACACACACACACACACACACAACACACACACGCACACAAAACACATGGACATGGGCTTGCGTGCCTATGACTGGCTCTCAGAACCGTGTGTAGTTCTTCTCTAGTTCTTCTTCTCTAGTGCGGTTCGTCACAACGGGGGACTGTGCTGGGGGCTTTAGCCTTTTTGGACCTTGTGTTCTTACTCAGGGCCTAGGCGCTCCCGTTGTGTCATGCATCTGATGACGACGACGACGACAACGACGACACACACGCAAGCGCACACACACACACACACACGCACACACACGCACACACGCACACACGCACGCACGAACACACACACACACACACACACACACACACACACACACCACCACCACCACCACCACCACCACACCGCAGGGCCCGCGCCGAGTGTAAAGGACAGCCCCGGGGGTGGTGGTGCGCAGCACGGCGGCGCCGACGTGCATGGCGCACCACTGCCGGGTGACGCAGACCCTCCACCCGCTGGAGTGTGGGCGGCACGGGGGCTATCGGGCGGTCACTTTGGCG
>VFSX01000646.1:57500-73570 GCA_016618255.1 Chlamydomonas sp. UWO 241 | reverse complement strand
GAGTTTTTACAATCCACTTCTGGCGGTCACACGTACGGTTCCAAAGCTCCAGTGGGACTTAGAGAAACAAGGCTCAAGGCCCACAAAAGGTCAAGCTACAAGTAGCCCACGGAAGCGCCACCCACACGCGGTGGCGGGCACCAAGCAAGCAGCACCACAGTGCAGGCTCCACACTCAACCCCTCCAGGAAACGGATGGCGGGCCCAAGGTATAAAACCATGAAGGGACCAAAAAGCCCACCCTCAACCCATCGGAAGCGGGGCCGTTGTGCACACCCGCCGCAGCACCCTGCTCAGCTACCACATCACAACCCGCCAGCGCACGCATGTGGCGCCACCTCCCCTCAAAAAAAACCATCCTCTCAGGGATCTAGGACGTCTTGTTCAGAGTGAGCCCGCCGTCCACTACTCCAACAAAGGGGTGGGTCGGGCCCACCACACCCGCCCACCCGCGCGGCATCCCGCCGCCCTCAGCACAGGACGCCAGCGCGTCCCACAGATCCATCGTCGCCAGCTCCCCCGCCCGCTCAGCCGCCACCGAGCGAGCAGGGGGCTGCACACCATCACGCGGGCACGTAATGCGCCACAAGTGGCGGCGGCCTCGCTCCATGGCGTCCACCACGAGCGCTACCACCACCGCCCACACACCAGCACGCAGCCCAGCGGGAGGCTGCAGCAGCCACACCTGGCAGCACGTGATGACCGGCGTAGGAGCAGGGAGGCCAGCAGCAGCCGCCACCACCACCGCCTCCGCCACCGGGCACCCCCAGAAGCTGTGCGAACGCCACGCCGTCGCCGGCGGCCCGTCCTCATCACGGCACCGCCACCCGCAGGGGCACTCGGGCACGCCTAGTGCAGCCCGCTTGTGAAAACCACTCACCCACAGCCGCCAGATGGGCTCCTTGCGAGCGTGGAGGAGCGGCATCCGCCACAGTGTCGGCACCGCCGCCTCCAGGCCGCGCAGCCCCGCGAAGACCTGCGCGTCGGTCGCGCGGGGCCCCCGTGCGGCCCGTGGTCCAGCGCCAGAGCCGCCTCCACCGTGGCTGCCCGCCGCACTCGCCGCTCGTCCACAACCGCCCGCAGTTGAAGCGCCACCGCCAGCTTGCACGTCAGTTTCCCCACCAAACCCGGGCCGTGCGCAAACCCAACCCATCGGGGCTCGCCCGCGGCGCCGCCCCCCCCAGGTAGGGGAGCAGTTTGGGCAGCTGTGGATCGGAGGCCAGGCCGCCCACGCTGCCAGCCAGCCGGCGTGATGACACTCGGCAGCTTCCACCCAACCAGCTGCAGGATCTCCACCACAGCAGCGCGCTCGCCCGCCTGGGGGAGGGGCGGGAAGTGACGGAGCGGCCAGAGCACAGTGAGGGCAGCTCCACCAGCCGCCGCCTCGACCCAGGCTGGGGGCAGCGCCGCAAGCACGACCGCCACTGCCGTGAACAGGGGGTCGAGCGTGCGCCGCACGCACAGCAGGTCTGGCACACACCCCGGCACTGGCGGCGGCACCTCTGGGAAAAGGGCGCGGCACGGGACTGCCCTCCAGACATTGCCCCCGTCATAAGCGCCGCACGCCAGCGCCGCGCGTATCTGCCCCAGCACGAGCCGCGCGCGCGCCGGATCCGCAGCAGCGTACACCCTCAGGCAGGCGTGGTCAACCGTGCGTTTGCTGCGCACCATGTCGACAGCAGCGAGCCACGCCCACAGCACGCACAGGTCCGTGACCGTCCGCATGCCGGGGAGGGCGTCGCGCACGCGGGCCAGGCCGTCCACCAGCCAGCGTGCCGCATCGGTCGGGCTGAAGAGCGCATCCCCTGCCGCACCCCCAGTGGGCTCCCGCCACTGTACCGACCGCTGCGCAGCCGGCAGCTCCAGCTGGAGGAGGGGGTTAGCCCAGAGCGGCGCCTCCCGCCCCCACAGCTCAGCTGTTTGCACGCGCCCCGTGATGCGCGCCACCGGCCCCAGGGCCTGCACCCCATCGAGCATGCGCCTCATCGGCCCAGCCAAGAGCGCCGCCCTCACAGCCGGGTCCACGCACTCACCAATAAGGCCGTCCGGGAGGGCGCCGGCCCTGGGCGCGAGGCCAGCCATAAGCACAAAGAGGCTCGGGTGGGCCTCCGGGCACAGGCGGTGCACCGCCTCCACCATGAGCGGCTGCCAGCTGGCTGGGCCGGGGGCGCGGGCTGCTGTTCCGGCTGTGTCCCGCCGCCGCCACCGCCGCCACTGCCGCCAGCCCCGCCGCCACCGCCGGCCCGTGGGGCCGCAGCAGGAGATGGGGGGCGCCTGCCGCCCACGCCCCAAACAGGCACGCGAGGTGGACGGCCCACTGCCCGTGCACGATCTCCCGCCACGCCGGCGCCCCAAAACCACCATGCGCCGGTCGCCCCAGGAGCATCGCAGCAGGCGCACCAGGCACCGAAGAGGCCCACCGCGGCAGCTCTGCCGGCGGGTCCGGCCCCACGCTCCTGTCCACCAGAGTAGCCGTCCACCGGGAGAGCACCCTCTCGGCCTCCGGAGTCATGCCACAGTGCACCGCCCGGAACAGGATGCGGGAGACCCCGTACGTCGCCGCCGCGTGCCCCCTGCCAAACGCCGACATGGGGAAGCGCGCGAGCTTGGTATACGCGGCCGCAAGCCTCTCACGGCACACCCCGGTGACGCCCTCCGGGGGCGGCAAGCCGGCAGAGACGGGCACCCCCAGCGACACGCCCGCGTCCAGCACGCGCAGCCCAGCAACCTCGGCACCCGCCAGCAGGCCCTCCCCCGCCGACCCCAGGGGCAGGATGCCGCACTTGCTGAGGTTGAGGACAAGGCCCGTCGCTCGGCCAAACACCGCCATCGTCTCCACCAGTGCAGCGACGTCAGCCGGCGCACACGACCGGAGGAGGGGCATGCAGTCGTCAGCGTACTGGGGGCAGGTCACTCGGCAGCCAGGCACGACCTCGACCCCCACTGCCGGGCATGTGCGCAGGAAGCATGCGAGCGCATGCCCCAGGAACAGGAAGAGGGCTGGCGCGGCGGGGCAGCCCTGGCGCACGCCCGCCGCATACTTGCGCGGCGCAGAGATGAACCCGTTGACCTCGGCCGACGCGTACGTGTGCGTGAGGATGGTGCGGGTCCACGCCAGCACACCGTCGCCGACGCGCACCGCCTCCATGACCGCAATGAGGAAGCCACGGTCGATGGTGTCGTATGCCTTGCGGAAGTCCAGGAGCGCCAGCGCTGCACCCGTCGGCCCCACGCCATCCGCCGCGTTGGCAGCCAGCAGGCCAGGCAGCATCTGCGTGAGGCAGATATTGTCCGAGATGCGGCGGCCAGCGAGGAAAGCGGTCTGTTCCGGCCCCACCACCGCAGAGAGCAGGGGCGTCCACCGCGTCGCCAGCACCTTGGCTAGGATGCGGTAGTCGGAGCCCAGCATGGTGAGTGGGCGGTAGTTTGCCGCATCCGCAGCGTTCTTGGCCTTGTAGATTGAGGCAACGACGCCGTCGAGAAAACCAGGCGGCGTCCCACCCGTAGCTCCCACCGCGGTGAAGACCGCCGCCAGAAGCTCAAAGGCTGGCTCGCCCAGCTTCCGCCACACATCCACTGGGATGCCATCCGGGCCCGGGGCGGTGCCAGGCTTGGAGTGGGTGGCCGCCGCCCGTACCTCGGCGGGTGTGACAACAAGCGCGCCGGCTGCATCCGCCACCGCCTGCGGCACGCGCGGCGAGTGCGCACGCACCGCCCCCAGCACAGCCTCCCGATCAGCGGGGGATGGCGGTGGCGGCCGTGAGACCGCCGCCACGGCGTCAGCCATGATGTCAGCCATTCCCCTGCCATCAGTGACGAGGATGCCACGCGCATCTCTGAGGGCGGCGACGCGCCGTGCCGCCGCTGGCTTGCGGAAGGCTGCCGCCATGCCCCCGAAAACGCGCTCTCCTGGCCGCACACAGGCGGGCGGGGCTGGAGCGTACCGCCGCACCGCCGCGTCCAGGCGCCGTTGCAGCGCATAGAGCCCGGCGAGCTCCGCAAGCCCATCGCGCCCTGCCTCAACGGCCGCGCGCGCTCGCTGCAGGTCTGCACGCAGCCGGGTCACCTCCACCGACACAGCATCTCGCCGCCGACCCAGGTCGCAGTCGAGACGGCGGGCCTCGCGAGCCAGACGCGGCTTGAAAGCCTGCCACCACCGCATGAGCTCCGTGTGGCCATGGGTGGGCGCCCCCGCTGCCTCCCGACCAAACCATGCCCTGAACCCATCGGCCAAGTCACGATCAGCTCAGAAATGGGCACGCACACGCGGCCGCCCCGGCCCGCGCGACTTTGGCACCAGGGGGGAGAGGTGCATTGCCACAACGCGGTGATCCGACCCGCCCGACTCGCCCGCGTCGCACCCGAGGACGCGTGGCACGAGGGCCATCGACACGTAGAGGCGGTCGAGCCGCGCCTGTGCAATATACGCACTGAAGGTGTACCCCCTCTGCATGGGGTGGATGAGGCGGTACGCGTCACGGGGCGGGGAGTCCTCCACCAGCGCTGCCATCGCCGCCGCCGGGGCGCGGTCGCGCCACTCGAGGGGCCCCTCAGAGCGGGCGCGGTCACGCGGGCTCTCGACAAAGTTGAAATCGCCTGCGAGCACGAGGTGCGTCTGGCCAGCAGCAAGCGGTCGGATGCGCTCCTCGATGAATGCCGCCTGCACCGCTGGCCGGTTCGGCTGCGAGGCCGGCAGGTACGCATTGACGAGGCGCAGCCGCCCAGCTCCCCCACCTCCAGCTCCCCCACCCCCACCGCCCGCGCCCCCACCACCCCACGTGATATCCATCACCATCAGCCGGCCGTCGCCATCCGCCTGGACAACCGGCTGGAGCGACGCCAAGAGGTCTGACCGCACGAGGATGGCGACCCCGGCCGAGGTCCCCGCGCCGCCCCCCCAGAAGAAGGTGTAGGACTCAGTCCCCAGGTGGTAGGCACAGCTGGACGCATAGCGGTCGACGCCGTCCATGCTCGCGACGTCATCAGCTGCAATATGCACCTCCTGGAGGCACACCACATCGAGGCGGCGGTCGCGCGCCCAGACGCGCATGAGATCCACCAGCTTGGTCCCCTGTCGCAAGCCGCGCACGTTGTGCGTGCCCACTCGGAGGCCGGGGGCAAAGCGGCCTCCGTGTGCCGGCTGCTCAGAGGGCGGCGTCATCGGGCACGTGGAACGGGTGGTCAAGTGGCAGGGGTTTGCCCAGGGACCAGTCATCTGGCAGCGCTGGCATCACGTCAAGCTTCGCCGCCCTGAGGAGGTTCCTGACATGCTCCATCGGCCAGCCCTGAGGCCCGCCCTGCTTCTTCGGGTCGGGGCTCTGGACAGGGTGTCCGTGGAGGATGTTCATGATCCACTCCTCCGCCGCCGTGGCTGTCAGGAATTTCCCGCAGTGGATGGCGTCCGTGAGCCCGCTGCGGATCCCGGGGTTGTCAACGGGCCCAATGCATGGTCCGCCCCGCGCGTATGCAAAGGCATGGACCTTGCCGCGGACCCAGTCACCACCATCGTCTCCACGGCCAGCGGCACCACCAGTAGTGGCCAGAGCCTGCGTCTGCCCGCCCCCTCCACCTGCGCCCGCTCCTCCAGCTCCCCCACCACCAGCAGCGTCCTCAGCCCCCGCGCCCCCACCAGCCGCAGCCGGAGCAGCAGCAGGCACGGCGGCGTCACCCTCCTCACCACCAGTCGTACGGCGTGCCACGCGCCGCCCCTCCTCGCCGTCCTCTGCCGCCTCAGGCGCCGCCTCTCCGCGCCGCGGCTCGGGCTGGCTGAGGCCCACGGGGGTGTCGAGCGGGGCATCGGCAGCGGCATCGGGCTCCTCATCGCCCCCCCCACGCTTGCGCCCAGTCGTCTGGCTCGCATCGAGCATGCGCTCGTCAGCCAGCAGGGCCGCCAGCAGGGCCGCCTCGCCAACAGCTGCTGCAGCTGCACCCACAGCTGCTGCAGCCTGCAGCTCCCGTCGGCCCTCGAGTGCGCGCCTCTCCGCATCGAGCTGGAGCATCCGCCCTTGCGTCTGGCGGTCTGTGCGGAGCGCACGCTTGTGGCGTGCTGCGTGCTCGTCCGAGGGGCCTGCCGCCGCCGCTGCAGCAGCAGCCGCTGCAGCAGCAGCCGCAATAACAGCCATAGCACCCCCAGCAGAGCCCGCACCCCCGTCAGACCCAGCGCCGTCGTCATCGTCATCACCGTCGCCGGCACCATGCCCGTACGAGCCGTGGTCAGAGCCCCCGCCTCCGTCGTCCGCCTCCTCCTCGATGATGGGCAGCTGGTGCTGCAGCCCAGGCCCCACAGGCAGCCCCTGGGCAGCCGCGGCATAGGACCGCCCACCCGGCGGCGGCCCACCGGGCAGCTGCCCCGCCGGCGGCGGCCCACCCGGCGGTGGCCCACCCGGCGGCGGCCCACCCGGCGCCCCGGCGGCGCGCGCGGGGCGCGCGGGCCCCATCATGCTGAGGGGCAGGCGCGACACGCGCAGCCGGCAGAAGGACGGCGCGTCGGTGCGCTGGCGGCACTCCACGTGCGGCGCGCGGATGGCCTTAGACACAAAGGCGTGGCCCCCGTGCACCGACGCCACAAAGCCTGGCTCCCTGGCAGACAGCCAGGCGAGGCTGGGGGCGGGGCCCTGCCCACGCGCAGCGCCGCGCCACTGCACCGGCACCGGCCCGCCAACCCCGCACTGGTACTGCACCACCCAGTCAGCGTGCACCCCGTTTGCCCCCAGCCAGCTGTGCACAAGTGCCGGCGTCCACGGCAGATTGTCTGTCGGCATGAAGCGCACCAGGTAGTGCGCGTCGTCCACCGGACCCCCAGAGTCCAGCAGCATTGCAGGTGCCGCGCGCACGCGGCCACAGTCCACCTCCAGGGGCGCCATGCGTGCATGCAGCGCACCCTTGACCGCGGTTGCATGGGCCTCATCACACTACATGTCAACCTGGTAGAGCGCCGACGTGCCCGAGCTCAGGGGCCTTGCCGCCCGTGCCCGCGCCCTCCCTGGCGCCTCAACGCCCGAGCCCTGCAACGCCACGCGGAGGGCGGCAACGACGCCGTCTGACAGAGCCCGCAGGTCGACTCCCATGCAGTCGCCCGCCATGTCACGGTCCGCGCGCAACACGAAGCTCAGCGCAAACACCAGCCTGGGCAGCACCCGCAGCTGCTCATACAGGTCGTGTGGTAGCACGCTCACGAGGGGCTGCCGCGCGGCCCTGGGCGGAGGCGGCGGCCCGCGGCCCCGCGCAACACCATTTTGCCTGCCAGCAACACCCGGCCTGCCAGCATCCCCTGCAGCGCCCCCCCTGGGCAGCGCCTGGCCCTGCGTGGCCATGTCTTCACTAGTTGCCGGTCCGCGCACGCGCGCGCGGGCTCGGCGGTGGGGCGAGAAACTCGCGTCAGCCGTGTGCAGCGCAGCTCGGTGTCATCGCTCTCGGTCACGTTCAGAACATAAAGAGACAAGATAAAGAGAGGAACTGTTGGTTGACCGCCAAAGGACAGCGTGCGTGCCGAATGTAACAGGGACTGCACGGCGCGACTGGCTGCCGTTACACCAATGCCGGAATCGTGGTTTTCTTGATATATTGTACGTCAATCGATTCCTGACAGTGTGTGGTGGAGGTTATGTGGCAGTAGCAATGTATGGGCTGCTTGATTATTCGCACGGCGCTGCTCCTCCCGCCCACGTCCCGGCCAATTGACAATCGGCAACGTCGGCACGGGCACAGCGCAAAGTGGCGGTGGGCATCGGTGTGCTCATCGCTCACTTGAGAAGTGAGCGGACGATCAAACGACCCCCCAGCGGCAGTCCTTTGTAGCCACAGGGGCGCTCGTCCCTCCCCCCCCCCTCTGCATCAGCAGAGAGCCTCAATACCGCCTCTAGGAGGCTCCTCTGGCTGGGAGGCTCCTCTGCCCTACCACATTCCAAACGCCTCAGGCGTCGCCTTCACTTGGCCGGATCAGGCGTCACCGCCTCAGGCGCCACCTCAGGCGTGACCGCCTTCACTTGCGCGCCTCAGACGTTCGGATTTTGGTAGGGCTGGCTGAGAGGCTCCTACAGCTCCACCTTGCTGCAGCGCCCCTTGGCGAGCAGCAGCGCGCCGAGGCCGGCGCACGCCGCGGCGTTGGCCCAGCCAGCCTCCTTCTTAATGTTGCCCTTGTTCGTGTGGTAGGCGCCGACGCCAGCGGCGACGAGCCACGCGGTGCCGGACGCCTGCGGGTGTTGCGCGGGTGTTGCACGTCTGTTGCACGGGTGTTGCATCCAGCACAGTATTGCATCCATCCAACGCACACGACAATGTGACACAGGTGCATGCCGAATTTTCCCCGGAGGAGGCGTTTGTTTTCGCGGTGTGAAAAGTGTGAACATGGTCGATTTTCACACTTTTCAGAGCGAAATTCCCGCAATTCGCCCCCGCAGTTTCCCCCGAAATTCCCCGCTTTGCCCCTGTGCTGAGGACATCACCGGTAAACCCATCATCACCATCATCATTGCCTGCCCACCAACACACCACCTGCCCAAATCAGCGCACCTTGAGCAGTAACAGTAACATCGGCTTTCCAGCGAAGATTACGTTGTAGTCCTAGAACCACCGCCTAGACCCACGTCCAGTTCTGGCCCTAACAAAAACTTGTAAGGGGCGGTAGCCACCAGCCGGCTGCCTGCCAAAGTGTTGCCCCAGAGAAAAAAGGTCCAACTGCTCCTAGGTCCTAACTGCTTCCAGGGGGTAGGGGGTCAAGTCAGCGCTTTTTGAATTAATATTCTGCAGCCGGAAAGTGTGGAAATCCACACTTTCACACTAAATGCGATTCGATTCTGCTTGTGAAATCACGCGTTTCGGGTTACATGTTGGCAGACCCTCTCTATCTCTCTCTCTCCTGCCTGCCTAGCTATGTGAACGACTTGTTGTAGCGCCCGCAGTCCACCGCCTCCTTCCACGCCTGAAGTGCCTCGGCGAAGGGGAATGTCAGAACGTCGAAGGTGTCGGAGAAGAACAGCCGCAGCGGCAGATCACTGACACCAGTGAACAGCGGAGACCGCTCCCTTCGGAAGGATCTTGAGCTTCTGCAGCATCAGGAACATCGCGTGCTCGCTCTCGTACTCGGTCATCGGGCGCCCCTGGATGGATGGGCGGATTGGGGGGAGGGGGGGAGAGGTATGTAGTTAGTTTGAGTGTCCACCTGCAATCAGCGGGGTATCCATGCATACATTCATGCGGCTCATGCATGCGGCACATGCATGCATGCAAGCCAAACTCACGTTGATCATGTTGTCGGCCATGGCCACGAACTGCAGCATCTTGCGCCTGTCCTCAGCGAGCGTGCACGCAGCCAGCAGCGCAGGCAGGTTGGCGCTGACCCCCGCCCTTGGGGGAGGGGGAGGGGGAGCTGCGGCGCACGCGGCAGCTGCCGCAAGGTGCTTCGGCCTCCCCGCATGCACCTTGAGCGTCGAGAACTTGGCCTCCAGGCCCGTGTCGCATGCCTTGCAGTGGGCCCTCGCCGAGTTCCCCTCGCATGGCGCCAGCCGGCCCACTGCCCAGGGCTCCTGCTCCCAGTCAGTCCTGTAGTTGCGCGCACCGCTCTCCCTCACCCATGCGCTGTCACTGGTGCCCACAGTAGCCCTGTTGCCCTTGTTTTGGCCAGTCCCCAGGGTGGCCTGGGCCACGACCTGCGGCTCAGCGGCCTCCTCGAGCTCGGGCGACGGCTGGCGCGTTCGGGCGGGGAGCAGCGGCGGCTGGAGCGTTCGGCGGCCTGGCCCTTTCCGCGCCGCAGGGGTCGGCACCGCGATGGCGCCGCGCGCGCTCAGGCCCACGGCCCATTGGTAGACACTAGGCTGATCCGCCATTGCGACTACCATGCGCAGTCGCACGCCCAAGGTCAAACACGAATTTTCACACTTTCGGTCATTCCGGCTGCACAGCCGTCCCCTGAATTAATGCTTTACAGACGGATTAAAGCCATATGGCTGCGTGGAGCCGGAAACAAAATCACTGGGTCAAGGGGCGCTTGCCAATCTACTTGACCGAGGTGGAGGGGCCGGCGCCCGAGGGGCAGCCGGACCGTACCTTGAGAACGTCCTTCTTCGTCTTCGTGGGGCAGCCGCTGTCCCTGGCCATCATGATGGCGTTGGCGGCGTTGAGCCCCATCCCGCAGCCAAAGTAGTTGGTCATCGCGGTCATCGGGCCGTCGCCCTCGCTGCCGTAGAGGATCTGCCGGTGGGGTGTGCGCCGGTGGTTGGTTGGTTGGTGGTCAAACCGAGGTGGGGGGGGGGGGGGGGGGGGAGGGGCGTAGCGGTGCCCTTGAGGAAACAGACAATGTGGGAGGCATCAGGGGATGTGGGTTTTGTTTGGAGGGCCGCTCGGCCTCTCGCTCGGCCAGTGAGTTCGCCGCTCGCTCGGGCTCTCGCTCGGTCAGAGAGCTGGATGTTCAGTCAAGCGGCTCCAGGAAATTATAAGAAACAGAACGAGAATAAATCTCTGGCATCCCGCACGGCCCGGGTGTGGTGGGGAAACTGACGTGCAAGCTGGCGGTGGCGCTTCAACTGCGGGCGGTTGTGGACGAGCGGCGAGTGCGGCGGGCAGCCACGGTGGAGGCGGCTCTGGCGCTGGACCACGGGCCGCACGGGGGCCCCCGCGCGACCGACGCGCAGGTCTTCGCGGGGCTGCGCGGCCTGGAGGCGGCGGTGCCGACACTGTGGCGGATGCCGCTCCTCAACGCTCGCAAGGAGCCCATCTGGCGGCTGTGGGTGAGTGGTTTTCACAAGCAGGCTGCACTAGGCGTGCCCGAGTGCCCCTGCGGGTGGCGGTGCCGTGATGAGGACGGGCCGCCGGCGACGGCGTGGCGTGCGCACAGCTTCTGGGGGTGCCCGGTGGCGGAGGCGGTGGTGGTGGCGGCTGCTGCTGGCCTCCCTGCTCCTACGCCGGTCATCACGTGCTGCCAGGTGTGGCTGCTGCAGCCTCCTGCTGGGGTGCGTGCTGGTGTGTGGGCGGTGGTGGCAGCGCTCGTGGTGGACGCCATGGAGCGAGGCCGCCGCCACTTGTGGCGCATTACGTGCCCGCGTGATGGTGTGCAGCCCCCTGCTCGCTCGGTGGCGGTTGAGCGGGCGGGGGAGCTGGCGACGATGGATCTGTGGGACGCGCTGGCGTCCTTTGCTGAGGGCGGCGGGATGCCGCGCGGGTGGGCGGGTGTGGTGGGCCCGACCCACCCCTTTGTTGGAGTAGTGGACGGCGGGCTCACTCTGAACAAGACGTCCTAGATCCCTGAGAGGATGGTTTCTTTTGAGGGGAGGTGGCGCCACATGCGTGCGCTGGCGGGTTGTGATGTGGTAGCTGAGCAGAGTGCTGCGGCGGGTGTGCACAACGGCCCCGCTTCCGGTGGGTTGAGGGTGGCCTTTTGGTCCCTTCATGGTTTTATACCTTGGGCCCGCCATCCGTCTCCTGGAGGGGTTGAGTGTGGAGCCTGCACTGTGGTGCTGCTTGCTTGGTGCCCGCCACCGCGTGTGGGTGGCGCTTCCGTGGGGCATCCCCCTTTTTTCTGTTGGCAGGTCTTCAGGACTGCCTCCTCTAAGTCCTGCTGGAGCTTTGGAACCGAACGCGTGCCCGCCAGAGAGTGGATTGTAAAAACTCATCATCATCCCGCATCGCCATCTCCCACGGCAAGTAGGTGTGGCCCAGCAGCGGCCTCGGCAGCCGGCCCCCCCTGACCACACCCCTCCCCATCTGCAGTCACCTTGTTTGCGAAGCCGGGCTTTGCAAGGCTGCTGGCAGCCCATCCGGCGCAGCCAAGCCCGCCCAGCATCAGCGCAGTGTCGTCGGAGATCTTGGACAGCATGTTGGCTGTGAGTGGGGGCAGATGATGGGTCAGCCAGTGGGCAGGTGTGATGATTCATTTCGAGGGTCCCCGCTCTGCTTGTCTAGAGCTGTAGCATTATTGGCTCTCGCGCGTGTGGAGGAGGAAAAGGAAGGCGTGGGGTGGCGACGCTAGCGACCGGGTGGGCAGTAAATAGGTGGCGCCCAGTCAGCACAGCCTAAGAAGCGCAGCATCAGCCTAGGAAGGGAAGGGCAGCATCGCTCTAGAGCATGGCCATGTGCCCCTCGCGAGGAGCGTCCTCGTCAAGATCTCATGCGCAACAGCAGAAATCGGGGGAACAGCGCAGTGCCAGGGCAGCACAGTCCAGCACAGCGCGTGCCTCATGACGCGCAAACAATGCCGAGGCGGCGATCAGTCGCGGGGGGCGTGGGAGCGGGCGGTGATCAGGCTCAAGGGGGGGGGCAAGGCAAGGGTCCGACCCTGGCATGCGATTCGACGTAGTCCCCCATCTGCTCACCTTTGGGGGTGGGGATAGGGGCAAGGACGATGGGTTGTAGTGGGAGTGTTCAATCAGCGGCAACGGATTAATGGTGAAAGGACATCAAGGAGGTAGACACCTCACTCTCAGAGTGTGGCGTACTGCTGACTCAGCGTAACGCCCCGAAAGCGGTTACATCCTGCCCCATTCGGCCTCGGCATGGTGAACACACCACAGTTTGCAGGAGCCCGGTTGACATGGAGGTGACCTGGCCCGGCTGCCGCGCGCAATGCACCCGGCGATCAATGCGCACTCAGCGAGTCACACTGTGACAGTGCCAGGTTGGACCAGCGTGGACCAGTGTGGATCACAGTGACTTCTGTGAGTCACTCGGAGATGTGTGTGTGTGTGCGTGTGTGCCCCATAAGCTGCCCATAAGCACCCGCCTCTCCGCCTGCTGCCGTAAAACGCCTAGCGGTGGCGTGTCAGCGTCTGCAGAAATTCCAAATTTTACACGGGGTTGTTGCATTGGTTTAGGGGAACGATGTGTCTGGGAATCGGGATAGACGTTGCACACCATCACTTAATTTCCCTTAATAAGTATTTGATAACACACACTGCGCAACACGTGTCCGGTGTGGCAGTGGCTGACACACGTAGCTGTGTCACTTGATAATCATTAGGGGTTGTGGCCTACTTATATGGAGAAAGATGAAAACTCGAATGCTCGCAAAATCGGTGTGTGCAAACGACGCGCTCCAATCCGCGCGCAGCTCTCCACATTCTTTACCATCGACTGGTGGTGCTCACACCCACCCACCCACGCTGGCGTAAGAATCTTGGGGTGCTACCTCCTTCTTTTGATTCCCTGGTACGCTGGCGCGCTGCGTGGCCTTGCGGGCTCCCTAAGCAGAGCCCCCCTAGACGTGTAGTCCAGGCCTTAGCTCACGCCTCGGGGTCCTCCGGGCGCGTACGTGTAAACCTGTAAAACCCGCGGGGTGCTGCCTTGGCCGCGCAGCACGGCGCGGCACCAAGCGCAGCGCCATGCACACATTCCTTTTGCTTTTAGGAGTACATATGACTAACACTGTGACGGGTGGGAGTGGCACGAACATGCTGCTATGTTGCATAGATAGTACTTCAGAGTAGTTTGGGCTGTGTGGGCTGTGCCCCCCCCCCCCCCTCTCTGAACCAGGTTTTGCACCAGGAGGATCAGTGCGCATGCACCGCGTGCCCACGCACGCCGCCCGGGTCGCCCGCGCGCGCATCCAACGCAGCAACGCCCGCCTGGTTGCTGGCCGCGGCGCGCCTCGAGCAGCGAGCCTGGACGCGCGGCCCGCACCCCACTCTCTGAGCCAGGAGGACCAGTGCGCGGCTCGCCATCACTGCGCATGCACGGCAAGCTCGCGCCCGGGACCCCCGTGCACGCATCCCACGCAGCAACGCGCGCCTGGTCGACGGCCGCGGCGCGCATCAAGCAGCGAGCCCAGACGCGCGGCCCCGCACACCGCTCCCACTCCAGATTCAGGATTTGAAACAGACGGATCACCGTGCGTGCACCGCGTGCTTGCGCACGCCGCCCGCGCGCGCGACCAGCGCGTCAGCGCTCGCCTGGTCGCCGGCCGCGGCGCGCCTCGAGCATCGAGCGCGGCCCCGCACACCGCCCCCACTCCCGATCCAGGATTTGAAACAGATGGATCACCGTGCGTGCACCGCGTGCTCGCGCACGCCGCCGGGCCCCCCGCGCGCGCCACCAGCGCGTCAGCGCCCGCCTGGCAGCAGCACGCATCGACCCCAGAGAGATGCGGCCCTCCCGCCACTCTCTTGGCCAGGTTCTGCACCAGGAGGATCACCGTGCGTGCACCGCGTGCTCGCGCACGCCGCCCGGGCCCCCCGCACGCGCCACCAGCGCCGTTACCGGCCGCTCGGTCGCCGGCCGCAGCGCGCATCAAGTATCGAGCCCAGAGATGCGGCTCGCACCCCACTCTCTGAACCAGGAGGACCAGTGCGCAGCTCGCCATCACTGCGCGTGCACCGCGCGCTCGCGCACACCGCCAGGGAACCCCGCGTGCGCCACCAACGTGCTTGCCGTCCGCTCGGCCGCCGGCCGCGGCGCGCAGCACGCACTGAGCATCGAACCCAGTCGCGCGGCCCCGCGCACCGCTCCCGCTACCGGATGTGAAACGGATCACCGTGCGTGCACCGCGTGCTCACGCACGCAGCCAGGGCCGCCCGCGCGCGCGACCAGCGCGTCAGCGCCCGCCTGGTCGCCGGCCGCGGCGCGCCTCGAGCATCGAGCCCAGCGATGCGGCCCTCACCCCACTCTCTGAACCAGGAGGACCAGTGCGCAGCTCGCCATCACTGCGCATGCACCGTGCGCTCGCGCACGCCGCCCGGGCCCCCCCGCGCGCGCTACCAGCGGCCGCGGCGTGCACTGAGCATCGAGCCCATTCGCGCGGCCCCGCACACCGCTCCCGCTCCCGATTCAGGATGTGAAACAGAAGGATCACCGCGTGTGCACCGCATGCTCGCGCACGCCGCCAGGGCCGCCCGCGCGTGCGATCAGCGCGTCAGCGCCTGCCTGGTCGCCGGCCTCGGCGCGCATCGAGCTGAGGGCGCGCATGGCGTCGCGGGTGCCGAAGTGGCTCTTGCCGAGCACGGCCTCGCCACCATCGATGGCCTGCGCATGAGAGTGAGAGTGAGCGCGCGAGTGTGCGAGTGTGATGGTGTGAGAGTGAGAGAGTGAGAGTGAGAGTGAGAAAGTGTGAGCGTGTGCCGAAGTGGCTCTTGCCGAGAACAGGCCCGCCGCCATCGACAGCCTGCGTAGTAGGGTGAGAGTGAGCGCGTGAGCGTGCGAGTCTGATGGTGTGATCGTGAGAGAGTGAGAGGGTGTCAGAGTGTGAGCTAGTGTGATGGTGTGAGAGTGAGAGAGTGAGAGAGTGAGAGAGTGAGAGAGTGAGCGTACGATTGGGGGAGTGTGCGAGTGTTAGTGTTAGAGTGCGAGAGTGCGTGTGTGCGTGCGTGCGTGCATGCGTGCGATTGTACAATTGCATGCCACTCCACACTCCTCACTGATTCCAACCCGAATCCACACCTGACTGTACTTCTTCTTGGCCTCGGCATTGCGCCCGAGTGCGCGCATGCACGCGGCGGCCCCGCGCAGACAAGATTTATTTTTATTTAAATCACGACCACAGATCGGTGTGTGTGTCGGTCGCGCGCTGGGCGTGTTCGCGTCTTTTGATAAGATTTGGGCCAGCAAGAAGATGCAAGTGCAGTCTAAGATGCGGGTTTACAACACTTTCGTGCTGCCCCACTTTCTGTACGGCTGCAAAACATGGGCCCCTACTAAAACACAACTGACTCGATTGGAGGTTGCCCACTCTAACTGCCTTCGTCGCATTCTGGGCGTGCGCCTGGTCGACCGGCACAGATTAACTTATATTCGGCAGGCGTGCGACACTGAGCCAATTGAGAGCCTTGTGGCAAAGCGATCAATGCAGTGGTTAGGCCATGTGATGCACATGCCGGCTTCTCGTCTTCCTTGTACGACTTTTGACTGCACAATGGATGTGGCTCGACAGCAAGGACGGCCTCCAGCCTCCTCCCGACACTATTTTCTTAAGCTACTGATTCAGCAGCTAGGCGAAACTAGTGGCATTCGTTCTGATTGGAAGACTTTTTCGGACACGACGATTGAGCGTGCTCAGGATAGGGTTGGGTGGAGAGCCGTGGTGTACGGTCTGGCTGCCCCTCAGGCGCCGGGCAGGTGCGCATGCCCGCCGAGGGCCACGTCCTGGGCGTC
>VFSX01000646.1:2500-52500 GCA_016618255.1 Chlamydomonas sp. UWO 241 | reverse complement strand
TCCCAATCCACTGAATGAGTTGAGCTTTGTTCAAGGTCAACGTTAAGCTGGAATACAGCCAAATGGCTGTGGAGAGCCGAAAAGGAAATCACTGGCTGCAGCACACATGCGCGTCCTCATGCGTGGCCCACCTGCGGAGCAGCTCCGCTGCATTGTAGAGCAGCCCGGCCTTGGCATGGTCGGTTTAGGGTTCAAGGCTCAGGGTGTAATGTTTTGAAAGAGAGAGAGAAAGAGAGAGAAAGAGGGAAAGAAAGAGACAGACAAGAGGGAGAGAGAGAGAGATTGGGATTTAGGGTGCAAGCATTAGGCCCACCTGCGCAGCAGCTTCGCTGCGCCGTTGAGCAGCCCGGCGCTGACAAAACAGACTGTCTGTGCGTGCATGCGTTGATGGCAGCGCACACCCTCGACCCAAACTCGTTGACCCTCCTCTAAACCCTCCTGAGCCTTCACACCCAAGGGCCTAGGGCCTAGGCCCACCTGCGCAGCAGCTCTGCTGCGCCGTTGAGTAGCCTGGCCTCGGCCCAAGGCTCCGTTTAGGGTAAAGGTTCCCCAAACCCTAAAAAGTACACCGAAGCCCTGAACTGTGGCTCGTGTGTGCGTATGTGTGCTGTATACGCGCAGCGCATGGGACCCACGTGCGCAGCGGCTCCGCTGCATCGTAGAGCAGACCGGCCTCGTGAGGTTTAGGGTTCAAGGTTGAGGGTGTGGGGTTGAGAGAGAGAGAGAGAGAGAGAGAGAGAGAGAGAGAGAAAGAAAGAGATAGACAAGAGGGACAGAGAGAGAGAGAAAGAGACAGACAGAGAGAGAGAGATTGGGGTTAAGAGTGCAACGCCCACCTGCGCAGCAGCTCCGCTGCATCGGTCAGCAGCCCGGCCCTGACAAAGCAGACCGCCTGTGCGTGCATCGTCGCCATTGTCGCAGGGTGGTTCTTTCCAAGCGTCTCGGTCTGGGCGTCGACTACTGCTGAAAGCAGCGGCTCCGCGTTGTCAAAGCACTGTGGGTTGGGGAGAGTGTGTGTGTGTGTGTGTGTGTGTGTGTGTGTATGCGTGTGCGTGTGCGTGTGCCTGTGCATGTACGTGTGCGTGTGCATGAGCGTGTGTGTGTGCGCGTGTTCGCGCGTGTGCGTGCATGCGAGCATGCGAGCATGCGTGCATCCGCCGCACCTGCATGTCTTCAAGGCAGCGCGCGAGTGCGACCATCGCTTCCAGCGTGTCGGCGTGCAAGTTGCCGAGCTTGCTCTTGCGTATCTCAACCGCCATGTGGTACCGGATGACCGCCTGCGTTGGTGGGTGGCGGTAGGTGGCGGTTGGTGGCGGTTGGTGGCGGTTGGCAGTTGGTGGGTGGCGTTTGGTGGGTGGTGAAACCGCCATGTGGTACCGGATGACCGCCTGCGTTGGTTGTTCATGGTTCTTGGTTGCAAACGCACATGCATGGCACGCATGCACACACATGCATGCACGCACACACGCACAAATGTTCATGCCACCACGCACGCACGCACGCAACCAAGCGCAGGCACACACGCGCACCTGCGCGCCGTTCCCGCCCCGCGCCAGTGCGTTGCCCTCGGCCATCACGTACGACACGACCCCCGATCTGCCGATGCCCAAGACCACACACGCACACGCACACACACACACGCGCGCACACACACACGCACACACGCACACGCACACACACACACGCACACACACACCTGCGCGCCGTTCCCGCCCCGCGCCAGCGCGTTGCCCTCGGCCATCACGTCTGACGCGACCCCGGAGCTGCTGATGCCCAAGACAACACATGCACACTCACACGAACATACACGCATGCACGCACACACAACACACACACACACACACTCACACAAACACACACGCACGCACACACACACACACACACACACACACACACACACACACACACACGCACACACACGACACGCACACACACACACACACACGCACACACACACACACACACACACACACACACACGCACACATACGCACACCCACGCACACACGCACGCACACACACACACACACACACGGACACGCACACACGTCACATCACTACGCCGCACGCACAAGCACACCTGCGCGCCATTCCCGCCACGCGCCAGCGCGTTGCCCTCGGCCATCACGTCCGACGCAACGCCAGAGCTGCCGACACCCGCGCTCCCAACGCTGCTGCGGCGCATCGCCACCGCAGCACCAGCTGTTGTTGCAACACCACCGGCTGTTGCCGCCGCAGCACCAGCTCTTGCCTCTGCACTGACGTCGCCGCCGCCAGCGCTGCCACCGGCGCCCGAGAGACCCTGCCACTCCTGCTGCTGGCTCTCGCCGTCGGGCCGGGGGTGACTCCGCTGGGCTCGCGGCGTGGGCTGCGCGGTGGCGGGTTCCTGAGAGAAATTGATGTGTTTGTGTGTGTGGAGGGGGTGTCAGGCAGGGGGGGGGCTCCCACGCGTTTGTGCGGAGTGGGCTGCACGGTGGCGGGTTCCTGAGATAAATAGATGTGTGTGTGTGGGAAAGGGGTGCCAGGCTGTTTGTGTGTGTGGGGGGGGACTCCCTGGGCTCGCGGCGCGGGCTGCACCGTGGTGGGTTCTTGTAGGGGAGAGGACAGTGGTGTGTGTGTAGGGGGGGGATGCGGGGAAGGAAGGGGGGGGGGGGGGACTCTCCTGGGCTCCAACGCCAACGCGCGGCGTGGGCTGCGCAGTGGTGGGCACCCATAAATGTGTGTGTGATGGGGGAGGGGGTGCCAGGCTGGGGGGGGGATTTCCCTGGGCTCGCGCGCGTTTGTGCAGCGTCGGGATCCTAGAGGCAGGGGACAGAAATGGGTGTGGGTGGTGGGGAGAGGTGCCATGCCCCCCCCCCCTGGGAGGGTGCACGCGTGCGCCCTTCCAACTTACAGAGAGCGTCTGGGGCGCATTGGCAAGCATAGTCTATTCCTTGCCCTAAGACACACACACACACGCCCGCTTCCCCCCTGTTCCCCTAGAGTGCCGCGCCCATTCACTCACCGAGAGCGCCTGCAGCGCATTGTCGAGCATCGTCCAGTCCTCACCCTCAGACAATGCCTCTCCCACGACCTCTCCCCCCTGTGCCCTGTCCCCCCCTCCCCCTCAACTCACCCAGAGCGCCTGCAGCGCGTTGTCGAGCATCGTCCGTTCGTCGCCCTCAGACCCCCCCCCCCTCCCTCTCCCCCCCTCCCCGTCCCTTCTTCCCCCTTGACTCACCGAGAGCGCCTGCAGCGCATTGTCGAGCATCGTCCAGTCCTCGCCCTGTGCAGCGTGCGACTCACGTGTCGCCGCACCTAGAGGGGGGGAGGGGGGATGGAGGGGGGCGGGGGAGGGGAGTGTCTTAGGGCAAGTGCCGTTGCATCTAGAAATGGGGGCAGGAGGGAGGGGGGAGGGGGGAGGGGGAGGGGGAGGGGGAGGGGGAGGGGAGGGGGGGGAGGGGGGGCACATGGAGGGAAACAGGCTCCGCTGCAACCTAATAACAGGGGAGGGGGGAATGTGACCCACGTGTCGCCGCACCTACGAACCGGGAGGGGGAGAGGGGAGGGGGGGGGATCAAGCACCGCCGCTTCTAACAAAGGGGAATGGACCCACGTGTCGCCGCACTACGAATCAGGGGGGGAGAGGGAGGGGGGGGGTGTCAAGCACCGCCGCTTCTAAAAACAGGGAGGGGGAGTGTGACCCCCGTGCCGCCGCACCTACGAAACAAGAGGGGAGAGGGAGGGGGAGGGGGGGGGGGATCAAGCACCGCCACACCTGATGATGATATGATGGACGTTTCAGTCGTGTGTGTCGACACACCTGCAGGCAGCGTATTCGACCTTGCTCGGCGTGTATCGCCCGAGCACTGTAGAGGGGCGGCTGGCTATTTGGCTAGACGGGTGGCTGGCTACACCTAGAAACTCTCTGAGGCTCGACCCACACACGCGCCGTCGACCCACAACAGAGATTTTCTTTGGGGCTGTCAGGTTGTCGGTTTTCCTGGAGAGGGCCTCACGGACTCTCCGGGTTTCCGGAGAGCTCCCTGGATTTTCTCTGGGCTGGTATTTTTCCGCTTTTCAGTAGCTTGTAGTAGCTTGCTTTGCTGGAAACCCCGTGTTACTGTTACTGGTATTTTTCCGCTTTTCCTCCGGGTTTTCCGACCCCCCCTTACGCTCGCCATCGGCAAACCGCCCTTCGGGCGGTCTGCTCAACGGAATCCGATCGGCAAGGAGAATCCTGACCCACACATGCAGTGTCGTCGCACGCACGCGCGCTCACACGCTCCATTGATATCGGCGATAGTGTTCCAGAGGTTTGAATGTTGCCAGAGGTCTGCACGCAAAAACACACGCACCACACACACACACACACACACACACACGCACACACACACGCACTCACACACACACACTAATGCGCCAATAAAGGCGTCCGACGGACTGTGAAGTCAACCACACACACACACACACACACACACACACACTCACACACGCACACACCCACACAGACACACACACACACATAGGTATCAATACATACAGGGCCCCAAACGGCACACACACACACACGCACACGCGCACGCACACACACACACACACACAAACACACATATACACACGCACGCACCCGCGCTGTCGTCGATCGACGGCAGCGGCGTCGCCGAGTGGTCCGACTGGGGAGCGAGCTCGCCCGGCTGCGTGATGAGCAGAAACGGGTCAAGCGTCTGCTCAGACACAGAGCTGCACAGAGCTTTCTCGGCCGCGGGGGCCACTTTGCCCGCGAGGGACGCTCTCTCGGCCGGGACGGTGCCGCCGCGCGGCGTCTGTTGTGGGCGGCATGTGAGTGATGGGGCAGGGGCAGGGGGTGAGGGCGCAGGTGGTGAGGTGGTGAGGTGGTGTGTGTGGCAGTGGCAGGGGGGGCTCTCTGCTCCCTGGCGACGACACGACTTCTTTTACTCCCTGGCACTTCTCCATGCCAGTCCATGCCAGTCCATGCCCACCCGAGTGCCCATGACGACACGAACGTGCACCCCTGCCCTCCTGCGCCCCCCAACCATGCACGTGCCGCCAGCATGGCCGCACTGCTGTGGTGATGCGCTTGCGATGAGGAGGGGCCCCTCCTCGAGGGGGGCCCTGCCCAAACCTACTTCCCCCCCCCCTTCTCTTTTACCGACGCGCCCTCGCGCTCACCATCGGAGCACTGGAGCTGCAGCCCATGAAGTCAAAACGTGTGACGATTTGGCGCCCTGGGCACTGTCAAGGGGGTGTTGTTGCTGTGCTGCTACGCAGTGACGCCTAGTTTTGCCACGCCCTCCTCTCCAAGAGCTTTTCAAGTCGGCCGACAGCGCAGTGCGGTGGTAGGTCTGGGTCTGCTGCGCCGCTGCTTTGTTGTGGCAGCTCTGGGTGCCAGCGAGAGAGAGCCTAGACTCTGCAACACCTGCGCTTTTGACGTGACGTGAGCAAAGGCACTTGCGCACGAACGCAGCTGTGCGCCGCGCCGATTATGTGAATGGGCGACGATGTGAATGGGCTAGTACAGGGCGTAATGCAACATGCAACGTACACACTCTTCTGAGAAGAGGGGGGAAGAGACCAAACCACCCCAGTTGCCCCAACACACACACACACACACACACACACACACAAACACACACACACAAACAGACACACACACACACGCATACACAGACACACACACAAACACACACACACACGCGCACATGAACACGCACGACCGCCGCGTGTGTGTCGCCAGGTCTAGGAGGTTGCACAAGCCGCCTGGTGTCATCCACGGTGTGTCGCGTTCTGCCAACGGCACCGAAACCACACGCTCAACACACAGCGTGGGGCCCGTGACCCGTAACCCTTGGAACCCGTCCCGTAAACCCTCCCGTAACCCCTCCCTTAACCCCAACGGTCAACGGAGTCAACGGCCCTTCGAAGCCAGTCAACGTTGTGAGGCGCACATTCACACCGTTTCACACCATTCTCGGGTTGCGGGGTGTTACGGGGCACTTTGCGAGAGGCCCGTAAGCCCCATAACGGGGACGTTACAGTTACGGGAGGTTACAGTTACGGGCCCCACGCTGTCAACACACATGCGCTTGTGATCAAGCGGCACGAACGGCACGAGAGTTCAGTTTCACGCTTGCCAACCTACCGTCCATATTGTTTGCCTTCGCGAGGGGGGGTGAAACTGTTGTTTAATGCGATTGCGGGGGGTTGTTTTCGTCGTTTTGACGCCCCAAATCGCGAGTTTTGGCGATTTATATGAGTTTCTCAGCTTCGCGGGGGGGCAAAAACGCTTCGTATTCGCAATGGCAAACCGCGCGGACGGTACTTGACCGCCGAGGTCGAGGGGCCGGCGCCCGAGCGGCAGCCGGACCATATACACAACGGCTCTCCACCTGACCCTGTCCTGAGCACACACAAACGCCGTGTCCAACAAACTCTGCCAAACAGAACGAGTGCCACTAATTTCGCCTAGCTGCTGGATCAGTAGCTTGAGAAATTGTGCGAGCCACATCCATCGTGCAGTCAAAAGTCGTACAAGGAAGACGAGAAGCCGGCACGCGCATCACATGGCCTAGCCGCTGCGTTGGTCGCTTTGCCACACGGCTCATAATTTGTTCAGCGTTGCATGCCTACCAAATCTAAGTTCATCTACCGTACAGGGCCTGATCCTTCGCGGAGGGGTCGACAAATAAAATGTTTAATCAAACCGCGGGAGACGTATTTAGTCGTTTTTGTCGTTTGACTTCCGAAATCGCAATTTCCGGCGATTATTGGCGATTTCCAAGAGGTTTCAGCTTCGTGAAGACCTCCAAAAGACAAATTATTCGCGAAGAGCCAGCAAAGAGCACCTGTGGGGTGTAGCCACATTGCGGGGTGTGGTCACATTTTGGGGCCCAGGTTGGGTGGGGATGGCCACAGGCCCTGAACGGAATTGCCCTGCCAGGGGCGTACTACAACCTGCTCCAGCGCAGGTCTGAGAGTACTTTTACAATTCCACAGCCGGCGGTCACAATCAGTTCCAGAGCTCCAGCGGGACTATCAGACAGCAGGCACAAGGCCCACCAAAAAGGTTAAGCAACAAAATTAGCCCACGGTAGCAATACCCACATGCGGTGGCAGGCGCCAAGCAAGCAGCACAGTGCAGGCTCCACAGGTGAGGTTGACCCGGTCAGCGGCTGTTGCAGACCAGACGCTGCTGGAGTGCGACTGCAGCAGTGTTGATAGATGATGATGATGATGATGAATGTTACATTCAGTGACACCTCTACAGTTACAGTTACATCGGCTTTCCGAAGACTACCTTCTAGTCCTAGTACCACCGCCTAGACCCAAGTCCAGT
The DNA here is from genome assembly GCA_016618255.1 of Chlamydomonas sp. UWO 241. NCBI lineage: Eukaryota > Viridiplantae > Chlorophyta > Chlorophyceae > Chlamydomonadales > Chlamydomonadaceae > Chlamydomonas > Chlamydomonas priscui. The sequence continues at coordinate 45,165 of VFSX01000646.1, read as the reverse complement.
TCTGGCCCTAACAATTACTTGTGAGGGGCGGTAGCCACCAGCCGGCTGCCTGCCAAAGTGTAGGGACACCTCTAGAGGGCGTATAAGACTCTGCTCGGCGCGTATGGCGCGAGCAGCTCAATGAGATGGCTGGCTGTTGGGAACCCCCACTCTGTTTAGAGTGTGGGCGCGCCCCCAGGTTCCCTACCGCAGCAGCAGCAAACACTTTTTGAAGTAGGTGAGCGCATGTGGGGAAACAAACGCGAGGCATCGCCAATTGCCAAGATACAAGACGTGTGGAAGTCGACGTTTGTTTGCCAGCCCCCAAAACTGTGCACAGTCCAGGCGGCACCTGAGAGGCCCTTGCAGCGGTGGTGCCAAGGAGCACGTACACGTACACGTACACGTACACGCACACGTACACGCACACGTACACGCACACGTACACGCACACGTACACGCACACGTACACGCACACGTACACGCACACGTACACGCACACGTACACGTACACGTACACGTACACGTACACGTACACGTACACGTACACGTACACGTACACGTACACGTACACGTACACGTACACGTACACGTACATGTACACGTACACGTACACGCACACGTACACGTACACGTACACGTACACGTACACGTACACGTACACGTACACGTACACGTACACGTACACGTACACGTACACGTACACGTACACGTACACGTACACGTACACGTACACGTACACGTACACGTACACGTACACGTACACGTACACGTACACGCACACGCACACGTACACGTACACGTACACGTACACGCACACGTACACGTACACGTACACGTGCCGCCTGGTGTCATGTGAGCTGGCACGCTGCGATGCGATGTTCAGCTGAACAAGAGCTAGCTAGCTAAACAAGAGACCTAGGTCTCTTGTTTTGGATTTAACGTTAATGTGGGGTCTGCTATTTGGTGGCCTGGCTGCATCGGAGGCCTGCCTTTTCTCTCGCACATCCCCACCACCATCCCGTCATAGACACACGACGGCAGCTTGAGCCAGCCGACACGAAACCATGACCGAGACCCCGGAACCCCCCTTGATCCATGGCTAGCTGGCGCTTGTGAAGTGGTGGGGGGGAGGGAGGGCAACTTTTTTTCTCTGGTAGGCTGTTGCGTTGCGTGGCTTTGCGGGCTATCTTAGTCGAGCTCCCCTAGACGTGTAGTCTAGGGGATAGGCCTTAACTCACGCCCCGGGGTCCTTCGGGCACTCGCTCTTTACACCACGCAGCCTCCCTCGCTCTTTACACCCCAAATCCTCTTTACACCTTACAATAGCTGACGCGTACGTGTAAAACCTGTGAAACCATCCCGTCGCGATCCCATGCTCTGCCAAAAGCACTTAAACCACGCTCAACACACCTGCACACGTTATCCATCGAGTGGTCACAAGGAATACTCTGTGTGGCACAAGAGGTCAGGAGCTCGCAATCGGGTGGGTGTTCGGGGGGAGGGGGGGGGGACATCGACACGCCACTGAATGAGATTGCGACGCAGGAACCTTACAATACTCACTGTGGCACGAGAGGTCAGGAGCTCGTTACTGGGCTGGTGGAACACGCAAAGCACGTGGGCGGCACCCGTCCGTTCCTCAACACGTAATACACTTGCCGCTGCTGCTGTTCCTAAACACATAATACACTGCTGCTGCTGCGTACATGTTTAGGTGTTGGGCATCCGCTGGTGTGCCGTGTTGCATTGTGGACCTTTGTTTCCCAGCGCTGGGCTGGGTGCGTCCCTTCACACGCCGCCTCCAGGACCTTTGCATTAAGGATTCAGACTTCCCCCAACCTCGATATCCAGTCCCACCTCTCTCATGAAGACCATAAAGATGTAACATTTTTTGTATTCATGTTTCAAAAAGGCGGCGGACCGAAACCACCGAAGCTCATTTAGGCGTGGTACGCCGAGGCGTACCACGCCCTTACTAAGTTAGTATCTCAGGCAATTTTCTGATAAACCACGGGCATACAGCGAGAACGGCTCTCTCCATCCTCGGATTAGATAGAGGTTGTGAAGGGACACACCCAGCGCTAAGTAAGTCCTAAGGCCCAGAAGACATACCTGCCGGCACACGCAGGCGAAAGCTCCAGCAGCAACACGTTTGTACGCAGCAGCAGCAGTTTATTGATACGCGGAGGCGCTGCCCACGTGTTTGCGTTTTGTGGCGGCGCTCAGCGTGTGGTGCTGCTCCGCGCGCGTGACCCCCACTTCCTACGCAGCGACTTGCGTGGGTGTGCAGCACTGGTTGGGATCTGTGTCGGTGACAAGGCGAGCGACGCGTTGACGCGCCAGCTGCGAGTATCATCCAGCACCAGGAGCTGGGCGTCGGAGTTAACCGCTGAGATCTGCTACACGCGAGCAGCACCACGACTCAGATTGCAGCACAAGCGAGGTGAGGGGGCAGGGGCGCTGCTGCGATGGTCTCGAGCGCCGGCGGCGCGCGGGTTGTATCGAAGATTTTGAGTGCCACGCGTCTTCAAGGGCATGCACGGGTGGCGATGCTTACATAAAAACAGCAGCAAGGACATCCCGAAGGAGTGCGTGCTTGCGTGCGGTGGGCGACTCGCATGGGGCGCATGGGTAGACCCCAGCCAGGCTCCCCATGCGTCACCAGCACGGGACCCCCCCGTGCGCGCGCACCCCTGCGCGCTGCCAGCAGCAGCATCGGGGCCATTGGGTTGCTCGTGGTGGAGCGGGATGGCACTGAGCATGGCGACAGTTTGGATGGGGGGTATATCAGGTACTAGCTTGCTCGCCCCCCCCCCCTCTCCCAGCACCCAGCATGGCGCATGCACTGTGCACCACGCCATGCACCACCAACCATGCGCCCCGTCAGCCAACAAGCATGCACGCACGCCGAGGACACACACGCTGACGCACACACGGCGCGCCCCCTGCATGCTGTGTGCTCGCACACTCTAGTAGAGGTTGCCGCCCACGACCGACGTGCGCTCTCTGAGCACCGCCGACCGTCAGCGCCTCCTCAGCCCCGGCAGCACTGCTAGCTAGCAGCGTGCGTGGGACGCGCTACACGCAGCAACCGCTCTCCAACCCCCGAACCCGCCGGGGCCGCAGCGCATCCTCCGGGGGCGCGCAAGCAAGCGAGTGCACCCCAGGCGGCCTGCAGCTTCCACTCGCCCGCCCCGGCCGCTGCACCGCCACTGCTCGGGTTGAGTGGTGCGTGGCGCAGCGCCCGGTGGCGGTGAACAGGGTTGCCCAGCATGGCTTCGCACCACCCGTCGCCACTCATGGCGGCGGGCGCGCTCCACGTGCACGACTCCAGGGAGCTCTCGTCTGATGATGACGACGACCACGGGGATCCGTCACTCGGGGGCGAGGGCAACGGGCACGGACACCCGCCGCTGACCGCGGCGGCGCTGGCCGCGGCGACCGCGCACGCGATGGCCAGCCTCTCCAGGGATGAGCTGACGTCGCGCGCGAACGGCGGCGAGGGCGGCAGCGGCGGTGCGCACGCGAGCAGCCGCGGCGGCGACGGCGGCAGCGCCAGCCCCGATGCCAAGGCACGCGCGCGGTCCGCGGGGCCCCCGCACGCGAACGCGCGCACGCAGCCGCAGCCGCTGCCACTGTCGCAGCCGCTGCCGCATGCGGCGCCTCCGGCGGGCGGCCCCGCGGCGCCCGCGGCGCCGCCCCCGCTGCCCGCGCCAGTCACCACCGGCACCGCCAACGCGCTCTTCTCGGAGCTCCACCTCAAGTACGCAATGGCTGCCGCGGCCGCGGCGGCCGGCGGCGGCGGTGGCCTGCCGGGCGCGGGCAGCGGAGGTGGCGGTGGTGGGCCGGGCGGTGGCGGCGCCGGCGGCGGCCATGCGGGCCTCATGGCGCATGCGGCGCCGGGCGGCAACCCGTACGCTGCGATGCTGATGGCGCCGCCCGGCGGCATGGGCATGGGCATGGGCATGCCGCCCCACCACCTGATGATGATGTCGCCGCTGCACCAGCAGCTGCTGTTCAGAGGTGGGTGGTGGCATGGGCATGGGGGGCATGGGCATGGGCGTGGCTGTTACAGGCATGGGCATGGGCATGGGCATGCCAACCCACCCGCTGATGATGATGTCGCCGCTGCATTAGCAGCTGCTGTTCGGAGGTGAGTGCTGGCTGTGGTCGGTTGGCAGTCAGCCAGACGACTATGTTAGAACTGTGCTTGTGCGTGTTGGGGGACGCGGGCGAGGAGGCGGGGGGAGCGGAGAAAGGGGGGAAAGGGACGCTGACGTTTTGTTGCGGTGGGTCTTGCTGCCTGAAACAACCTCTCTATGAACGACCCCTACGACCTCTCTATGATGTGACATCCGATGGGGCCGCGTTGTTGATGGTGATGGTCGATTTTACAGTCCGTCGGACGCCTTTCATGGCGCATTATACCCTAGAAAAGAGGCCGGCGGCTGTCAAAATTAGACCCCTTGCATGCCGTACTGTAACATCCTGCCACGACTGCTCTTGTCGCAGGTCTCGGCGGCGGGATGGGCAACCCGTACGCACTGGCCCACCCTGGCGGTGGCGGCGGCATGCCTCCCGGCGCGGGCGGGGGCGCGCCGTTGCTGACTCAGCAGCAGCAGCAACAGCAGCAGCAGCAGCACCTGTCGCAGCTCGCGCACGCGCACGCGGCGGCCGGGCTGGGCTTGCTGCCGAGCGCAGGCGGCGGCGGCGCGCCGTCGCTCTCTCAGCAGCAACAGCAGCAGCAGCTCGCGCACGCGCACGCGGCGGCGGGGCGGGGCCTGCCGCCCGGCGCGGGTGGCGGCAGCGCGCTGTCGCTCTCTCAGCAACAACAGCAGCAACAACAACAGCAACAGCAGCGGCAGCAGCAGCTCGCGCACGCGCACGCAGCGGCCGGGGTGGGCCCGGGTGGCGTCGTGCCGTCGCTGACTCAGCAGCAGCAGCAGCAGCAGCAGCAACAGCAGCATCTTCTGTCGCAGCTCGCGCACGCGCACGCGGTGGCCGGGCTAGGACTTCCGCCCGGACCGGGCGGCGGCGCGCATTCGCTGAGTCAGCAGCAACAGCAGCAGCAGCAGCATCTTCACCTGACGCAGCTCGCGCACGCGCACGCGGCGGCGACCGCAGCCGGGCTGCGCATGTGCGCTGATGAGTATGCTGCTGCTGCGGCGGCGGCGGGGAACCCGTACCTCGCGATGGCTCTGCAGGTGGGCGCTTGTGCCTGTCTGCCTTCCTGTCTGCCTGTCTGTCGTCTGTCTGTCTGTGTCTGTCTGTCTGTCTCTGCCTGCCTGCCTGCGCGGCGTGCGCTGCTTGCCTGCCTCCCTGTCTGTCTGCGCTGCCTGCCCCACACCCGTAACAATGTCCCTGCTGCGCCTCGTCCAGGCAAACGCAAGCGAGGCTGCTGCCGCTGCTGCGGCCGCAGCGCGCGGGCTGCCCGCAGATGTGAGGCTGCAGCAGCAGCAGCAGCGCGGCGGTGGCGGCGGCAGGGGCGGCGCCGCGTGCAGTGACGAGCGTGGCGGCGACGGCGGCGCGGCGCACCCCGGCGGCGGCGGCGCGCCGCAGCGCTCCAGCGACGAGCCGGTCGACAGTTCCCACGCGGGCGGCAGCGGCGGCAGCGGCGGGCGGGGCTGCGGCGCGGCCGCCGCGACGGCGGCCAGCGGGCGCCGCGCGGCCGTGGCGGCCGCGTCCAAGCGGCGCCGCCCGGGGGGCTACGCGAACGCGACGCACAGCGCCGGAGTCGCGAGCGGCGGGGACCACGGCGGAGGTAAGGGTGTGCCCGCCGCCCTCGCCGCCCCCGCCGCCCTTGCCGCCCTCGCCGCCGCGCCGCCCTCGCCTCCGCGCCGCCCCCGCGCAACGCCTCGCCCCCCCCCCCCCACCACCCACAAAACACAAATATGCCCCCATACCTGCGCCCCCCCCCCCCGCTTCACAGGAGATGGTGGCGGCGGGCGCGCCATCAGCGATGACTCGGCGTCGGCGTCGACCCTCGCCCCGCCGGCTAGCGGCACCGCGACGGCCGGCGCTGCCGGCAACGGCGACGGTGGCGGTGCCGACGACGACCCGCCGACCGGCGGGCGCAAGGCCAAGGCCCGTGCGCGCGCGTTTGTGGCCGCCGCGGTCGCCGCACAGAGCGGCAGCGGCGGCGGGCGCGGCGCGAGCCCGGGGCGGGGCGAGCGCCCGCCGTCGGGGCGAGGGCGCTTGGCGGGAGGCGGCGGCCGCGGCGCGGCGGGCGGGGGGGCGGGGTCGCGCTCCGCGTCGGCAGGGCCGGGGCACGTCGGTGCGTGCGTGTTGTGTATGTGTGTGTGTGTGTGTGTGTGTGTGTGCGTGCATATTGTGTGTGTGTGTGTGCGTGCATGTGTGTGCGCGCGCGTGTGCGTTTTGCGTGTGCGTGTGCACGTTTGTCTTAACTGTGTGCTTACCCCCCCCCCCCCCTCCCCTCCCGGCCTACCCACGACGGCGTGTGGCGCATCAGCCAGCGGCGGGACCGGCGGTGAAGGTGGCGACGGCGGCGATGACGACCTCGACGAGAACGGGCAGCCGCGGCAGAAGTACGGGAACAAGTCGACGTTCCGGGGCGTGCGGCTGCGGCCGTGGGGGCGGTGGGCGGCCGAGGTGCGAGGGAGGCGACGTCAACCCGTTAACCCGTGTTACCCTTTAGCCCCGTAATCCTGAAACCCCAACACCCAACACCCTAGCTTGAGCTTAGCTAGGGAACAAGTCGCTGTTCCGGGGCGTGCGGCTGCGGCCGTGGGGGCGGTGGGCGGCAGAGGTGGGCCGGCATGGAACCCCAGAGGCATTCACCCTTTCGAAGACCCTTGACCCTGCGGGCCGCGGGGGCGTTGGGATGCCACGCGCGCGAGAGGGGCCTCCCTCTCACGGAGTGCATAAGGCCCACGTGAATACGCACACACACACACACACGGACACTCACACAGGTTCGCGACGTGCGTGCGGGAGCGCGCCGCTGGCTTGGCACGTTCGACACGGCAGACGAGGCGGCACGCGCGTACGACGCGGCCGTGCGCGCTGTTCGCCCCAACGCGCGCTGCAACTTCCCTCCGCCGCTTGACGGGGTCGTGCCCAAGGTCAGTCAACCACAGTACAGTAGTTGCACGGCATGGTCGCATGGCATGGCATAGTGTGGCATGGCATATGGCATATGGCATGGCATCAGCACACGCACACGCGCGCTGCAACTTCCCGCCGCCGCTTGACGGGGTCGTGCCCAAGCTCAATCAGCCACAGTACAGTGGTGGCATGGCATGGTCACATGGCATGGTCGCATGGCATGGTCGCATGGCATGGTCGCATGGCATGGTCGCATGGCATGATCGCATGGCATGGTCGCATGGCATGATCGCATCGCATGGCATGGTCGCATGGCATGGCGTGGCATGGCATGGCATCAGCAGACACATACACGCACGCATGCACGCACAGACAGTCAGCCATACAGCAGCCACGCATGCACACGCGCACGCATGGCACACGCAAACACACATGGCTTTGCTTGGCTTGGCATCAGCACACACACGCACTCGTGCACACGCACGCACAACCGCACACGCACACAAACACACGCCTGCTCACGCACACACGCGCACATGATGCCCACGCATCACGATGTGTGCGCGCACACACGCGCACTCACACGCCCATGCGCACAAACGCACACACACTCCCCCCGCACTCACACACGCACCCCTCCCCCTCCACACACACAGTCAATCGAGCAGAAGGCTGCAGAAGCCAAGGCGGCGGCAAAGGCGGCAGGCGGCGTGGGCGCGTCGACCACAGGGAATGGCGCCGGCCCTTCGTCGTCTGGCGCGCGCCCCGGGCGCGAGCGCGAGCGCGCGCCGAGCAAGCGTGTGCGCAGCCGCGCGGGGTCAGAGCCTCACGGCGGCTCGCCCGAGCACCTCGGTGGCCACGCGTACGGCGGGCTGCCGCCGCCGCACCCGTACCCGCACCACCGCGCGAGCGGCGGGGGCGGGGGCTACCACGGGGGGCCGCTCGGCCCGCTCGGCGGCGCGCCCGCGGAGGAGGCGAGCAATCTGCACGTGCTGCTGCTGGCGGCGGAGCAGATCGACGACGGGAACACGGACTAATGGGGCTGCTGCCGCTGCATGCTGCCACCGCTGCTGCTGCATGGCGCTGCCGCTATCGCTGCATGGCGCTGCTGCCGCTGCTGCTGCTGCCGCTGGTGCCGCTGCTCCTGCTACCGCTGCTGCTGAGCTGCTCGTATGGGAGATGTCGCCTCTCCTGTCTCTTCTGATGCCCACTTCCCTCTTGCTGCTGCTGCTTCCTTCTGCTGCTGTGCTGGGGCCGCCGCGTGGTGTGACAGCGGAGCGCCCCACCATCAGAGCGAGAGGGAGTACCCGACGCAAGCGATCATCACAGCCACCGGCGCTAGCCATCACCACCGCCACCGCAAGCTGTCGTGGGCGTCATCATAGATGACATGTCATCCCACCCGGCTCGTAAACTAACTGAACATTCTTGGTTTTTCTTTGGTGTGGGCTGCCCCGCACACGTGCAGTGTCTTGTCGCCATAAATTGTGGGGTGGGTAGGGAAACGGCGGATGGCCACATGGCGAGCCCTGCATGTCGTGCGGGGGCGAATAACAGTCGTGGCAAGTGCTGTGGTGCAGTCCTCTGCGCGTGCAGCACTTGGGAACGACTTGGGACTTGGGTGTACACACGGTTTGTCCCAGGGCGCGTTGACCCTTCCGCCGATTAGTGGCACCTGATGATGGAATTTACAGTCGTGTGTGATGCACCTTACCTGTTAACTCAACATGTTTGACCGCCCCACTGCGACTTTGGAACGTTGATGTGCTGTGCCGTCGATGTGCTGTGCCGTCGATACAGCTCTGTATCATGTGCGGCGTGCCGCCCAAGGAAGATGGCTGCAGCGCCAGCACGGCTGTGTCCGGGTTTTGACGGGACAGGGCTGCCGTGCCGATGGGGTGTAGTTGTGGGGCAACGGCGCGCGTCCCATCCCTCACCACCGCAGTGCGCGGGCTCGGCTTCTTTTACTAGGGAAGGGGATCTGGTCGGGTGGCAGTCCGCGAGCTGCGTGCGGCCCCACGCGGGGCGCCGCCGTGGGGAGTGCGTGGCCGTCTCATGAGGCGAGCGGAGCATCCCACCGGCCGGCGTTGGGAGTGTGTGTGTTCCGGAGCACGGCCGCTTTTGTCATGAGCAGGTGCGGGTTGGGTGTGAGGGCCTCTCGTGTTAACATCACCATCATCTTCAAGACACTACTTCTGTCAGCGAGCAGCCCCTGCTACCAGAGCACGGCGCTTTTCGTTTGGGCTGTCACCTGAACAGCACAGCCTGAACAGGCAGCGAGGCAGACTACACCCACCCGCGCAAGTTCACGCTCGGCCCCTATATTGTTCGCGCTATCTAGCGCTGTCACGCTAGTGAGTGTTAGTAGGGCACTACACTTGGCAGGCGCACCTGGCAGCCAGCCAGCCCTCCTGGGCTGCCGCCGCACAACACAGGCTATCGCGGCCTCCTCTCGACAGCCTGTAACCATCTCTCTCTCTACTCTCGGCGTGAACTCTTCCTGCGTGGCCTCGCTCCATGCGCGCCAGACCCCATTCGTCAAATGGGCTGCTGCCTCCGCCGCACAGCACATGTGTACTGCTCACGGCGACGAGACACGGCGCAGCCGCCTCCAGGCTGGCAGCCTGCCTGCAATCCCCTCTCTCTCTCTCAGCTCACAGCGTGAATTCCCCCTGCGTGAATCTTCCTCTCTCCGCATGCGCCAGACCCCGTTCGTCCCATACGCTGCTGCCGCCGCCGTGCAGCACATGTGTGCAGCTCACAACGTTGTGCTCACAGGCGACCTCGGGCTGACGGCCTCTGCCTGCACCCTCCCTCCTTCTCGCTCATCTCACGGCGTGAACTCCTCCTGCGTGACCTCTGTCCAGTCGCGCCCAACCTCGCCGTCCTGCAACTGCTCGAGCACCGCGTTGAGGACCTGTGTGGGAGGCAGGGAGGTGAGCAGGCAGGCAGGGCCAAGGAGGTGAGCAGGCAGGCAGGTAGGCAGGCGGGTGGGCCGGCAGGTGGGCGGGAGAGGTGGCCTCGCCGTCGTGCAACTGCTCCAGCAGCGCGTTGAGAACGTGGCAGGGAAGGTGTTTGGGGTCAGGCAGGCAGGTGGGCAGGCAGGTGGGCAGGCAGGTGAGCAGGCAGGAAGGCAGGTGAGCAGGCACGTGCTCCAGCAGCCCGTTGAGGACCTGGCAGGCAGGTGGGCAGAGACAGGCAGGGCACAGGCGGGTGGGCAGGCAGGTGGGCAGGCAGGTCGGCAGGCAGGTGGGCTCGCAGTCCTGAAATTGCAGGACGGCAGGTGAGCTGGCAGGAAGGCAGGCAGGTGGGCAGGAAAGGTGGCCTCGCCGCCCTGCAACTGCACCAGCAGCGCGTTGAGGACCTGGCAGGCAGGTGGGCACAGGCAGGCAGGGCACAGGCAGGTGAGCAGGCAGGCAGGCAGGCGGGCAGGCAGGCAGGCAGGCGGGTGGACAGGAAAGGTGGCCTCGCCGCCCTGCAACTGCACCAGAAGCGCGTTGAGGACCTGGCAGGCAGGTGGGCACAGGGAGGCAGAGCACAGGCAGGTGAGCAGGCAGGCAGGTCGGCAGGCGGGTGGGCAGGCAGTCAGGGAGGCAGGCGGGTGGGCAGGAAAGGTGGGCAGGCAGGCAGGCAGGTGGGCAGGAAACGTGGCCTCGCCGCCCTGCAACTGCTCGAGCACTGCGTTGAGGACCTGGCAGGCAGGTGGGCACAGGCAGGCAGGGCACAGGCAGGTGAGTAGGCAGGCAGACAGGCGGCCAGGTGGACAGGGAGGTGGGCAGGAAAGGTGGACTCGCCGTCTTGCAACTGCTCGAGCAGCACGTTGACGACCTGGCAGGCAGGTGGGCAGAGACAGGGAGGGCGTAGGCAAGTGAGCAGTCAGGCAGGTAAGCAGGCAGTCAGGCAGGTGGGCAGGAAAGGTGGACTCGCCGTCTTGCAACTGCTCGAGCAGCGCGTTGAACCCTGGCAGGCAGGTGGGCACAGGCAGGCAGGGCACAGGCAGGGAGGTAGGCGGGTGGGCAGGCAGGTGGGCAGGAAAGGTGGCCGTCCTGCAACCGCTCCAGAAGTGCGTTCAGAACCTAGCAGGCAGGTGGGCAGAGGCAGGCAGGGCACAGGCAGGGAGGTAGGCGGGTGGGCAGGCAGGTGGGCAGGAAAGGTGGCCGTCCTGCAACAGCTCCAGAAGTGCGTTCAGAACCTGGCAGGCAGGTGGGCACAGGCAGGCAGGGCACAGGCAAGGAGGTAGGCGGGTGGGCAGGCAGATGGGCAGGAAAGGTGGCCGTCCTGCAACTGCTCTAGAAGTGCGTTCAGAACCTGGCAGGCAGGTGGGCACAGGCAGGTGAGCAGGTGGGCACAGGCAGGCAGGGCACATGCCCTACCACAGCCCCATCGTCTGATCCGCGCAAGTGAATGCGGTGACAACGCATGGGGCGGTCGGGGCTGTGCCTCAGGCGGTGGTGGGCACCCAAGGCGGTCGGGGTGGCGCCCAAGGCGGTCGGGATGACGACTAACGCGGCGCCTGGGGCGATCAGGGGTGCGCCTAAGGCGCCGCCTGAGGCGGTCGGCGCGCCCGTGGCGCCGCCTGATCCGCGCAAATAAATGCGCCGCCTGAGGCGCTGCCTCAGGTGTTGGGAATGTGGTAGGGCTGGTGTGTGCGCCCGTGTATGTGTACTGCGTTTGAATGCATGCTTGTGCGGCCGGAGCGCGCACCTTGTTGTCGCGCGTGCCCGACACCGTGTTGACGACCTTTCCGCCGCGGTACAAACGGAACGTGGGCGTCGTCTTGATCTGGGCGCATGCACACACGCAAGGAGAAGATGAAACGTCACGAGCGACTCATAGCACGTGCATGCGGTGGGTGCGGTACACACGGAGCGTCGTGGGCGTCGTCTTGATCTGGGCGCATGCACACACGCAAGGGGAAGATGACAGAAAGCCAAGAGCGACTCATAGCACATGCATGCGGTGGGTGCGGTGCACACGGAGCGTGGGCGTCGTCTTGACCTGGGCGCATGCTCACACGCAAGGCGAAGAAGCAACGTCAAGAGCGACTCATAGCACATGCATGCGGTGGGTGTAGTACAAACGTAGCGTGGGCGTCGTCTTGACCTGGGCGCATGCACACACGCAAGGGGAAAAATAAAGAAAGTCAAGAGCGACTCATAGCACATGCATGCGATGGGTGCGGCACACACGGAGCGTGGGCGTCGTCTTGATCTGGGCGCATGCACACACGCAAGGGGAAGATGAAGCAACGTGAAGAGCGACTCACAGCACATGCATGCGGTGGGTGCGGTGCACACTGAGCGTGGGTGTGGTCTTGGCACACACACACACACACACACACACACACACACGCACGCAGCACGCACCTGCCATGACTTCATCACAGCTCTCAACTCGGGGTTCTCGTCCCCTGTCAGCTCCAGGAGAACACAATCGGAGAAGCGTTCGGCAAGCGCATGGTATTGCGGCATGAACGCCTTGCATGGCCTGCGCGTGCGTGTGTGAGTGTGTGAGAGAGGGAGAGAGAGAGAGGGAGGTGTCAGAGGCGCTCGGTAAGTGCATGGTATGACAAGGCATTGCAGGGCCTGCGCGCACACGCACGTGTGCATGTGGGTGTGTGCATTTGTGTGGGTGTGTGAGAGAGAGAGAGAGAGATGTCAGAAGCGCTCAGCACGTGCGTGGCGCTGTGGCATGAAGGCCTTGCAGGGCCTGCGCGTGTGTGTGTGTGTGTGTGTGTGTGTGTGAGAGAGACAGACAGAGGGAGACAGAGAGAGGGGGAGAGAGAGAGAGCGACAGACAGAGGGAGAGAGAGGGGGAGAGAGAGAGAGAGAGAGAGAGAAAGTGAGGTATCAGACAGAAGCGCTCGGTAAGTGCATGGTATGGCAAGGCCTTGCAGGGTCTGCGCGCGCGTGTGTGAGAGAGAGAGAGAGAGACAGGGAGAGAGAGGGAGAGAGCGAAGGAGACAGAAGACAGACACTCCTCGTGTAAAACGATCTCGTCGTTGTTTACTGTAACTAGAATGAGTGTGTGTGTGTGTGTGTGTGCACATCATCGGAGCAGCGCACCGAAACCGATGTTGCAACAGGCTAAAAGGGTCCAAGGTGGATTAGGACTTGACGGCCCATACAAGCAAGCCATACTTTCATACGAGTACAGCACGCAAGAAAGGCGAGTATGCTACATTCCGCTCCGCATGTGCATGGTGCTGCGGCATGCATGCCTTGCACGGCCTGCGTGTGCTATCGGTGTGCAGGGGGAGGCGGGGTGGGGTGGGGTGGTTGCCATGCGGCGGCACAGCGGCCATGCGCCATGCGTGCATGCATGCAGCCTCGGTGTTGTGTCCCGTGGCGGTAATTCCTGCTCCGCCCCTTGGTGGCATACTCACTTGCACGTGGTGGACTTGCACATCGCGACCACGAGCCGGTCCTTGTTAGCCTCCAGGATGCGGTCGATCTGGGCGCTGCTGTGCACCGCGCATGTCTGGCCGGGCGTGAACTGCTCCTCTGGAAGCGCTGTGGCGGACACGACCAACCGGGCCCTGCTGCGGCACGAGTGCGGTGCTGCCAACGACCGGGAGGAGGATGCGCGCAAGGACATGGCTTGCATGGCTTGCATGGCCTGCTGGTCTCTCCACCTGTGACTGGAGTGAAAGGGGCACACACAGTGTCGACACTGGTGGGTATTTGACAGGGGAATGACTCACTTCCGAAAGAATTTGCACCCCACACCACCAGTGTGGCCTGCCGCGCATGCATGCAGGCACACTCCCCCGCATCGCGCAATACAGCTACATGGCGCCCCTCCGATGTGCAATGAATGCATGACCAAGGGACTGTGGGAGCACGACGAGAGCCAGCAGATTGATAAGTTTATTAGCGGCTTTACCAAAAAGAAGCCAGTGAAGAAGCCTGTGTACAACAGGGGAGGTGGCCAGGCGCAGACGCAGCCCCAAGGAGCAGCCCCAAGCGGCGGTGGTGGTGGTGGTGGGCCCCCGCCCCCGACACTAGAGGAGCTGGAGGGAGACCTATCGGGCCTGAGCGAGGATCGCCCCATTCACTGAGTCATGCTGATGATCAGGAGCGTGCTGGCTGCGTCGGGCTTGCTGCGGCAGAGCGCGGTTGCAGCGTCGTCGGTGGGCTGCGGCACGGCGCTGCGTTGGGTGCACGACCAGCAAAATGCGCCGCCCCAGCAGGCGCGCAGAGCAGGGTGGAGGGACTCGGATCCCCTCTCGCCTCCCGACCAATCAGCAGCAGGAGACCCCAGCAAGAAGGGCAAGGAGTCGTACGACACGACGCCGCTGATCATGGACCTGCGCGGCACGACGCCCCTGAAGTCTGCAGACTACCCCTCGTCGCATGATGACAAGTACGGCACACAGCGCCTCTGGTTCACCTCCCTCTACAAGCAGCTCAACTACTTTGCCAAGACGGGCGTGGTGCCAGGGCTCAAGGGGCGGCAGAAGGAGGTGCGTGCCATGCGCATGGGGCTCGCATGGGCGCATGGGCGTCGTCACATGTGCGGAGTCGCATGGACACGGCGCACCCATGTAGCTACCCAAAGACACACACCACCCCCGTCTCCGCCGCTCACTCAAAAACTGCCCACACGCGCGTCTGCAGGTGTTTGAGGCGGTCGAGAAGGAGTTTGAGGGCCTCTACATCAAGCACATCACGGGGAGCGGGCTCAAGGACATGGAGCACCGCAGCATGCTCATGATGATGCTGTCGATCGCGACGTACCGCATCCTCAACGACGAGTTCTCGGACCCCGCGCTCGTGCGCGACGTGATCCGCACCAACCAGGGGTCGATGATGGTGGCGGTGCTGCTGCCGCTGCAGCGGCTGCGCACGTATGTGCTCAGATACCTGCTGGCAGAGGAGCCGTACTCGCAGGTGCGTGTGTGTGTGTGTGTGTATGTGTGTGTTTTGAGGTACTTGCAGGCAGAGGAGCCGTACTCGCATGTGCGTGTGTGCGTGCGTGCGTGTGTGTTTTGAGGTGCCTGCTGGGAGAGGAGCCGTACTCGCATGTGCGTGTGTGTGTGTGCGTGTGCATGTGTGTGTGTGTGTGTGTGTGTGTGTGTGCGTGTGTGTTTTGAGGTGCCTGCAGGCAGATGAGCCGTACCCGCAGGTGTGTGTGTGTGTGTATGCGTGTGTGTTCGTGTGTGTGTATGTGAGTGTTTTGAGGTGCCTGCTGGCCAAGGCACCGTACTCGCAGGTGTGTGTGTGTGTATGCGCACACGCGTGTGTATGTGTGTGTGTGTTGGGAGGGCTGCCGCCTGTGTCTGCCCTCACCACCACCACCACTCACCCACACACGCACACACCAGTGATGCAGATAATGTTTGGCATGATGGCGGTCTTGTGACGCGGAACACACCCGCAGGGCCGCGCTGGAGTAGTTGGGGTAGATCTTGTGACGCGAAAGTGTGAAAATCGCTGATTTCACACTTTTCTAAAAAAACGCTTAGCGCTCCGCGCTCTGGCGTGACGCGTAGGTCCTGCCAAACGCCCCCTCTCCCCCGCATGATGCACGAAATCGTGTCACGGCAGTCTGCACCACTGCCGCACACACACACACACACACACACACACACACACACACACACGCACACACACCCTTCAGGCGGTGCGCTTCCTTCCGGCCGTCCAGTCCGACACGGGCGCGCTGTGCGAGGGCACACACACACACGCACACACACACACACACACACACGCACACATGCACACACACACGCACACACACACACACGTACGCACACACACACACACACACGCGCACACTCTCGAACGCACGCACGCACACACACACGCACGCACACACACACACACGAACACACACACACACGCACGCACACACACGCGCGCACACACACACCCTTCAGGCGGTGCGCTTCCTTCCGGCCGTCCAGTCAGACATGGGCGCGCTCTGCGAGGGCGGCGTGCGCGCGGGGCCGCAGGCGGTCGGGCCCTCCGCCTCGTCCTCGACAGCGGCAGCGGAAGGGTCGGCAGCGGCGGCAGGCGAGGGCGCAGCAGCGGACGGGAGCGCAGCAGCGGCGGCGGACGGCGGCGCGCAGCAGGCGGAGCAGGGGAGTGGGTCAGCAGGGCCAGCAGGGCCGGCAGGACCGGCAGCCTCCTCGCAGGTCAGGTTATGTCCTTTTGGGGCTCTCCACAGCCGTTTTGACTGTTCATTCCGGCTGCACTGTGACCCTGAGCACAGCTCAACCCGTCCGGTGCATTGTTCGTCTGACAAGCCCAGACAGACAGAGCTCGTCAACAGATTTCAAATTATCTATATATGAGGACAAACGGTCAACGGGAGGTCAACAGTCAACGCGCCCAAAGCGAAATCCGTCTGTGGAACAATCTAAAGCCAACAAAACTCACTGTCGCAGGTGCCTCCCGGGACGGGCTTCTTCTCGTCGTCGGCAAAGGGCCAGCTCCCGGTTGACGGGGGAGGTCAACAGTTAAACGCGCCCAAACCAAACCCCGGCTGTGGAACAATCAAAAGCCCTGACAACAAAACTCACTGTCTTTAATCGCAGGTGCCTCCCGCGAAAGGCTTCTTCTCGTCGTCGGTAAAGGGCCAGCTCCCGGACGAGGTCTCGCTCGTGATCGACCGCTGCAAGTACCACGAGGTGCTGACGCAAGAGGACGCCACGTTCCTGCTGTCAGAGTTCTGCTGCCACCACGGCATGACGTGGCTGCAGGACTTCAAGGTGGGTGTTTTCGTGGGTGTGTTTGCGCGAAGTGGATCCCAGCTCGCGTGCAAGCATACACACGCATACACGCGCACACACGACCCGCCCACCAAACCAGCGTTACATGCGCGTGAGCCGCAGGCACCGGCATTCGCCTGTACTACTGGAATGCACACACACCCAAGCGCGCACACACACACACACACTGCACTCGCTCTCGCGCAGCGCCACGGCGTCGACGTCAGCCTCGAGCGCTCCTTTGTGTGGGAGGACGAGTGCTGCCAGATCAGGGTGGCGCGGCCGCGGGTTCCGGGCTCCCAATAATGTCGTACATATGGGCCACCAGGTGTCCCACCAACTGTCAAGTCCAGCATCAGAGCAGGATGCACGGAGCGGCAGTGGCCATGAGTGGCGAGTGCTGCCAGATCGCACGGCGGCCGCGCGGCCACCCGGACGGCAGGCGCCCAATCGATAGCAAGCGGCTGGGCACCGCTTGCTGCCCAACCGACTGTAAAAACCATCGCCGTCATCAGCAGAGCGGGTGTGCACTCATGAGCTGATCTTTAGGGTTTGGGGTGATGGTTGATCAGCTGCAGTGGTCACCGGAATCGCTAGCCAGACGGTCTCAAGCAGATGCACGCTCACATGCACACACAGCAGGTTGTTTTGATCAGCGCGATGCCAGGAGCCTCGCCAGCCTCTCGTCTTCCGGGTGTTGCGGCAGGTGTGAGAGGCACCTCATGACATGGGGCAGTGTCTGCACCCCTGGTTGCGCCTGCGCCTACTTCTTCCTCCGCTGTGCAATCGTGCGCCCTCACCCCCGTCCGCTAGTGCGTGAACCCACCCGTGGGGGACTCTTCACGCTTAGGACACCTCATGCGTCGAGCTGCGCGCGTGCTGGGGTTGCCTCGTCCTGCCACACAGCGCGCGCACGCGCACACATCATGTGACACGCTGACGGCATAGGCACACACGATTGTTTTGGGCGTGCTGGTGCTTCTGGTAGGCTGGCGCGCTGCGTGGCCTTGCGGGCTCTACTAGTCGAGCTCCCCTAGACGTGTAGTCTAGGCCTTAACTCACGCCCCGGGGTCCTCCGGGCGCTTACATGTAAAAACTGTAATAAAAAAAACGCGCTGGCGCTTGCAGCTGTGGTTGCAGTGTCGCGTAAACAGAGGACCAGGCCCCACGGTGCTCCTACTGATAACGAGGCGCAGCAGGGACCGGCTGTAAGGGGGCCCCGGTCCAATAACAGCGGCGGTGGATGGTCGACACCGTTGCAATGTGACGCACGGCCGCTACATACCCTTGCTACGTACCCCCCTGAGGCAAGCCAGCTGCCCAGCATCTTCCGCATTGCTGCTGCGGCGGCAGGGTTGCACGGTACGTACGTATTTCGGGTCTGGAGCGTACGTACGTACGTATTTTTTGGAAACACGTACGTACGCTTGCCATACGCGTGCGAAAATCGCCATGTACGCAGCACTAAACGCCTTTTACTTGAAACACAAAAACGGTCATAACTCACGCTCCTGTTCTTGGATCGGAACCATTCCACTTGCATTGGAAAGCTGGTTGAAAGGAATCTCCGGATCACTGCTGATATGTACCAGTGCG
Organism: Chlamydomonas sp. UWO 241; assembly: GCA_016618255.1. NCBI lineage: Eukaryota > Viridiplantae > Chlorophyta > Chlorophyceae > Chlamydomonadales > Chlamydomonadaceae > Chlamydomonas > Chlamydomonas priscui. Next base: position 26,807 of record VFSX01000646.1, on the reverse strand, counting down.
CTCCAGCCGGGGAGGACCTTGCAGGCAGCGAGTTGCTGCCGTGTGCGCGCGTGTGGTGCGCTGCTCGCGTGGTGTGCTGCAGCACCCCCCCCCCTAGTGCAGTGCCCTGCTGCATACTGAGGTCGCACATATAGCCCGTGTTACAAGCTTTCCAATGCAAGTCGAATGGTGAAAATCCAGGCAGAGGACAGGGAGTTTCGTCCGTTGTTGTGTGCGTCGTTGCGAGCGCGCGCGCGTGGTGCTGCAGCAGAACCCCGCCCCCCCCCCCCTGCAGTGCATTGCTGCATCCGAGCAGTGCTCTGGATAGCCCCTGTTACAATCTTTCCAATGCAAGTGGAATGGTTCCGATCCAAGCACAGGAGCGTGAGTTATGACCGTTTTTGTGTTTCAAGTAAAAGGCGTAAAGTGCTGCGTACAGGGCGTACGTATATACGCTCCATCACGTACGTACGTACGTACGTACGAAAAATACGTACGTACGCGTACTCACGTACCGTGCAACCCTGTGCGGCGGGGGCGTTGTGTGTGTGTGTGTGTGTGGTGAAGCACTGCTCCAACAGGGAGTACAGTCTACAGCACGCACCCTGGGGCATGGGACTGAGGAAGCTGCCTAACGAGGCAAGCTACAACATCACTGTGGCCTCTATCTATGCCCTGCTCGCCGTGACGCGCAAACCAGCCCGGTCCCACCGCCTGCAGCCCTCTGGCCACGACACTACTACTCAGTGCTTCCTCGCTAGCCCTGGTAGGCTGGCGCGCTGCGTGGCCTTGCGGGCTTTACTAGTAGACCTCCCCTAGACGTGTAGCCTAGGCCTTAACTCACGCCCCGGGGTCCTCCGGGTGCGTACATGTAAAAACTAAAAAAACGTGATCAGTTGCGGATGCCGCAGTGCACAACGTCAATGGTCCGCCAGTGCTACCGCCCTAGCCGCCGCTACCAAGTTCTGCGCAGAGGGTCCTAGCACCTGCTCAAGGCGAGACCATGCAGCGGGAAAAGCACCAATTATGGCCAAGTTGTCGATACTCGTATCAAGGCGAACTAGTGCTCTAGCTGCACTCCGCTGCACGTCAGCTCTAGAGCTGGGCTCCAGCAGCTGCACCAGGGGAGGGATGGCACCGGCAGCAGCGATGGTGTCCTGGTGGTCAGCAATCACAGCAAGGCACCACAGCGTTCTTGCAGCAAATAACTGCACGTCAGCTGTCGAGCCAGCCCCCAGCAGCAGGACCAGGGGAGGGATGGCACCGGCAGCAGCGATGGTGACAGCGTTGTCAGCGGTTACAGCAAGATCATCCAGAGCTGCAACTGCATTGTGCTGCATGCCAGCTGTGGAGCCAGCCCCGAGCAGCTGAACAGGGGAGGGATGGCACCCGCAGCAGTGATGGTGACAGCGTGTCGGCGCTCTGAGCAAGGCTGCGCAGTGCTGCTGCTGCATTTTGCTGCACCTCAGCGGAAGAGCCAGGCCCCAGAAGCTGCACCAGAAGAAGGATGGCACCGGCGGCAGCGATGGTGACCTGGTTGTCAACGTTCCGAGCGAGTTCACTCAGTGCTCCAGCTACATTGAATTACACGCCAGATGCCGATCCGATCCCCAGCAGCTGCACCAGGGCAGGGATGGCACCGGCAGCAGCGATGGCGACCTGGTTGACAGCACTCGCGGCGAGTTTCCCCAGGACTGCTGCTGCATTCATCTGGACATCAGCTGACCCCAGCAGCCGCGCCAGTTCCGGGATGGCGCCGGCAGCAGCGATTGAATTTCATGAATTCACATCCACAACCATGCACAGGTCGGTGATCGTCAGGAGTGCCTTCTGCTGGCTCGGGCGGGTGCTCGTGCCAAGCTTGCGCACCAGATTCCTCGGGGAGGGAAGAGGGGAGGGAGGAGGGGAAGGGGGAGGGGAGGGAGGAGGGGAGGGGGAGGGAGGGGCGGGAGGGGAGGGAGGCGGGGAGGGAGGAGGCTGTGGGGGAGGAGAGGAGGGAGAAGGGGAGGGCGGAGGGAGGGAGGAGGATGTGAGAGGCAAGGGGAGGAGGCAAGGGAGGAGGAGGTGAGGAGGGGAGGGAGGAGGGGGGGGGAGGAGGGGGGAGGAGGAGCAATGGGGGAGGAGGGAGGAGGCGAAGGGAGGAGGCGGCGAGGGAGGAGGGGAGGAGGTGGGGAGGAGTAGGGGAGGGAGGCGGGGGAGGCGGGGAGGGAGAGGGCGGGGAGGAGGGGAAGGGAGGCGGGGAGGGCGGAGGAGGGAGGCGGGGGGGAGGGGAGGGAGGGGGGAGGGAGGCGGGGAGGGAGGTGGGGGGGGAAGCGAAGAGGTCCAGGCCTGGAGTGTAGGAGCGGCAGCGCAATGGGGGGGGGAGTGCGTCAGGGGCGAGCCGGGAGCGTGTGTTTGTGTGTGTGTGTGTGCATGTGTGTGTGTGTGTGAGGGGGGGGGGGTGCTTTTGAGTTTTGGACGTCCTGAGTCATCGAGTATCTTCGGTCCGATGCATTCGCCCCCAGCAGTCTTTCACAGTAGTGCTCCCAATCAAAAGGCCGCTTCCCAATCTGGACTTGTGTCTAGGCGGTGGTACAAGGAGGTAGTCTTCGCTGGAAAGCCACTTACAAGCGGCGCGCGTTTGATGCCTGGCAGGCAGCTAACTGGTAGCTACCACCTCTACCAGACAAGCAACAGGCAGCCACCACAGAACCGATCGGGATGAGCAGTGCTGCCTTGTTGCGTTGGCGCCAGTGGGCGCTCCTGGTTGCTCTCTCGGCGACCCGAGGCTCGGAAGAATTTTACTGGCAAGCTGCCCTCGTGCACTCGCCAAGCCGAGTACACTGCCTGTTCGGTGCGCATCAACCGCCACCATCACCAGCTAGCTAGCTGCGCCCGAGAGACCCCAGCAGCATCGCACGCACGCGCGCACGCAGGTCCCCCCCCTCGCCGCCCTCTCCACCCGCCGGGCCCGCGCCCGCGCCCGCGCTGCCACCGCCCCCAGCCGCCGTGATGACCGCGACCGGGACGGCGGCCGGCTTGGGAGCCCTGTGCTTGGACGCGCGCGGGGCGCGGGGCGCGTCCCGCGAGTGCTCGCGCCGGCTGCTGCGGTGCGAGGAGCTGCGAGGCCCATGGCTGTGGCGGCTGCCGCTGCGGCTGCGCGACCCGCTGTGGTCGCGCTTGCGCCGCTCCTTGCGCTCGTCCTTGCGCTCTGTGGAGTCCCGCTTTCTGCCCCCCCGCTCCTTGCCCCGCCCCTTGGACTTGCCCCGCTCCTTGGACTTGCCCCGCCCCTTTGATGACTTGCCCCCTCCGTCGACGTCCATCCCGCGAGGGCTCCTGCTCCGGCTCCTGCTGCTGCCCCCGCGCCGCTTCTTGCTGCGATGGTGCTTGTCTTTGTGCGTGTCCGCCCTGCCCCTCTTCCTGTCGCTATCTCCGCGCCGCCGCTTGCTGATGCCACGCGACGGGGCCGCGGCTGCGGCCTCATCCCCCCCCCCCCCTCTGCTCTTGCTCTCGCTCTCGCTCCCACTGCGGGAGGGGCTGCCCTTACCGCTGTCCTCTCCGCTGCTGCTGGCCTCTCCCTCCCCACTGGGCCCCGAACCACCAGCGCCCAAACCGCCGACAGCAACAGCAGCAGTTGTGTCAGCAACATCGGCGGCGCCACCGCCGGAGATGGCACGCTCATCATCCACCCCTGGCAGGAGCCCCAGCCCCGGCCCCGCACCCACTGCAGGCGCAGCTGAGCCGCCGCCCGCCGCTGCGCGAGCCGCCGCCAGCGCGGCCAGCATAGCAACCGACACTCCCGTCGAGCCTGTGAGTGGGGCGCCGAGAGTGTTAAAACCTGTGACACCTGTGATATCATCCATATGCAGGATGTCGTCCACCGCACACTCAGCAACGCGGTCAGCAGCGCCACATAAGCAGCACACGCTGCGACGCGCCATCGGTGCAGGTGGCTGAATGTGGCAGATGATAGTAGGGTCCTACGTGTCGTTGGGCGCTGCTGGCCTTATGTATACGGTGCATTCGTGACACTCCGTCCCCCTTGTACTGCACCCGCGTCCTCGAGGGTGCTTCTTAACTTATCTCCTCCTCGACAGGTCGATAGCCAGTATTGCACCCGTCCGTGCTCGAGGGTGACAAGTGACCCTCTTGGACCTTATTGTTGGCCTTATTGTTGGCCTTATGTTGGCCTTATGTTGGCCTTATGTTGGCCTTATGTTGGCCTTATTGTTGGCCTATGGTGTATTCGTGACACTGAGTGACCTGGTGGCTTTGCTAAAGCTGTTTCCAGCAGCAGGGGTGGGAGTTTGTGCGCCCGTATGATCTGATCTCTGCCATGTGTGCATACGCACGGGTGTTGCGATGTCCCCCCCTACGAGGCGGCGGGCAAATTAACACACACATAGGTTCACACCCCCACGTCTCCCTCAATACTGGGTTCCTGGAAAATATGGGGACAGTCTCAGAAGGCTGGTTCTCAGGCCTTTCCAGTGGTATATTTGGTTTGGCGGCGAGTGTTCAACACCTGCTACAATTTGACTTTGAACTCAGGTGGGCTGACAATTTGCCCCGCCTCCTCCTACCTCCGTGCGGCTCCGGCGATGCTGATCCGCGCGGGGGCGTGTCCCCACTGCCGAGCATGCGAGCGCGGTGCGCCGCGTGCGCCGCAGCTGCGGCAGCAACACTGCGCTCGTGGCTGTCGGGCTGAGGCTGATTCGGCTGTGCATCTGAGGGCAGGGCTGCGTCGCCGCCGCCGCCGCCGCTGCTGTCCACTCCGCCCCCACCCACGTCGCCGCCCCCACCCGCCCCCGCGCCCTGTCCCTTCGCCTCCGTCGCCCCCGCCCCTTGTTCCTTGGCCTCCTCTCCCTCGTCCGCCTCTTCCCCCCCTCCCTTCTTCTCCTGACGCGGGCGCAAGGGGGTGCGGGGTGTCAGTCAGTGACAGTCGGTGCGGGGTGTCAGTCAGTGACAGTCGCCCATCGAGACTACACCCTCATAGCGGGGGCATGCCGGTGCTGATACGTGCACACACATGCACATGCACATGCACAGCCACATGCAACGCACGTCTTTATATTCAGCCAAGGCTTGAACTGCCCTACCCACTTCCTCCTCCTCCTCGTCTGATGAAGATGAAGACGAAGACGAAGACGACATGGACTCCACGCCTCCCCCCGCAGGCAGCCCCCCGTTGTCATAGTGATGATCGTAGCTGTCGCCGCGCATGAGCAGCAGAGCTTTGCGGTGGCGCGCGACCGCATGCTTCTGGGCGCGAAGGCGACGCCGCTGCACGCACGTGTGTGTGTGTGTGTGTTGTGTGTGTGTGTACAATTGCACGCGGGTAGGCACACGCGCACACACACACGCACACATGAGTGCACATGCACACACACACGATGCACGCACCTAAACACGCACACTCACGCACGCACGCACGCACGCACCCCCCTCCCCCCCCACCTGCTCCTTGGCTGCCGCCTTGAGCGCAGCCTGCCGCTGCTTCTCCGCACGCGCCTGCAGGTTGCATACGAAGGGAAGGTGTGTGTGTGTGTGTGTGTGTATTGGGGGCGGAAGGAGTGCGCAAAGGAGGACCGCTCTCGCGTTGACTGGATCACAGAGACGGGGGCGGAGAAGCAGAGGGCGCAGGTGTATGCACGCATGTGTGTGTGTGTGTGTGTGTGTGTGGCTGTACACACAGCATCCCCAAAACCTTGGCAGCAGACCTCGCAGACGCTGCAAAGACCAGCGGCGGGCGCGCGCTGCCAAACAGTGTGTGTGTGTATGTGTGTGTGTGTGTGTGCGCGCGTGTGTGCGTGTGTGTGTTGCGTGTGTGTGTGTGTGTGTGTGTGTGTGTTTGTGTGTGTGTGTGTCTGTACATGTCGACTGATCCGATTGCCATGCTGGAGCGACAGCGATTTCTTAGGCTGATGGTTGAGGGTTATAAGGTTTTGGGCTGACGAACCGCCTGCAAGCGCCTGCAAGGCCGTTGTTATCCGACACACCGGATGTGCCAGTCCCATATATATACCGTAGTGCCGCTTTGCCTTTGCGGGGGTCCGCTAAAGGCCAATTTATTTAGACTTTTTTCGCCTTCGCAGGAGGTTTTTTCGACTTAATGTCGACTTTGCGCTGCCTTTGCGGCGGCTTTTTGCAGGCCTGTAGAGTGTTGATCCGGGTTTGAATCCCGCAGGGGACTTTTCTTTTTACCTGTGCGGGGCGTTTTTTGACTTAATTTCACGTTTACGGAGCCTTTGCGGGGCGTTTTCGGACTTAATTAGGCGCAAAGGCAAAGTGGTACTACGGTATATATATATACACATACTTGGACTCCTACTACAGCACCATGCATCTCATGAAGCGCTCAGGCATCAGCTGCTGAGTGGCCGCCCTGCACTGGGCATATAAAATCGTGCTCCCATGTGTTATGACCACTCCCTTCATCAACAAAGCCCCCCCCCCCTCGTGAGCCCCCCCCCTCGTGAGCGCCTGCCTGGCCGCCCTGCACTGCGCATATCAGATCGCGCTCCCATGCGGCATGACCACTCCCTTCGTCAACAAAGCCCCCCCCCCCTCGTGAGCCCCCTGCCTGGCCGCCCTGCACTACGCATATCAGATTGTGCTCCCATGTGCAGCATGACCACTCCCTTCATCAACAAAGCCCCCCCCCCTCTTGAGCCCCCCTGCCTGGCCGCCCTGCACTGCGCATATCAGATCGTGCTCCCATGTGGCATGACCACACTCCCTTCATCACCCCCCCCCCCTCGTGAGCCCCCTGCCTGTCCGCCCCTACCTGGCCGCCCTGCACTGCGCATGTCAGATCGCGCTCCCATGTGCCATGACCACTCCCCTCGTCAACAAAGCCCCCCCCCCCCCCTTGTGAGCCCCCTGCCTACTCGCCCCTGCCTGGCCGCCTTGCACTGCACGTATCAGATCGTGCTCCCATGTGTAGCCATGACCGCTCCCTTCATCACCAAAGCTCCCCCCCGCCCCCGCCCCCTCGAGAGCCCCCCGACCTGTCGCTCAAGCATCAGCTGGTGCGCCGCCGCCCGCCTCTGCGCGAGCCGCTGCTCCTCCGCACTTGGCTCCGCATCCTCAGTTGCAAGCGCGACCACCTCTGGCTGCGGTGCATCAACCGACACCGCCCCCTCGCCCACCCCCTCCGGCGGTGGCGCCTCTCCCCCCTCGGCTGAGCCCGCAGATGCGTCGCCCTCGGGCGGGACGCCGCCGCCGCCGCTGTCGCTGTCGCCGCCTTGGCTGCGTCCGCGGGCAATTCCTCTGCTGCTGCCACCTGCTGCAGCTGCTGCTGCTGCCACCGCTTGCGCAAAGCGTGGGTTGGCCTTGATCACTGTGACCGCGGGCGCAGACGCAGCCGCTTCTGCCGGGTTGCTTGACGTCCCCTGCTGCAGTGCGACGACGCCAGGCGACCACTTTGAGAACTTGCTGGGCTTGGCGCTGGACGCGGGCACAGCAGGAGCAGCGCAAGCAGGGCCACTAGGGGCGCCGCCCCCCGCGCCCGCGTCTGCGCCGTCATCCGCTGCAGCATCGCCGCCCCCAGCGCCCGCCGCCACCTCCACCGTAGCAGGGGTCGGGTACCCTCCCAGCTCCTCAACCTTGGGCACGGACAGGGACAGGGACACGAGGGGGTGAGCACAGGCGTCAGTACAACTAGAGACCGCCACCTCCACCGTAGCAGAGGCTGAGTACCCTCCCAGCTCCTCGACGTTGGGCAGGCACAGGGACAGGGACAGGGACCGAATCCATGCATGGCGTGAAACACAACCAGAACCAGACGCAGACGCAGAGCAACTATCTACCATGCTTTCATAAATATAAGTCCCCCCCCCCGGCACCCCCCGGTGGTATGTAAATATGCAATGGTATATTAGATGTGCTGCTGGCGCGACCCACAAGCGACACCCTTTCCTCTCCCTCTAACAGGTAGGCAACGCCCCTCCCCTAGGCGATGCCAAGTGATTTCCTTTTCAGGACTTTTTATATTAATTATTCCACAGCCGGATTTTGCTTTGACCGCGTTGACCGTTGTCCTCCCGTTGACCGTTTGTCCTCATGCATAGGTCATTTGAAAGCTGTTGACGTGCTCTGCCTGGCGGGCTTGTCAGGCTAACAATCCACTTTATGGGTTGAGCTGTGTGCAAGGTCAAAGTACAACCGGAATACAGCCAAATGGCTGTGGAGAGCCGAAAAGGAAATCACTGGCGATCCCCCTGTAGGCGATGCCCCATCTGTGCCGCCCCTCGCTCTTTCGTGTGTCCGACCCCACCCCACCCCCCACACACACTGCTGGACTGCATGGAGGAGGAGATTGGCATTTGCTGCCGCTACGGTTGAGGTCTAGGGGGCGCAATCCCGCGGGCCTGTGAACCCCGGCCGTGCCGCCACGGTGAGGAGTCAGATCTGGCCAAGCGAGAGTCCGAGTGCCCTGTCTAGGTCCAGCCCCGACCCACTAGCCCCCCACCACTAGTAGCCAGCCACCCGTCTGTAGTGCTCGGGCGATGTATGCCGAGCAAGGTCAAATACGCTGCCTGTTAGGTGCGTCACACAGGCCTTTAAAATCCATCATCATCTCACCCACCTTTGCCGCATAGTAGCCATGGTGTGGTGACCACTGGTGGAGGAACGCAAAGCGAGGGTTGGCCGTCTCGCGCGCGCGCACGGTCTGCGGGGGCGGCGGCAGGGAGTCGGGGTCACAATCGGGTCGGTTGTGCTCCCCCCCCCTCCCCCCAAACACCGCCACAAACCATCCACGCTATACACCGCAAACGCACGTTGCGTTTGCGGACCACAGCGGTCCGAATGGACCCTCCACCCTACACCCTACACTCTCCACCCTACAATGCCAACTCCCACGCACCGCCTCAAACGTCCCCCACCCTCCACCCTCCACCTTTCACCCTTTACCCTCCACCCTACAATGCCGACACCCACGCACCGCCTCAAACGCCCTCCACCCTCCACCCTCCACCCTCCACCTTTCACCCTCCACCCTCCACGCTCCACCCTCCGCGCTCCACCCTCCACGCTCCACCCTACAATGCCGACACCCACGCACCGCCTCGAACGCCCTGCCGTTGCGGACCACAAATGCGGCGAGCTTGTCGACGACCACACGCACGTCCTCAGGTGGAGTGGATGCTGGGGGGAGGGAGGAAGGGAGGGAGGGGTGGGGTGTGTGCGTGTGGGGGGGCATGGTGTGTGCGCGCGCGTGTGTCTGTACTGTCCAGAGTTTTTGGCGTGATAGCGGTCTTGCGACGTGAAATGAGCCCCGCAGGACTGCTTTGAAGCGATGCTTGGGTTGATGCTCTGGTCAATCATGTGTCGCGAATCTGTGGAAATCGCGAACTTCCAGACTTCAAAAAATCATGTGTCGCGCTTCGGCATGACGCGGGGGTCCTGCGAAACGACCCTCCCTCACGACGCACGCATCCGCGCACCGTCTTTATTATACATCACTGGCAGAGTGTGGGTTGTGTGCTTATGTGTGTGTACGTCTGTAAGTGTGTGTGTGTGCGTTGTGTGCGTTGTGTGTGTGTGTGTGTGTGGGGGGGGGGGGGCGCCGACCACGCCCACACCGACCACGCGGCGCTGGCAGCCCTACCAAAATCCCAATGTCTGATCCGCGCAAGTGCATGCGGTCATAACGTCTGAGATCGTCCGAGGTGCGCCTCAGGCGGTGGTGGACGCCTGAGGCGGGCGGTGTGGCACCTCAGGCGGTTTGGATAACGCCTAAGGCGACGCCCGAGGTGATCGTGGGTGCGCCTCAGGCGGCGCCTCAGGCGGTCGGAGCGCCTTAGGCGCCGCCTGATCCGCGCCAGTAAATCGGACGCCTGAGGCACCGCCTCAGGCGTTGTGAATGTGGGCAGGGCATGTGGGCAGGGCATGTGGGCAGGGCATGTGGGTAGGGCATGTGGGTAGGGCATGTGGGCAGGGCATGTGGGTAGAGGGCATGTGGGCAGGGCATTTGGGTAGGGCAGGTAACCCACCGCCACCGCCATCGCCATCGCCATGGCCTCGTGCATCCGTAGGTTGCTCCTCCCCTGGTGGCAGAGGCTCCTCCTCTGGCGGCGGCGCACAAGCGGGACGCGCAGGCGACGCGGGGCCGATGAACTGCCCGGGGCCATATGCGTCGTCCTCTGCACCCGACAATTCCGCCTGCGTGGGTGCACGCGCGTGCGCATGTGCGTGTGCGGGCGTGTGCATGTGCATGTGCGTGCATGCTGCACGCGTGGTGCCCCAAACTGGCCCTGGCCCTGTGCCCCTCCCTCCCTCTCTCCCTCTCTCCCTCCTTCCCTCCGTCCCTCCTTCCCTCCGTCCCTCCTTCCCTCCGTCCCTCCCTCCCTCCCTCCCTCCTCCCTCCCTCTCCTCCCTCCCTCCCCCTCCCTCCTCCCTCCCGCCCGTCCGTCCGTCCGTCCGTCCGTCCGTCCGTCCGTCCGTCCGTCCGTCCGTCCGTCCGTCCGTCCGTCCGTCCGTCCGTCCGTCCGTCCGTCCGTCCGTCCGTCCGTCCGTCCGTCCGTCCCTCCCTCCGTCCCTCCCTCCGTCCCTCCCTCCGTCCCTCCGTCCCTCTCTCCCTCCCTCCCTCCCTCCCTCCGCCCAGCCACCCACCTCGCCCGCCTCGCTTGTCTCCTCTCCCGGTGGTGCCGGCTCCTCGTGTGTGTGCGCCACCCCCACACCCGCTCCCACGGGTGTGGACGCCACGGGTGAGTATCCAAGCACGGCGGGAGCAGCGGCGCGCGTCGCACGCGCGCGCAGGGCGGCGATCTCCTCGGCAGTGCGCTGCGGCCTTGGCTGCTGGGGGAGGATGCGGAGGCTGGGCTGCGGCTGTGGCTGTGGCTGGGGTGGGGGTGGGTGGGTCAGTGGGCGTGGAGCGTGAGGTGATAGACAGTGGTTCCGCTAAGGATCTTGGGGGAATGACGGCTCAACCCGTCAGGTCGACATTCGCACAATCTCAACCTGACTCGCCATCCCGAATCGGGGAATCTCAACCTGAAAGTGCACTTTGCCGGGTTGTGGGTTGGCTAACGGAAACACTGGTGCCAGACATGGGAGCCGGCAACATGTTGTTACAGTTACAGTTACATCGGCTTTACAGCAGAGACTACCTCTAGTCCTAGTACCACCGCCTAGACCCAAGTCCAGTTCTGGCCCTAACAATTACTTGTGAGGGGCGGTAGCCACCAGCCGGCTGCCTGCCAACGTGTAGTCCCAGAGCAAAAAGGAGATCTATTGTGCGACGCCTCCAAAATAGGTCCTAACTGCTTCCAGGGGATAGGGAATCAAGTGGCGCTTGCCAATCTACTTGACCGCCGAGGTGGAGGGGCCGGCGCCTGAGGGGCAGCCGGACCGGACACCACGGCTCTCCACCCGACCCTATCTTGAGCACGCTCAAACGCCGTGTCCGAAAAAGTCTTCCAATCAGAACGAGTGCCACTAGTTTCGCCTAGCTGCTGAGTCAGTAGCTTAGGAAAATAGTGCGGGGAGGAGGCTGGAGGCCGGCCTTGCTGCCGAGCCACGTCCATTGTGCAGTCAAAAGTCGTACGAGGAAGACGAGAAGCCGGCATGCGCATCACATGGCCTAGCCACTGCAATGATCGCTTTGCCACAAGGCTCTCACTTGGCTCAGTGTCACACGCCTGCCGAATATAAGTTAATCTTGCTGGCCCAAATCTTATCAAAAGACGCAAACACGCCCAGCGCACGACCGACACGCACACCGATCTCCTTCTCCACACCACCACTTTGGGTTATCCAGCTCCCTAGATACTTAAATGCAGAGACCATCTTCACTTCACCACCAGTCAGCGCAAACGCGGGCAGATCCGCATCAAGATCTTCTGGCAAAATCATCACTTCTGTCTTGGCGGCGTTGATTTGCATGCCAAAGCTAGAGGACACTTTGTCAAGGATTTTCAGCATAAGCGCCAACTGAGCTGGGTCATGCGAGAACAAACATAAATCGTCGGCATACATCAGCATTACTATGCGCTCAACCGACGACGACAACACAGAGCCGCCGGCTCGGGTCACGCCAGCCCCCTCTGGCATCATGTCAAGCGCCTTTTTCACTATGTGGTCAATAAAAACATTGAACAACACAGGAGCAATGACGCACCCCTGTCGCACACCAGACGACACAAGGAATTCGTGCCCGATTTCCCCAGCCAGCCGCACGGCAGCTGCTGTGGTGGTGTGAAGATCCTCCAACAGATCAATAATGTGCGGATGAACACTATATAATCTAAAGACACTCCACAGTGCCGCACGGTTTATGCAATCGTAAGCTTTAGAATAGTCGACAAATGCCACAGCCATGCATTGTTTGTACTCGGCATGTGCCGCGCTCAGCGAGCGAAGAGTAAAAATCGCATCAACAGTACCTCTGCTTTTTCTGAAACCACACTGAGCCTCATGCAACTGACCATCAACCTGCGTGGAGACGCGGTGCAGAAGAATGGCAGCGCACACTTTCCCGGCAATAGATAGAAGGCTTATACCGCGGTAGTTACCAGGGGAGTCACGCGGACCCTTCCCCTCATATAACGGTGTGATAATAGCAGTCTTCCATTCCCTCGGGGCTCGCCCCGACCGCCATACGGCGATGATGACCCGGTGGAGCCATGCGATGGCAGGTGGGCACCGCAACAACATGGCGTCCAGCTGGTCACCGCCCGGAGCGGCGGCCGAGCGCAACGCTCGCACACACGCCTCCGTCTCAGCCAGGTCAGGGGGGCGCCCGTGCGCCTCGTCCACCTCTGTGGCGCGTGTGAGCTCAAACGCCGCTACATCGTTCTCCAGCTGGTTCAGGGTCTCGTCGCTGAGCTTGGTCTCCCCGCCATATAGCTTGTCGAATGACTCTGTCATGGCCTTCAGCACCCCGTCTGGACCGCTGTGCAGCGCGCCCGAGACGTCCCGCATGGCAGGTGGGATCTGATGGCTGCGGCTGCGGCCCGCCAGCCTGTCGCACGCGCGCGCAAACTGGCGCAGATTCTTCTTGCGTAGCATGTCTTGCGCCTCCGCCACCTGCTGGCCGATCCACCTCTCCCTGTCTCTCTGCACAGCTGCGTCGGCCGCGCGGTTGGCGCGGTTGCGCTCTCGTTTGGCAGCAGCAGACTTGCTCCTGAGCCATGCTGAGTGCGCGCGCTGCCGGGCGTCCATGAGCCGGAGGGTGCGCTGCGACAGAGTAAACTGCCAGCCGCGCCTCTGGCGCCTGCCGCGTGGAGCGAGGTGTTTGGTGGCCACCTCGCGAATGGCAGCAGCCATCGCGTCGTACTCCGCCTGGGCATCAGCGCCCTCGGGAGGCACGGCCTCCAGCAGCCCAAAGCGATCGGACAGCTGGAGGTTGAACTCATGACGGACAGCCGGGTGCCGCAGTTGTGAAGAGTCCCATGCGCGCCGCTGAGAGCCGCCTGCATGGCGGGAGGCTCGCATGCGGAGGCGCATGGACAGCACCATCATGCGGTGATCGCTGTCCCAGGTTGGGCTCCTATGCACCCTACAGTCTGTCACCGCGTGCACGCGGCGGCGCGCGACCAGGATGTAGTCCTTGACGCTGTGCAGGCGGCGCATAGAGCATGCATGCCGTCTGATCTGTGCAACAGCCATGGGGCTGATGTGCGGGCCTGAAACTAGGGCTTGGGGCCAGGGTTTTGAGGGTGCGTGGGCTCGACAGGAGGCAGCTGCGGGCTCTCACCCATAACTGTGAGTGGTGGTGGGCCCCAGAGGTGTGTGCGAGGGGTGGCAATTTCCAGGCCTTGGCTCAGCCAGGTGGGGGGTGGGGGTGCTTGGGCCGGGACCCGGGGTATGTCTGCCCCACACCATGGCCAACTCAAGTCTGGAAGGGGTGGGGGGGGGGGGGCGAATGCACGCAGCATCAGTGATCCCTGGGAACGATTTAGGGGTTGTTTATTTTCCGGCTCGCTCCCGGCTCGCTCACAGCTCGGGGTCTAGGGGCGGCAGGGGCCGAGCTAGGCTAGGCACACAGGCTGTAATATCAATCATCAGGCTCCCGGCGGGGACTAGGGGCAGCGCCCCCAGTCGCTCGCGGCAAAATTTGCATCAGAGCACTGGATTGCACTGGATTTGATTGGAAACAAGGTCCCCGACCCGATTTTACCCGAGAGGGACACTAGGGTAGCTAGCGAGAAGGTCGCGGTGCCGTCGTCACTCGGCCCTGCATCACCGCCCACAGCAATGTTGCGGCAGCATGGTGGCTCTGGGACGCTCGTGATGATGGATTTTACAGTCGTGTGTGACACACCTACCGGCAGCGCAGTCGACCTTGCTCGGCGTATAACACCCGAGCGCTACTATCGGGTGGCTGGCTACTGGTGGTGGGGGCCATTGGGTCGGGGCTGGACCTAGACAGGGCACTCGGCAATCGATAGTTTAAGAATGTACACAGCATGGAGACAAGATCCAGCATGTCTTCCATTTCTGAGTTTTCTGCCCCCCCCCCCCTCTGGAAAAGGGTGTGGCATGTCATTTTTCACACGTTTTCGGGTCGGAATCTGCGCAATTCCAACCCGCGGCGCCAGCCTCAACCTGCCAATCTCAACCAGCTGTTGCAGGTTTGCGGGTTGCGGGTTGACGAACGGAACCAGTGAGCCTCTCACCTGTGCCTGCGTCCCCAGTTGCCCAGCTTCCCAGTCCTCCATCTGCCCAGTTGGTACGCCAGGTGCCCAGGTGTCCAGTTGGAGCAGCAGCTCAGGCGGCAGTTGGGGCGGCTGGGGCGCGGGGCCAAACTCGAACTCGAACGCAGGGGGGGAGGATGCGCCGCCTGGTACCCCTCCCTCTGGTTGCCACTGAGCTGGTCCCTCTTGCTGCCACTGAGCTGGTCCCTCTGGCACCCACTGAGCTGATGGGTCCAGGGCCGGGTCCGGGTCCCGGTCCAGGGCCTGGCTCCCCACGCGCTCCACTTCAAACTCGTCTCCGTATGCGTCACCCAGCCCAAGGAGGTCCACACTTTCCACACCCGCTTCCCCGCCGCGAGCAGAGGCGTCGGCAGCCGCCGCCACCTTCGTAGGGCAGGTTTTAGGGTTAAGGGTTTAGGGTTTAGGGCGTGTGAAGGGTGCGTGTGCATGCAGGGCGCAAGGGTGTGCGTGTGCGCATGCAAGGGTGTGCGCAAACTAGGGTGTGCGCATGCAAGGGTGCGCATGTGTGCATGTGTGCGTGTGTGTGCACGTACGCGCGTCCATGCGGCGCGCCCATGCGAGCACACACACCTCTGCCTCCGCCCTCGTCCTCGCTGCGTCTTCTGCCTCTGTCTCCGCACGCTCTGCAACAGCGGCGGCAGCAGCAGCAGCGGCAACAGCAGCAGCAGCAGCAGCGGCAGCCAGTCCCGCATAGTCCGCGCCAGGTGCGGTGTCCTTGGCGTGCGCGTGGACCGTCGGCCCGTGCGGGTCATTCTCCACCACCCATCGGAAGTAGGCGTGGGACGGCTGGTCTGGGTACAGGAACGCAAACATGGGGTTGCCTGACTGCTTCACGCGAAGGAGGACCTCAACCTGGGGGAGGGAGGGGGAGGGGGGGATACGGGTGGGATGGTGGGGTTGGGGTGGGCGGGTGGAAGTTCTTACATAGGTTCGGATCAAGGCACAAGCGCACGCACACACACAGCCGAAGGGGGACCTCAACCTGGGGGAGGGAGGGAGAAAGGGATCAGTGATTTCCTTTTCGGCTCTCCACAGCCATGCGGCTGTATACTGGCTGTACTTTGACCTTGTACATAGCTCAACCCATTCAGTGGATTGGTTATCTGACGAGCCCGCCAGAAAGTGCTCGTCACAAGCTTTCAAATTTCCTATTCATGACGACAAACGGTCGACGGGAGGTCAGCGGCCAACGAGGTCAAAGCAAAATCTGGCTGTGGAATATGATCAATTAAAAATCCTGAAAAGAAATCACTGATGCTCACGCACACACACACACACACACACCGCCCCACCCCGCACCTGCCCTCCGTTCATCCTCACAAACCGCGCCGTCTCCATGAGGATCTTGTGCCCGCGCTCGGTCGCTGGCGCAGCTGCACGCAGGCGGTCCGGCACTGAAAACGGCGGGCGGTAGCGCGGCTGCGAAAGGTAGGTGGGCGGTAGGTGGGCGGTAGGCGGGAGGTAGGTGGGCGGTAGGTGGGAGGTAGGTGGGCGGTAGGTGGAAGGTAGGTGGGCGGTAGGTGGAAGGTAGGTGGGCGGTAGGTGGGAGGTAGATGGGTAGGTGGGTGGGCGGTAGCGCGGCTGCGGGATCCGGAGGTGGGAGGTAGGGGAGGAGGTAGGTGGGCGGTAGGTGGGCGGTAGGTGGGCGGTAGGTGGGCGGTAGGTGGGCGGTAGGTGGGAGGTAGGGGAGGAGGTAGGTGAGCGGTAGGTGGGAGGTAGGTGGGAGGTAGGTGGGTGGTAGGTGGGAGGTAGGTGGGCGGTAGGTGGGAGGTAGGTGGGAGGTAGGTGGGCGGTAGTTGGGCGGTAGGTGGGAGGTAGGTGGGAGGTCGATGGGCGGTAGGTGGGAGGTAGGTGGGAGGTAGGTGGGCGGCAGGTGGGAGGTAGGTGGGAGGTAGCGCGGCTGCGGGATCCGGAGGTGGGAGGTTGGGGAGGAGGTAGGTGGGCAGTAGGTGGGCGGTAGGTGGGTAAAAGCGCCTGTGTAGTGCTAGGCTGGCGGGAGCGCGTAGGCAGCGGCACTTGCGGGTTCAATTCAGGGTTCAGGGTAACAGGTGTAAGCAGTGATTTCCTTTTTGGCTCTGCACAGCCATTTGGCTGTACTTCGGCTGGACTTTGACCTCGCACAAAGTTAAACTCATTCAGTGGATTGGTAGTCTGACATGCCCATCAGACAGAGCTCGTCTAGAGTTTCAAGTGACCAACAAATGAGGGCAAACGGTCAACGAGAGGTCAACGGTCAACGCGGTCAAAGCAAAATCTGGCTGTGGAAAAATTAATTAAAATTCTTAAAAATAAAATCACTGGGTGTAAGGTTGGCGCGTCTGCGTCTACGCCACCACCGCCACCCTTACTGACTTATAGTAAGCTTTTTATTATTATTAAGTATAGTTTTATTACACAGCAGGTGACGGGGTGTGGGGAACCCCTAGTTTGAAGGAGGTGGCCAACAGGTGACTCTACCCCCCTTTTTTTTTTAATAAAAAACAACGTTGTTCGGGAACACAACGATGTTGTTCGGGTCATACGGAGTCGTAAAGTAAGACTAGCCCCCAGCCCAGTGTTTCCGTTGGCCAACATGCAACGCAAAAAAATGCACTTTCGGGTTGAGATTGGCCAATTGGGGCTGGCGCGTCGTGTTTAGACTGCGCGAATTTCGACCCGAAAGTGTGGAAATCAACATTTTCACACCCTTCCCGCAAAAAATCGCCTCCGTCGGGTTGAGATTGAGGAGTGAGCCGGAAGGCCTTGGCTGAGCCATCAGTTCATGAAGTTCCTTAGCGGAACCGCTGCCCCCCCCCCCCTTGCCGTCCCCACCTGCGGTGGCAGCATCGCCGCTTGCGCCGCCACCGGAAGCGGCGGTGGCGGCATCATCACGCTGGCACCGTTGCCACCACCGCCGCTGCCGTGCTCTGCGCACAGTGTGTGTATGTGTGTGTGTGTGTGTGTGTGTGTGTGTCACATATGGCTGCTCACCCGCAGCAACAAACTGAAGATACATGGATATTTTGGGACTTCTGAAACGGTTGCAGGGGTGCATACGTTTAGTTTGGGGTTTTAGGGTTGAGGGTTTTAGGGTCGAGGGTTTAGGGATTAGGGTTTTTCAACCCTAAACCCTAAAACTTAGGAAACAAATCTCTGTGTGTGCGTATGCGTGCACGCGCGTGTGTGTGTGTGTGTGTGTGTGTGGATGCGTGTGTGCACACGTGTGTGATCGTGTGTTCCTGCACCCACCTTTGCCTGTGCCCCCCGCCTGCTGACCTCCGGTGTCCTCGTAGTTGAACCCAAACGCTGGCCCGACGTGGCCCCCGCCCCCGCCGCCTCCCTCCTCCCCGCCGCCTCTGCCGTCCCCTCCACCCACACTTGCTGCGGTGCCTGCAGGAGGCCACGCGGGGCCAAACGCCGCTGCAGCTGCCGCGCCTCCGCCGGCCCCGCCACCCACCCCACCCCCAGGGGACGTGGCGTACTCGACCGCAGGAAACGAGGCGCTGCCACCAGCTACAGAGCCAACTGCGTGCAGGGGAGAGGGAAGGGGCACGCCACGCAGGGGGGTGGGGCGAGGGAGTGGCCAGTCAGCGCCAGCGTGTGTGGGCGTCGCCAGGCGTTGGTGTTGAGCAGTGATTTCCTTTTCGACTCTACACAGCCATCTGGCTGTATTCCGGCCGAGCTTTGACCCTGAACAGAGCTTAGCCCATTCCGTGGATTGGTAGTCTGACAAGCCCACCAGACAGAGCTCGTCAAGAGCTTTCAAATTACCTATGTATGAGGACAAACGGTCAACAGGAGGTCAACGGTCGACGCAGTCAAAGCAAAATCGGGCTGTGGAAGAATTTATTTAAAATCCTGAAAAGAAGACCTCTGACCGCGAGGCTCGGGTTGCGTGCACTGCACTAGGAGTAGGAGTGGGAGTAGGAGTTGGAGTCGGAGTCGGAGGAGTTTGTGTTTTGGCGGTTGAGTTGGGTGAGGGTTAGAACACTAGACCCCAAGGAAGGCAGAGGACGGCGTGGGTGAGGTGTGTGCTTGCGTGTGCGCGTGTGTGCGTGCGTGCCTGTGTGCATCCCTACCACATTTTTAACGCCCGCGGCGGCGCCTCGGGCGTCCCATTCACTTGCGCGGATCAGGCGGCGCCTCAGGCACTCCGACCGCCTGAGGCGCCGTTTGAGGCGCACCCACGATCGCCTCAGACGTCGCCTTGGGCGTGATCCACACCGCCTCTGGCGCCCACCACCGCCTGAGGCGCACCCCGACCCGCCTCAGACTTTATGGCTGCATTCACTTGCGCGGATCAGACGTTGGGATTTTGATAGGGCATGTGCACACTGGCGCTCTGACTCCACCCCCACTCGCCCCCACTCGTCACTCGTCACTCCTCACTCCTCAGCAGCAGGTGTGATGATGCTCACACTGTGGCAGACCTTCTCTCACCGCGTGCGCACGTTTGAGCGAGGCCGCATGGCGGCAGGCAACTGCACGGCCGCTACATATTTCTGCCTGTGATTGGCCGCACTGTTAGCTTTGGCAGGGGTAGGGGCGTTTGCGGGTGGGGCGGGAGGAGGCGTGGTTGCACGGCCACACGGGTGCATGGGACCACACGGGTGCATGGGACCAAACGGCGGGTGCATGGGACCACACGGGTGCATGGCGCATCACGGCGTTGCATGTCGCATGCGCGCTGCGGCCGTGTCCCCACTTACCTTGCGGGCCCTGCTGCTGCCCGTGCCACGCTGCGCGTGAGCCGCGTGTGCGCTGCTCCTCTGAGCACAGAGCTGCGTCGAGGTCGAGAAACCGCTCTGCCTGCGCGCTGCTCTCGGCGGCTCGCTCACTGGGCGGCAGCCTCGACAGCCACCTAGGGGCGGCAGGGTGTGGCGTTGGGGTGTAAGTGAGGGCGTGGGTCTCAGGGGTCTGGATGGCAGGTTTGGAGGTGGAGGGAAAAGGGTTGCGGGCACTTCCCAGGCTAGCATGTACCACAAGAGCATGAATCGGCGCCCCATGGCCCCTACCTTATGGCCTGCCCCCCAGCCCAGCAGCCCGCCCGGGTGCCTACATCGCGCGGCACAGCCTTGAAATAGCGTTTGCAGGCCATGCACAATCGGGAGGGCACGCGGAGGGGGCGTTTTGAGGTGTCCCCGGATGTGGCACCGATTGTGAGCACGTTAATGTGGGAAGGGCCTGCGTACCTCCGCTGCCGCGCTTCATAGCCCTGACCGCCGCTGCCGCCGCCGTCGCCGCCGCCCTCCTCGTCCGAGTCCGACCCCCGATCTCCACCACTGTGATCCTCCCCGTCGCCCTCGCCCTCATTGAACTGCCGAAGGTCGTCCAGCAGCAGCCGCGCGTCGTAGCGGTCCACGAGCGCGTCCGCGTCGCCGATTGCCGGCTGCAGGTGCCGCCCCGCATCGAGCGCACCAGCCACGGCATCGTCACGGAAGGCGGTGCACTGAGTGCCAAGGATGACGAGCTCGAGGGCATCAGCATGCACGCCGCGGGCGCCGCGCGGGGGAGGGGCAGCGAAACCCGCAAAGCGCTCAGCCATGGGAACTCGAGACCTCACGCGTTAGGTGCGCGCGCACGGGCGCATGGAGGGCACCGGCAAGAGGCACCTACCAGGTGCGTGGCAGTGGCACGTGGCAGTGGCAGCGGCGTGTGTATTGAGGGTGTGTGTCGTGCAGGGGGGGGCGTGTGTGTGTGTGTGTATTGAAACCTATGTGTGTGTGCGTGTGTGTGTGTGTGTGTGTGTGCGAGAGAGAGCGTCCGTGACATGCATGATGCTGGACGCCATGTCCGGATGCATCCGTCGCATGCATGATGGACGCCATGCAGCAGCGGAGGTGCCCTGTGGACGCCTGCCTGCCTGCCTGCGCCATGCACACTCACCGGATGTGGTCGCTGCTGTCGCTCTATATGCAATGACCGTTCGCGATGTTGTGATCTCTCAGAGACGGCGAGACGGCGAGACTGGACGAACGACAAAGTATGGAAGCATTGGCACACCTAGCTGGCAACCTCGATCGTGAACACCACACACCAACCATGCCCTCCATCGCGCTGCTCTCCTCCTCTTCATCGGTTGCTGCTCGTGCGTCGGTGCCGGTGAGCAACTGCATGGCGTTTTCTTGTGCCGCGCGCATCCACGACTGGCTCGATGCCCCAGCGCACGCTTGCACAGCTGCTTTCAGGCGGCGCATGCATGCCCGCATGCCCGCATGCACCGTTTGTCGTCGCAAGCACCATCCAATGATCGTAAATGCGACCCACTGCGGCGTGAAGATACGTGTCAGCATGCGCATGCACTCGCACTCCCCCTCTCCTCCAGAGGCGACCCTCTGTCACCGTGCGTGCCCACAACGAGACCGCGGCGGTGCCAGCCAACGTGGTGGAGGCGCGTGCTTGGATCTCAAGGTGCGGGCTGCAGCTTTCTCAGGCTGCGGATATGATCTTGATTTGGGGCGGCGCAACCCAACCTCCACGCACGCGCTCCCTCCCGACGTCCTGCGTGTATGCCCCATGCGGCCACTCGATGGCGTGGCTCCCCCCTTCCCCTGCCTCCCATGCACCGCCATGCACCGCCCATGCACCACAGCTGGAGGGCAGCCAGCCAGCATGCCGCGCCCGCTGCTGCCGCTCCCGCTGCTGCCGCGCCCGCTGCAGCGGCAGCGGCAGCCGCCGGTGGCAGGTTTTCGCCTGCAATGACCACGGCCGACGGCATGATGGTGGGTGTGGTGTGCTGACGGCGATCGCACAGGGCATGGTGTGCTTGTCCGCACGCGCATGCCATGCAGATATCAGCCGAGTGCACGCGCACCAGCTCGCCCAGTCGCATGTGCGTGAAACGTAAACTCTCGTCACCACTCGCACTCGCGTTCACGCACCCACTCGCACGAGCACTGCCCACACGCACGAGCACGCACCCACTCTCGCGACTACAGGTCTTCTCGGGCGCCTCTCTGGCGAGCGTCTCGTTCCAGGAGGGCATGGCCGCAGCTGAGGCGCGCAGCAAGTAAGCGACCACCACCACCGCCCACCGCCACCGCCGCCGTTCCATGATCATGCTCGCGTACGAAGTCGGCAGCGATGTCGCACAGGATCCTGAGCACGTCGAAGTCGAGCGCGTGAAGGAGGTCGAGCAGGAGTTCAAGCGGTTTGGCTGGCCAGCTGCTCATTGGCCGGCTGCGAGCGGCCGGCCGTGCGTAGTCAGCTGTGAGTGGTCGTCAGTGGTCGGCCGTGAGTGGTCTGCCGTATCTGATGTGAGCCCGCCTCACATCTGATGTGGGAGGCTGGCTGGCCGGGGCGCCTCAGGCCTGCGTGCCCCCTCGAGCGGGGCATCCAGGCAGCCCAACCAAAGAAACATGACACAAAAAGGCCAAAGAACACTGAGCTCAATGAGACAACACCACGAGCGATTGCAAACCACCACCATTAACCACAACTGCCACCAACCGATTGCGGCCCTCCGCTTGGTCTGCCGCCGCAAAATCCCGCGTGTTGTGGTGCCTGGCGCGTGTGGCCGCCAGACTCCGCAGCGCCGCAAGGCGGCCGCGTTACTCATTTTTTGCTGAAATCGTTTTGTGCACGCTGCGTCCGATGTGGTCTCGACTGAATCGAGAATCGATCTTGTGTTAAAACCCGATTCAAGCCCGGCGCGCCGCTTATTACTTGCCGCACTGTCAACTGAGTGCTCTTGCAGAGCACAGCCGTGTGCCCAGGCACACCATCACGTGCACCGCTTCAACATTTCAGCGTCAGCCACACCGGTCCCAGTGTGTGCGGCGGCACCGCCTCATCATTTGGGAGTTGCCGCAACCGGCTGTGCTGCGACCACCACAGCACTTACCACCAGTGAGGAGGCCACTCACACCTCAACACGGTCCCCAAACGCATGTGCGACCTCGCACCTGCAGCTGGTGAGTCCACACCAAGCGAGTGGCCCTGTCAAGCCACCGCGTCGCATCGTTTGTCGCCACTCCGCCACGCGCATGTGTGGCGCTGCCTCAAACCTGCAGCAGCTTTTACAGTTTTTACAGGTGTGCCGGCGGCTCTGTGTTGTCGTCGTCGGTTGTGCGCATAGTAATGCTGATGTATGCCGACGATTTATGTTTGTTCTCGCATGACCCAGCTCAGTTGGCGCTTATGCTGAAAATCCTTGACAAAGTGTCCTCTAGCTTTGGCATGCAAATCAACGCCGCCAAGACAGAAGTGATGATTTTGCCAGCAGATTTGTCGCGGATCTGCCCACGTTTGCGCTGACTGGTGGTGAAGTGAAGACCGTCTCTGCATTTAAGTATCTAGGGAGTTGGATAACCCAGAGTGGTGGTGTGGAAAAGGAGATCGGTGTGCGTGTCGGTCGCGCGCTGGGCGTGTTTGCGTCTTTTGATAAGATTTGGGCCAGCAAGAAGATGCAAGTGCAGTCTAAGATGCGTTTGAGCGTGCTCAGGATAGGAACAGGTGGAGAGCCGTGGTGTACGGTCCGGCTGCCCCTCAGGCGCCGGCCCCTCCACCACGGCGGTCAAGTAGATTGGCAAGCGCTACTTGACCCCCTATCCCCTAGAAGCAGTTGGGACCTATTTTGGAGGCGTCGCACAATAGCTCTCCTTTTTGCTCTGGGACTACACGTTGGCAGGCAGCCGGCTGGTGGCTACCGCCCCTCACAAGTAATTGTTAGGGCCAGAACTGGACTTGGGTCTAGGCGGTGGTACTAGGACTAGAGGTAGTCTTTGCTGGAAAGCCGATGTAACTGTAACTGTAACAGGTGTGCTGCGCCTGAACCTGGAGCATGCCACCGGCTGTGCTGAAACCTCCACAGTCCCCAACCTCCACAACTTCCAAAGCATCCACAGCCTCCAACCTCCACAGCCTCCGACCCCCAACCTCCAACCGATTGACACATCGCACAGGCCTGTGTCCGCCCCACACAAGTGTGGCGCCTCAATCGTGCGCCGCCTGGACGCAGCTCGCACGCGTCTAAATTGCCGCCTCAAACCTGGCGCATCTGAACCCTAAACTTGGCGAATCGTGAGGTTGAGCCGCCCCGGGCGCAGCCCGCACGCGTCGACCAGTGCGCGTGGGACGGTGCCCGCATGGATTGTCGGGACGGCGTGGAAGACCATGCGCGAGGGGCCACCGAAGACAAGGGCGTCGCCGCTCTCGAGGCGTACCTACGTGTGTGTGTGTGTGTTGTGTATGTGTGTGTGTGTGCATGTTTGCGTGTGCGTGCTTGTGCGTGCGTGTGCAAGCGCGCGAGCGTGTTGTGTGTGTGTGTGTGTGCATGTTTGCGTGTGCGTGCTTGTGCGTGCGTGTGCAAGCGCGCGAGCGTGCGCGTGTGGCCGTACGCACCCTTCCGGCTTCCGCCTCGTTCGGCGTGCTCCCAAATATGAAGTCAGCTGCGTCCCCGATTGACAGCGACACGACTGGCAGCTGGCGTCTGAGCGACTCGGGCGTCTCGTCCTGGGGAAGTGTGGGGAGGTGTGGGAAGTATGGGTGTGGTGTGGGAGGGTGCGGACCAATCGAGGGAGACACGTCTGGCAGCTGGCGCTTGAGCGACTCAGACGTCTCGTCGTGGTGTGTGGGAGGTATGGAGAGGGTGTGGACCGATGTCTGTTCACAACTAGAATGTGTCGAGTCAGCTACAGAAAAAAGTGTCTTCTGGTATTCTTCAAGCATTCTTCTGGCATTCTTCTGGCGTGTCTATATTAAGTGTT
>VFSX01000635.1:47500-72500 GCA_016618255.1 Chlamydomonas sp. UWO 241 | reverse complement strand
GAGGGCTGCGTCCGCACGGGGGGCGCTGTTCAGGTGCGTGGGTGTGGATGTGGGTGTGGGTGTGGGTGTGGATGCGGGTGTAGGTGCGGGTGTGGGTGTGGGCGTGGGCGTTCGTGTGGGTGTGTGGCGCGCCTGTCGCTGTGAGTTGTGTGCTCTGCATCCACACTTGCTGCTAGTGGCAGCGCTCCGTGGAAAGAGCTGCTGAGGGCTGCGTCCACACGGGGGGCGCTGTTCAGGTGTGTGGATGTGGTTGTGTGGGTGTGGGGGTGGCGGGTGGGGGGTGGGGTGAAGGGTGTGGGTGTGGCTGGCTGGCTGGCTGGCTGGCTGGCTGGTGGTGGCGGTGGGAGGGGGGCACTCCGCGAGCACGCCCCCACCCAGTGGCAGCGCCCCATGGAGGGAGCTCTTGCGTGCTGCGTCCGCACTCTCACAACCAACCAAGCAACGGAGCGAGACATGAGACCGTCCGCATGCACCGGCAATGCTTTCACTACTCAGGGCGATACACCTCGGTGCAGGTCTGACCCGTGCAATGGGATGTCTTTCGAAAAGCGTGTGACCGCCCAGCGCCTGAATCGAGTGGTTAGTATCCTTGGTTTGGGGGGTGCGCACTCTCATACGCATACACACACACACACACACTCACACACACACAACCCTTTTTGCATGCCCCGCAGGCCGCCCCCAAGCGTCTACAGCCATGCGAATGGCCCACGCATGCACGAGCTTCTGAAGGTAAGAGGGGGGGGCACATGCACACACGCATTTCTGTCTCAGCTGTGTTCATGGTATTCAGTTTGTCCTTACAGTCACGCGTGACCACGGAGGTCACGGCTCGGGCAGAGTCTGGCCTCCACCGGCCGCAAACAGTGGCCATGCCAAAACCGGCTTGTGATATCACTGCCCACAACCAATGTCAAGCGGCCGGACCCTGTTCTAGCTAGCACTCCAAAATGCTACAACTGAGAAGGGTGGGTGGGTGGTACAGCTCAGAGGGAAAACCTCCGAGCCACAAAAGATTTAAGAATTGGAGCGGTGCTAGCGACCCAAGCTGACGGAATGGAAGCTTAGGTGCCAAGCACCGCTCTTAGTTCTGTACTTCTCCTTCACACTTATAAATCTCAGCAGCAACAGAAACTTGCGTTTTCTATCCATCTGTCATTTAATAGCAACTCCCGCATACACACACACACACGCACACACACGGGTGTTTTGCGATGTCCATGGCCGGTCGACTCATCTTGATCCCTGTTTGTGTGCTATGCTGACGACCAACCCACCTAATCCACCCACCCCACCCACTCCACCCCACCACCCCACACACCCCACACACCCCAACACCCACCACTCAACCCACCCACTCCACCCCCCACTCCCCCACCCACCCACCCACCCACCCACTCCACTACCCCACCCCACCCACTCCACTACCCCACCCACTCCACTACCCCACCCACTCCGCTACCCCACCCCAAACGCCCCTTCAAAGGCCGGTCCAGGAGCGCAGTCCGCGCTTGCCCTGGCGTGGGGTCAGCTGCAGGCGGAGGCTGCGGGGGCGGCGGGGGCGGCGCGCGCGGCGCGCGCGGCAAGTGGCGGCGGCGGTGGTGGCGGGGTGGGTGGGATCGGAGGCAAGGGCGCAGCTGCTGCTGGGGCGACGGCCAGGGCCAAGGAAGGGGCAGCAGCAGCAGGAGCAGCACCGGCACCAGCAGCAGCAGCAACGGCAGCGGAAGCGGCACAGGCCAGAGGTGGTGCGCCCGTGGTGTGGCCACAGGCAGGAGGCGCCGGAGGCGGGACCGCGGGCGGGACCAACCAGACAGCGGCACCAGCAGCACCAGCAGCAGCGGCGGCAGCAGCACCAGCAGTAGCAGCGGCAGCAGGGGCCAGGGGCGCGCGACCCCCCGGCGCACCCGCGACTGGCTCCGACACCGCGCGCACACGCGCCGCCCCCGACGGCAGCGTCATTGAAGGTGACGGCGGCGGCGGCGGTGGTGGCGGCAGCAGCGGCACGCGCCAAAACGCGTGCGCACCCGCAGCCCCTGGAAGCGGCGGTGGCGGCGGTGCAGCAGGCGCGCGCCCACACGCCGGCGCCAAGCGCGCCGCCTCCCCCCACGGCGGTGGTGGTGGCGGCGCCCCGCCCGCCGCCGGCACGCCAGCCGGCCACCAGCAGCACGACCGCGAACGCGACCGCGACGCCAAGCGGCCGCGGGTCGCGGATGGCGCGGAGCGCCCGCCCACGCACCGGCCAGCCAGCACTCATGCACCCTCTGCCCAGCCACCCAGCACAGAACGGCCGCGTTCAGTGGACGGCGAGCAGCGCCTACCCGCTCAGAGGCCACCAGGGGTGCGCCCACCATCTAGCACCCAGCCACCCTCTGCCCGGCCACCTAGCACGGAGCGGCCGCTTTCAGTGGACGGCGCTGAGCGGCCACCGGGGGAGCGTCCACCATCCAGCTCGGGGCGGCCACCGAGCACGGAGCGTCCACGCTCGGCGGATGGCGCGCACCGGCCGCGGGTAGCGGACGGTGCGGCGCAGCCATCACCCGCCCAGAGGCCACCGGGGGAGCGGCCAACATCCAGCTCGGGGCGGCCCCGCAGCACGGAGCGGCCGCACGCGGCGGATGGCGCGCAGCGGCCGCCAGTAGCGGATGGCACTAAGCGCCCACCCGCCCAGAGGCCACCAGGGGAGCGGCCACCATCCAGCTCGGGGAGGCCCCGCAGCATAGAGCGGCCGCGCGCGGCGGATGGTGCGCACCGGCCGCGGGTAGCGGACGGCGCTGAGCGCCCTCCCGCCCAGAGGCCACCAGGGGAGCGGCCACCATCCAGCTCGGGGAGGCCCCGCAGCACAGAGCGGCCGCGCGCGGCGGATGGCGCGCACCGGCTGCGGGTAGCGGACGGCACTGAGCGTCCACCCGCCCAGAGGCCACTGGGGGAGCGACCACCCTCTGACCGGCCACCCGCCCAGCAGCTGCATCCAGGCGAGCGCGGGCAGCGGCCAGGCAGCGACCGCCCAACCTCTGACCGCCCACCCGCCCAGCAGCTGCATTCAGGCGAGTGCAGGCATCGGCCAGCCAGCGACCGGCCACTCTCCTCCGACCGCCCACCCACCCAGCAGCCACCGCGCCTGCGGCCGCCCACCCAGCGGCCACCGAGCGAGACGGGGCAGCGGACCGCGCCGCCTGCTGCGGGAGGTGGTGGCGCTGTGCGCAAACGCGCTGTATCCCCACCAGAGGATCGCGACGTGGAGCGGCGCACAGCGGCAGCTGCGGCGGGGGCTGCGCCGCCACAGGGGCTGGGTGACAAGAGAGGCAGCGGCAACGGGGCCGACAGACGCACGGGCGGTGGCGGCGGTGGCAGCGGCCATGATGGCGGCGGTGGCGATGCAGGCGGCCAGCGCGCGCGCCTCGCGGCCCTCTACCAGCAGCAGCAGCAGCAGCGCTAGCTGTCGACCGGCGCGCCCACGAGCGCCGGTCGCGTCTCGGACGGGGCGGGGCAGCAGCCGCAGCAGGGTGGGGTCATGCACCTTGGCCCACCACGCCCGCCCGGAGTGCCAGGGGCAGACGGCACTGCTCCTGGTGGAGGCGGCGGTGTGTCAGGCAGTGGCACAAGGGGCGGCGCGAAGTAGCCCGAACAACGCGTGTATGAGCGTCTACCATTCATTCAGAGTAGGGTAGGTGCAGACAGGAAACGAGTAGTAGGCAGTTATAGGCAGATAGCCGCAGCGGCCCGCATTGCACATCATGGCTGGCTCACCACCACCACCACCACCACCACGTAGAGGAAGCACAGCTGTGTTCACTTCATGTCTGTGTTGACGTCATGTATCAGGTTGGCGCACTAGAGGTCTCCCGAGTGTTCAGGGCCCAGCAGCTCCACCGACAGGTACGCACTGGCGGCGGCGATGGTTTGGCTACGAACAAGGTCAGCAGGCTGCAGCGTGTCAGTACGGGCAGCGCGGGCAGCAGCAGCTAGTGACCAGCCGCCCTCTTACAGGCCACGCATGCTGCGCAGCATCCACTGCCGCAGCAACTGCCCAACTCTCAGACCGCAACAGCTTCTGGGAATCATGTGTACACTTCATCATGGTAGCCATACCGAGTCCAGTACTGCTGCGCTCATGGTCGCACACGCCAGTGGCGGTCGAAGCGGTGGTGCGTGCCCCGACACGGCCACGTTATGTGTGGGCATCCAAGAAATTCCTGTTCAGGCTTGGACCCGACAGGACTGACTGGCTGGCATAGGCTGATGAGATACTGCGACCGGCTGCGATGCCAGCTCGACTGCACACGGAGCTGTCCAGCATTGACTGTTTGGAAGTTCGGATGCGTAATTTGACAGCTAGTGGGCCACTGGCCCCATGATAGGAATAACACTCAAATAAGCCTGTTACAAGGGCCTGGTTGCCTGCATCTGGCTGGTGTCATTGCGTTAGTATGCTGGCGCACTGCGTGGCCTTGCGGGCTCTCCTAGCAGCGCCCCCCCTAGACGTGCAGTCTAGGCCTTAACTCACGCCCCAGGGTACTACGGGCGCGTAAGTGTCAAACCTGTAAAAACTGGTGTCATTGGGGTGCGTGGAGTCAACTGCTCATGCGATGCGCACCTAGGCGGAGGCTCCTCAGTTTCCAGGCTCAAGCGTGACAAACAAACCTGAAATATATTTCATGTTATATAACACACCTGAAAGACACAGCCCTGAGACATAGCTGGTGCTCTACCCTGTGGACAGCCCTGGCTTCCTTGTTGACTTGAACGCCTACGCAGACGCCCGGAATTGTAATGGCGTCGTCCCTGTGCCGCCCCAAGTAGCGACGCCGCCACTTGCATGCTCACAGCATAGCGCGGATCTTGTTTGCGTCTGCATGACCATGCCCCCCCCCCCCGGGGCCCTACCACAATCCCAACGTCTTGAGGCGCGCAAGTGAAGGCGGTCATAACGCATGAGGCGGTCGGGGGTGCGCCTCAGGCGGTGGTGGGCGCCTGAGGAGGTTGGGGGTGCGCCTCAGGCGGTGGTTGGCGCCTGAGGCGGTCGGGGTGACGCCTAAGTCGGCGCCTGGGGCGACCGGGCGTGCGCCTGAGGCGCCGCCTGGTCCGCACACGTGAAGGCGCCGCCTGATTCGCCGCCTCAGGCTTTGCAAATGTGGTAGGGCAATGTCACGCGGCTCATGGCACGGGCGGCTGCTGCCCCTGGTGCGCAAACACCAGGCCCACGACGGCCTCATTGATGAGCTGCGGCACACGTGCAAGCTGAGCCAGCTCGCAGACGATGCGCGACACGACAGGGTTGTCACACCACGCCCGTGCCGTGCACGCACCACGCTCCAGCAGCAGGCGGAAGCACTCGTCGCGGACGTCGTCCGGCTGGTCATTGGCGAACGGGGCCTTGGAGGGTGGGCCCCGGCACAGCTTCTCCAGCACCCTGGTCATGCGTGCGCGCTGGTCGTCGCACAGCTGTGGCTCCATTGCGACGCGGAACAGCAGGAGCAGGAGGGACCGCCAGGAGTCAGAGGACGACTGACCAGCAGCAAAAATACACAGCTACCGTGAGCGCACAGACGCCTGCTTGAGTGCGAAGCGTAATCATGGCAGCTGGTTGGGCGGATGGGTGGTCAAGCAGCAGGCGAATGGCGTCCGCATGGCCTCTCCTAGCAGCACGAAGTAACGCTGTCCAGCCGTGTTCGTCTGCCGCCCCCAGGAGTGACTCGCTGGATCTGCCGCCCAGCAGGCGCTCGAGCTCCGCCGTATCGCCCCTGCCAGCCGCCTGCACAAACTGCTGCACCGCCTGCTCCCGACTTGACGTCGCTGAAACGTCACTCGCCATGTCGTCGTATTAAGGCAGACAGCGGTGGGCCTGCGTGCGGGGGAGGGCCGTGGGTGGGCGCGTGCGTGTGGGGCACCATGCGTCGTGCGCGATGCGCCATGCGTGTGTCGGCGGCAGCGCCTTGGGCATGAGGCACGGAGGAGTGGCGTTGCAGCTGCCGGTGCTCCTGCGTGCGCATGGATCCACATGCGCATGTAGGAGCGCATACTTAAGCAACAACAAGCTTGTTGCACGCCATGTGCTGCCGGGGCACACACACGCACAGCGTGCATGTCATGCACATGGGGCACCGCCCACGCGTGTGTCACCCCTGTCTCCTTCGTTCTCCTGGTAGATGCCAGGCCCATCACGTGGAAGCCAGGCTTCATCAACATGAATGTCACACGCACCTGAGTTGAGATCGGTGCGCCCTGGCTTCTTGAACGACGGTGCTCAACCTCGACTTTGACCAGCCACCTACAAAGTTCGAAGTGACGCGGTCGGGACTGCTCCGGAGTGGGCGGTCTGGGTCGCTGGGTCCACATTAATATTAGTGT
The DNA here is from genome assembly GCA_016618255.1 of Chlamydomonas sp. UWO 241. NCBI lineage: Eukaryota > Viridiplantae > Chlorophyta > Chlorophyceae > Chlamydomonadales > Chlamydomonadaceae > Chlamydomonas > Chlamydomonas priscui. Next base: position 66,152 of record VFSX01000635.1, on the reverse strand, counting down.
AAACTGTAAAGAGGACACGCTTCCCGCTCTTGTCCATTTCCTTCATGTTCATATACACGGATGGGTGTGCACAGGACACGTCTCGGGGACGCACAGGACACACATGTGGGGCAGGGCGGCAGGCGCCTGCTCCTCACCAGCGCAGGCATCAATTGGAAATCTCCCTGGTCGGAATACAAAGATTCAACTGAATTGAATAGAAATGTGGACAAACATCCACACACACACACACACACGCATGCACACACGCACACCCACAAGCTTGCCTGTGATGCGGTGTGGGCGCGGGAGAGGCGCGTCGGCGCAACCAGCGCGCAGCAGCGCAGTCTAGAGCCAAAGAGATAGCAGAGCGGGGCCAAGCTGCTGCAGCGCCGCCACGATGGCTGCAGGCAGCTGGGCGGCTCAAGTGGCTTGCCAATCAGGTCCCCAGCCCCACTGACTGCAGGCGTACTAGAGCAATACGAGGCACCTCGGGAAGTGCACGATTACTAGCAGCGAGTGTGGCCGAGCGGAGTGTGGGTGGACGAGAATGGCGAAGCAAAGTTACAACTGCGCAAATAAGTCAGTGCTGGCTCGCCACAACAAAGAGAAAACCAGCCACCTGTTCAATCCGTGTGTGAGTGATGCTAGAAACAAGTGTCACTAAAAGGCCCTCGGCGCCCCAGTGCCAACCCCGCCCGTTCCCTCGCAATGGAGCACTTCCCAACCTCCCCCCCCCCCCCCCCCCCCCCAGGCTTCCCTTGTCTGTGATGCCCTTATAACGTTCATGAATGTGCCCACGCGCCCCGCTGCCCGTTGCAATCGAGCATTTCTGCCCTGGAATCAGAAAATGCCCCTGTGGCGGGTGTCGCTCTAGCAGTCGCGAACTGCTAGCGTCATCAGTCGCGCCAGTACGTGACCCCAAATGGCCCTACGGCCATGGTGACTGTCGCTCTAGTAGCGAACTGCTAGCGTCATCAGTCGCGCCGGTGAGTGACCCCAAATGACCCTACGACCATGGTGAGTATTGCTCTAGTTGCGAACCCCCTAGCGTCACCAGGAGCGCCGGTGAGTGACCCCAAATGGCCCTGCGGCCATGGTGACTGTCGCTCTATAAGCCAACCCCCTAACGTCATCGGAAGCGCCGGTGAGTGACCCCAAATGACCCTACGGCCATGGTGAGTATCGCTCTAGTAGCCAACCCCCTAGCGTCATCAGTAGCGCCGGTGAGTGATGGAGAGCAGCGCTGCGTGTGCTGCCTCCTGCAAGTCGGCTGGTGACTCAGCCCCCAACAGCTGCTCCAGGGCAGGAACGGCACCAGCCGCGATGATTGCAGCCTTGTTCCGAGCGTGGTTGAGAGACAGGCGGCGGAGCGCAGTCGCAGCGGTGCCCCGCATGTCGGTCGAGGACTGAGGACCCAGCAGCAGCACAAGAGCAGGAACGGCAGCGGCAGCGGCAGCGCAGCTCCGAGCATGGTTGGCAGCCAGGTCGGAAATTGCAGCAGCGGCTGCCTCCTGTGCGTATGATGACACGTCTGGCCCCAGAAGCTGCACCAGAAGCGGAACAGCACCAGCAGCAAAGATGGCGGCCGAGTTGCGAGCATGGTCGACCGCCAGGCTGCGTAGTGCATTCGCTGCTGCGACTTGGACATCTGCCGAGGCCTCAAGCTGTAGCAGCCGCACCAGAGCGGGGATGGCGCCAGTCTCAGCCAGGTCATCAGCCAGGTCATCAGCCAGGTCCCCGAGTGTACGCGCTGCTGCCAGCGGCACGTTTTCCGTAGTGTCAAGGCCCAGCAGCTGCACCAGAGATGGGACGCCACCAGCGGCGACGATAGCATCTGGGGCATCGGCACTCAAAGCCAGACACCACAGTGCATTTGCTGCTGCATCCTGCACGTCAGCCGAGTGTGCAGGCTGCAGCAGCTGCACCAGAGCCGGGATGGCACCAGCGGCCACGATGGCATCCTGGTTGTCTGCATGGTCATTGGCCGCATCGCACAGTGCGAGAGCTGCCGCTGCTTGCACATCTGCTTCGTAGTCCTCCGACTAGGAGCCCAGCATACAAACCAGGCCCGGAATGGCGCCAGCCGCGGCGATAGCTGCCTGGTTCTGAACACCGTCAGCCAGGCAACCAAGTGCCCGTGCGGCTACGTAGTGCACGTATACTGAGTCGAGATCAAGCATCGACACCAGAGCCGGGATAGCACCAGCAGCTGTGATGTCGGATTGGTTTTGAGGGCTTCCAACTGATAGGATGCGAAGTGCACTCGCTGCTTCCCCGCGCACTCCTGCCGAGTGGTCAGGTCCCAGCAGGCTCACCAGAAGCGGAATAGCACCGGAGGCGACAATCTCGGTCTGGTTCTGAGCATGGTTGGCAGCCAGGGTGCGGAGTGCGTCGGCTGCTGCCTCCTTAACATCCTCTGGTGATTGAGGTCCCAGGAGGGGCAGCAGAGCAGGAAGGGCACCACTGAGAACGATGGTGGTTTGGTTCTCATGATTGTCAGCTGCCAGGTTGCCGAGTACAGCCGCAGCCAACGCCTGGACGTCTGAGTCGGGGCCGAGCAGCTGAATCAAAAGCGGAACAGCGCCGGCGGCGGCGATCACGACCTTGTTCTGGGCGTGGTCAAAGCACAGGTTCAGCAGTGCACATGCTGCTGCCCTCTGTACATCCTCCGGAAAGGTGAGCTCCAGCAGCTGCACCAAAAGCGGGATATCACCAGCGGCAGCGATTTCTGACTGGTTCTCAGGATGGTCAACGGCCAGGGCGCGGAGTGCGCTGGCTGCAGCCTCCTGCACCTCTGACGACATGTCAGAACCCAGCAGCTGCACCAGAGGTTGAACGGCCCCAGCAGCGACAATATTGGTCCGGTTCTCTGCATGGTTGTAGGCCAGGTTGCAGAGCGCACCCGCTGCCTTCTCCTGCACGTCTTCCCAGTAATCGGGACCGAGCAGCTCCACCAGGGCCGGGATCGCACCAGCGGCTGTGATGGCTGCCTGTTTCTCAGCAGAGTTGGATAGAAACCACAGAGCACCTGCTGCTGCCTCCAGTCCATCTGCATCAGAGGAACCAGGGCCCAGCATGCGCACCAGATCCGGAAGGGCACCGGAGGTCACGATGCTGACCTGGTTCTGCGGACAGTTGGCAGCCAGGCTGCGGAGTGTGTGTGCTGCTGCCTCCTGTGCGTCTTCTGATGAATCGGGATCCAACAGCTGCACCAGAGCAGGGCTGCCGCCAGCGGCGGCGACGGCAGCCTGGTTCTGAAGATGGTCGTCAGAAATGCTGCCAAGTGCACGTGCGGCTGCCGCCTACGCGTCTTCTGATGCTCCGTGCCGCAGCAGCTGCACCAGAGCTGGAAGGGCACCAGCGGCGGCAATGGTGGCCTGGTTCTGAAGATGGTCGTCACAAATATTGCCAAGTGCACCTGCTGCTGCCGCCTGCACGTCCTCTGCGGCTCCGTGCCGCAGCAGCTGCACCAGAGCAGGGATGGCACCAGCGATGGTGGCCTGGTTCTGAGCATGGCTTTTGGCAAGGCTGCCCAGTGCATCTGCTGCTGCCGCCTGCACGTTAACCGAGAAGACAGATCCCAGCAGCTTCACCAGAGACGGAATGGCACCAGCAGCAGCAATGGCAGTGCGGATTTCAGCGTCAACGGCAGCCAGGTCGCAGTCGATGCTGCCGGACACAAAAAGCGCCCCAGAAGCTGCAGAAGAGCCGGAATGGCACCAGCAGCAGCGATGGCGGGCATGTTCTGCGGATGAACTGCAGCCAGGCGACTCAGTGCCCATGATGCTCGCCCCTGCACAAATTCCGACACGTCACTACTCCCCAGCAGTTCGACCAGAGCAGGGAACGCGCCCGCAGCAACAACCGCCTCGGCTGTTTCCAGTCCTTGATCCTCCCCATCATCATCAGAATGTTCCCAGTACTCCTCCGGGTCGCAGATCCAAAGAATCCCCGTGATCGACGATGTGTGGTCGTGCTTGAGGTTGGGCTGAAGTCGCTGCACCAGGCCTTCCAGCTTGACCGAAGACGGGTCTGCCAGCTTTGTGCACGTCTCCCGCAGGCCCCCCACCTGGTCGTACAGCTCACCACCACAGCCATAGAGGTCCAGCTTGTGGAGGCTGGTGCGTGCCTTCAGGGGCGCCAGGCTGAGAATCTGCTGGTCGTCAGCCATCCACAACTCCTCGAGCGTCTGGCTGCATGCTCGCAGAGACGACAGACCTGACACACCATAACAGCTGGGCATTCGCAGACTCCTGAGCTGCGTGCAGCTTTGCACTGCTGCTGTGATGGAGGTCAGGTTGAAGCAGCTGCTGATGTCGAGCACTCGGAGCGTCGCGCCGAGAGCAACGCTCAGCTTCGGCAGCCTCTCCCACCGCCACGAGTCGTGTACGTTGCCAAAGCCCTGCAGTCACAAGTGCGCCATAGGTGGCACAAGTGGCGTGAGTGGCACGATTTCAATGCGATAGTTGTACCACTGGAGCATGCATGGGCGCGCTGTGTGCGGTGGGTGCCCCATGCGCCATGCGCCATGCGCGCTCCGTCCGCGCATGGGCCCACCTCGCGGAGCGTGAGGCTCGTCAGTCCAGTCAGCGCCGCCGTGGCGAGTGGCTTTAGCATGGACGCGCTGTTAACTTCCACCAGGGTGAGGTCGCGGACGCTGCGCCAGCGCAGCAGGGCCGATGCGAGGTCGGCAGGCGATAAGCCCGAGGCAGGGCTAGACAAACGTACGACCGCGCCGTCCACCAGTGAGCGCATGGTAGTGCACACGACGCGTAGGTCGCGCTTGCTTTCGCGGTCCAGCGACGGCCAAAGGGCCTGGACGAAGATGTCCTCGCTGAAGATGACTTGATGGGTCGAGTGAGTGGCAGCAGCCTGGGCATCGGCCTCTGCGGCCACGCGGGCGGCCTTGCGGGTCTGCATGTTGTGTTGTTAACTGCAAAGGCAGTTGGTTCACATGCCAATTTACGAGTGTGGGGGAAGTCCAGGAGATGGGGGGGAGGGGAAGTGAAGAGGAAGATGGATGGGGGGAAGGGGAAGTGAACGAGTAGGAAGTCCAGGAGACTGGGGGGAGGGGAAGTGAATGGGAAGTGAAGCACGACGGCCGGACTCTGCTACGAACACCCGAACCCAGCAGCTGGTGTGAACCTCCCCTTACCCCCTCCCCTCCCCAACCGTGATCGTGCCGAGGATCTCCTTGTCGGGCATGGGGATCCCTCCGCCAGTGACCATGCAGATGTCAGACTGCGGACGGGGTTCTGAAGAGGGTAGTGGAGAGAAGGTCCAGGAGGGGTCGGGGCGGGGCGTTAACGTTGTTTGGGGCGGGGAATCGGCAGGTGGGTGCATTGGGTCGGTGCATTGGGTCGTGACCATGAGGATGTCGGACTGCCGTTGACGGGGTCGATACGAGTAGAGAGGGCAGATACGCCTGCTGGGCCACTGACACAGCGACGCTTGTGACTGACCTAGCGCGGCTTACTTGACATACGTGGCTGTTACACCGCTGTCCGTCGGCCCAGCCACCCAGCGGCCATGCTTGAGCTCCGCAGCTCAACGGTCGACTCAACGGCCTGCTCACGGCAACTACAAGGTTTTCGATTGCTGTTGGCCAGTTATCATCTGACCCCTGCTAGCGCCTCCCGCTCCTGCCGCGCCATGCGACAACCAGCTGTGACTGGTCCGTCACAGGCCTGTGACAGGCCGAGCCAGACCAGTCACAACAGTGGGCACGCATGACCAGGGTGTTGGCGATGTGGTGCTGGTGAACGCTCCAAGGCCCTGGTTGACATTGACCGGACAGTCACCCGGACAGTTGATGTCTGCGATAGAGTACCCGCATGACGCTGAGGCATCGCACAGCATGGTACGGCCACATTCGCTGGAGCAGAGTACAGCATAGTACGCAGTGCGCGTCGTGCGCACCACGCCTGTCGTGTCGCGCATCATCCACGAGCCGGCTCAGCTGGCGCGTGTGCCGCAGCACAAGGCCTTGCGCAACACGTCTGTCGTGCTTCGGTTTACAGTTTACAGTACACACCCTCGCGATCGGGGCGTGAGATTGAGGGAGTTGCTTAACGAGGCTAGCTACCACAACACCTTGCCCAGTACGCCTGTCGTGTCATGCATCACACGCGCGCTGGCTCATCGTGGGCACGATGCTGGCAGGAGCCATGATAGACCTACAGGCCCTGCCGAGCCTGTGACACTGATCAGTGTCATCATGAGCGAGGGGCCTGGCGTGAGTGTGTATATACCCTCGACTCTCTTGCAATCCGTCACAGAGAGTGCAGACAGACTCCCAGACTGTCAAGAGCAGTGTCTCCGCCGCTCCAGGAGTTCCACCTGCAGCTGCACTGTCTTACACTCCTCAGACCACCACTCGCATCCTGAGGGAGCTTCAGTCCACACTACTCTGCAGTACATGGCTGTCCCTTCAGCTTCCCCACAGCATATCAGCGTGCTCCTTACACACACGCCGCTCGCGCTCGCCCAACAAGAACTAGCGCGTTTAAACAGCGACTTGTTAACAAGATTGGTTGACCCACAGACGCGTCGCCACTGCGCCATTCACAGGCGGTGCAGCGCCCTGTGCGTCCGGGCGCGCCCCCCTCGAGAGTGCGTCGGTTCTGCCCCCAGCCGTGAGGCGCGACGCCACACCCATGACAACAGCTGCGCGCTCGCTCCCTGCTCCGCTTCTGTTGCTGCCGCTGCGCAATCCCCGGCGGTGCAGCGACCCTGCAGGGAGGTATCCGCGCCCATCAGAGCGTGCATCGCCGCGCACAGGCACCCACGCAACGCAGCTACCACGGCAGCGCGCGCTGGCTCACTGCCGACGCCCCAGCCGCTGCGCCGCTCTCGAGTGGTTCTTTGTCGCTGAAGGGTGGGTGCGCGCCCCTCGCAACGCTTGGCAACGCGACGCAGCTTCCACGGCGTTACTCACTGCTCCGCCTGTGCCGATGCCTCTGCAAGCGTCTGCTGCTGCACCATCTCTAGGCGGGGCAGCGCCCTGTACCGGGTGTGAATTCTGCGTCCCTCGCAGCGCTCAGCCACGCGACGCAGCTCCCACGGCAGGCGTTCTCTGGTCCACTGCTCTGCCTGGGCCTCCGTCGGCGTCTCTGCTGCTGCGCCACTTTCAGACGGTGGTGCATCGCCCCTGGAGGGAGGTGTGCGCGCCCATCAGAACGCTCAGACACGCGACGCAGCGCCCGCGGCAGGCGTGTGCTCGCTCGCTGCTCCGCCTCTGCCGCTGCGCTACTCTCAGACGGCGGTGCATCGCCCCTGTAGGGATGTGTCCGCGCCCACCACAGCGTGCATCACGGCCCACAGCCGTCCACACAATGGAGCTCACGCGGCGTGTGTGCGCTGGCTCACTGCTCTACCCCTGCCTCCGCCTCTGCCGCTGCCTCTGCCTCCGTCTCCATCTCTCCAGCAACTGCCACTGCCTCTACCGCCACCGCTACCGCTGCCACAGCCTCGACCGCTGCCTCCACCTCCATCTCTGCTGCCGCTGCCCCCGCTGCTCCCGCCGCCTCCACCTCCACCGCCACCTGTGCCGCTGCTCCGTTCTCGGGTGCGGCAGCTGCGGCCTTGCCGGCAGGCTGCGCGCCCCTCAGCGCGTGCATGTGCGCCTCCAGTCGGTCGCATGCAAGCTCAATCTGCGGCGTGCGTGCGGCGTGTGCGGCCGATGTTACGGTCCGTCAGACGCCCATGTTGGCGTGTCAGTGTGCGCAAGTGCCAGTGTGTGAGTGTGCGCATGTGCGCTCCCATGCGGCACACGCCGAGGCGCCAGCCCGATCTGCAGCGTGCGTGCGGCGCGTGTGGCTGATGTTACGGGCCGTCGGACGCCCATGTTGGCGTGTCAGTGTGCGCGACTGCCAGTGTGTGGGTGTGGGCATGTGAGCCCCCAGGTGGCGCGCCCCGAGGCGCCGGCTAGATCTGCGGCGTGCGTGTGCATGTGGCCGATGTTACGGTCCGTCAGACGCCCATATTGGCGTGTCAGACCTCGTGTGCGTGTGCGTCTGCGCAGATCATGCCTTGTGCGTGTTGACTGTGGAGCATGTTGACTGTGGCGCGTTTCAAAATAATCGCCCCCTCAGAACAGCATGCACACAAGCAATATCCGATCCAGACGACAGTAAAATCGACCACCACGCACGCACACACGCAGCATACCTGCATGTTCTTGTGCAGCGTCTCATAGTAATCTGCCTCCTCCTTGCGCAGCCCCGCGCCCGCTGCCGTCTGCTGAAGCTTGCGGTCTGTGTTGACGGCAGAGATCTACGTGTGCGCGTGTGTGCACACATGTGTGTGTGTGTGCGTGTGTGTGTATGTGTGTGTGTGCGCGTGTGTGCGCGCGTGTGAGCGCACGCACATGATGAACATGATGAGCAACATGATGAGCAACTCCACGGCATCCTCTCTGACGTACCCTCACACCACTACCTCCTTGTGATGGGCGATTTCAACGCCACCACCACCGGCGCCTCCCCTACCACCCACCCATCGGTAGGCCGACACGCCTGCCCCACTCCCCACAGCACCCTCTGCCCCTTCCCCCCAAACCCCCGCCTCGCATCATACCGCCACCGCCCCAAAATCAATGACAACGGCCACATGCTCCTCGACCTGTGTGCCGCCCACAACCTTGCCATCACCCACTCTTTCTTCCCCAACCCCCCCGTGCATGCGTACACCTGGTACAGCAACAACCACAAGACATGCAGCATACTGGACTACATCCTAGTCCGCCGCTCCCACCTGTCCTCTGTCCAAAGTGTGCGCGCACAGTGCCCCATCACCCGCCCAATCCCCTCCCTTACAAAATCTGACCACTCCCTCGTCACCGCCGTCATCCGCTTCCGCTTCTCCAAAGCGTGGAGCCACGCACACTCCCAACACACACGCACCCCACCCCCCCGGCGCTACTTCACCGACCTTCTCCGCGACCCTGACACGCGGCAGAGGTATGCTGCGGCAGCCGCGTCCGCCCTCGCCCCCTCCCCTCCCCCTCCCTTTCGCCCTCCCTTTCCCCCTGCTCCCCGCTCCCCTCCACCCACCTTGACCAGCTGACAAACCGCTTCACCGCCGCCCTCCATGAGGCGGCCAAGAAGATCCTCGGCCCCCGCCCACGTGAGATCCCCGTCTCCTTCAACCCCTCCGACGCGTCACTCAAGCGAGCCCAAGCACTGCAGGCGGCCCGTGCCAGGGACGCCCCGCAGGCAGAGATCAAGCCCTGTGAGACAGAACTGTCGGCCTCCTTGCGTGACGACACCGACGCCCACTGGAACGCGACCGCCGTACGCGTCCAATGCGCCCTCGACGCACACAAACCTCACATTGCCCACCAGATACTGCAGAAGCTCATTGGTGACCGCCCCCTCGCCGCCGCCCCAGCCCTCCGCACAGATGCCGGCCTCCGCTTCGGAGCCCAGCCTGTTGCCGACGCGTTTGGGCTCCACTTCAAACAACTCCACACCCTCCCCTCCACAGTTGACGAGGCCACCCTCAACACCCACCTGGCCCACACGCCCACCGCCCCCCCTGCCCCTACCCTCCCTCCCGCCGCCGCCCCCCTCCCTGCCCCCGCACCCGCCCACGCCGCCGCCGACCCACGCCCTCACCCCCCACCCCCCGAGCCCACGCTGGACGAGGTGGAGGCTGCGATCAGAGTCCTCAGAAACACCTCCCCCGGATCCGACGACGTCACCGCCCCACTCATCAAGTGCGGCGGGCCCGTCGTCGCCTCTGCCCTCCACCGCATCATACGCAAGTGCTGGAACACCCAAACCACCCCCACCGCTTGGAGACAAGCCATCATCTGCCCCCTCTACAAGGGCGCATCCTCGGGGCCCACCACACTCGCCAAGGCCTACCGGGGCATCTCCCTCCTACCTGTCCCCGGCAAGACCTACACCCACATCCTTCTCAACCGCCTACGGCGACAGCTGGAACCCTCCCTCTCCACCTACCAATTTGGTTTCCGGCCTGACCGAGGCACCACTGCCCCCATCTTCACCCTACGCCGCATACAAGAAGAGTCCCACCGTGCCCAAGCCCCCCTTCACGTGGCCTACGTCGACCTCTCCAAGGCTTTCGACCGGGTCAACCACAAGGCACTATGGGCAACCCTGCTCCACCGCGGCGTGCACCCAGACCTCCTCGCCCGCATCAAGAGCCTCTACACTGATGCCACCGCCAGAGTCCGAGTGGGCGACGCGTACTCCGCTCCATTCAACCTCGACACCGGCGTCAAGCAAGGCTGCCCCCTCTCCCCCCTCCTCTTCAACATCTACATCGATACTGTCGTCCGATCCCTGATTGCCCAACTCCCCGATGCCGGCATCCAAATCGGCTACATGGTCGACGGCACTCTCCAAACCCCTGATTCCCGTACTACAGACTACGCGACTACAATCCTCCCCCTCCTTCTCTACGCGGACGACATAGCTCTGATGGCTCTCGACATCGACGTCCTCAGAGACATGCTTGCCCTCCTCGATCAGATCTGCTCTGACCTCGCCCTCGAGATCAACTACGACAAGACTGTGCACCAAACCCTCGGCCACCCTTCTGCCCACACCGACGCCCCAGCACCAATCTCAATCCCTTCCACTTCCTCTGACATCCCCCACCTAGTCCACCCCACGGACAAATTCAAATACCTTGGCAGCATCCTGTCAACCCCCACCCCGTCCCTCGGCACCCTCGATGGAGAGATCTCCCGCCGGATCTCCTCTGCCTGCTACGCCTTCAACCGTCTCACACCCAGACTATGGAAAAGTAACGACATCCAGCCCTCCACCAAGATCCAACTCTACAACGCCTTTGTCACATCCGCCCTCTTGTACAGCTGCCAAGGCTGGACACTCAACGTCGCCCACACACACCGCCTGGAAGTGACTCACAACCGCTTCCTCCGCAGCATAAAGCGAATCCCCCACAACCTCTCCCCATCCTCCCCTCACACCTCCACCTCTGAGATGCACGCTAAGGACCCACCCACAGCGCCCATCATCAACGCCATCAACAAACATCGGATGTCGTTTATCGGATCCCTTGCCCGCCACCTCCCTCCCTCCCTCCCTCTCCCCCTTCCCCCCACCCACCTATCACCCCCTCCCCACACCTCAATCTTCCCACCTACTGCCGCTCTCTTTATGTTCCGACGCCCGGACGCCCAGATGCCTGACAGGGTGGGTGCCATCACCTCGTACCGTCTCAACGCCCACGAGATGTTCACATCTGCCCAGTTCATGAGTGTCGTCAAGACGCTTTACGAGAAGGCCATCAAGGCACACGCCGAGGACCCTGCGATCACCCCTCCTGAGCTCGCCGCCATCCTGGAGGCCAGGAGGCTCCCTCCCAAGTGGACCACCCTAGCTAGGTTCCCACACCTGTGGGACAGCATCTGCCGCGGGGTAGCTGAGGCCGGATCAGCCCCACAACCGTAACCACACGCAGCAAAACCACAATTGACAGTTTCTGATGACAGTTTTTCGGATCCCGCAAACAACCCCAAGCCCACGGATATCCTCTCGTACTAGCGCATATGGTTGGTCACCCGCTACTGAGCGAACTTAAGATCCAAGGGTCCTCGACTCATGAAACGATTGCCGGGGGGTGCTTTAGCACTGGCAAGAGCCGTTATCTAGGTTGCCCGAGCGGTGGGAACTGTAACGTGTTTCTCTCTCTCTCTCTCTCTCTCTCTCTGTGTGTGTGTGCGTGCATGTGGCCTGCTGGAGCTTGCGGTCTGTGTTGACGGCAGAGATCTACGTGTGCGCGTGTGTGCACACATGTGTGTGTGTGTGTGTGCGTGTGTGTGCGTGTGAGCGCGTGTGAGCGCACGCACGCACGTGTGTGTGTGTGTGTGCGTGCGTTACCCCCCCCCCCCCCAAACTGAGGATACTATCCACTCGATTCAGGCGCTGGTCGGTCGCCCTCTATTCGAAAGACATCCCAGTGCACGGGTCAGACCTCGTAACAATTGCCGGGGTGTATTGCTGTTTGTCGTACAAGCATTGCTGGTGCATGCGGACAGCCTCATGTAACGCTTTGTTGATTGGTTGGTTGGTTGTGTGTGCGTGCATGGGGCCTGCTGAAGCTTGCGGTCTATGTTGACGGCAGAGATCTGCGTGCGCGTGTGTGCGCACGTGTGTGTGTGTGTGTGTGTGTGTGTGTGCGTGCACGCGCATGCGTGCGTGCGTGCGTGTGTGTGTGTGTGTGTGCGTGCATGGGGCCTGCTGAAGCTTGTGGTCTATGTTGACGGCAGAGATCTGCGTGCTCGTGTGTGTGCGCGTGTGTGCGCACGTGTGTGTGTGTGTGTGCGTGCACGCGCATGCGTGCGTGCATGTGTGTGTGTGTGCGTGTGTGTGTGCGTGCATGGGGCCTGCTCAAGCTTGTGGTCTGTTGACGGCAGAGATCTACGTGCGCGTATGTGTGCGCGTGTGTGCGCGTGTGTGCTGTGTGTGTGTGCACGTGTGCGAGCGCGTGCGAGCGCACGCGTGCGTGTGTGTGTATGAGCGCGTACGAACGCACGCGTGTGTGTGTGTGTGTGTGTGTGCGCATGGGGTCTGCTCAAGCCTGCGGTCTGTGTTGACGGCAGAGGTCTGTGGCACACTGTGCGTCTGAGCGTGTGTGAGCGCATGTGTGCTGTGTGCGTGTGTGAGCGCGTGCGAGCGCGTGCGAGCGCACGCGTGCGTGCGTGTGTATGAGCGCGTGCGAACACGTGTGTGTGTGTGTGTGTGTGTGTGAGCACGCGCGTGTGTGTGTGTGTGTGTGTGTGTGTGTGTGTGCGTGTGTGTGTGCATGGGGTCCGCTCAAGCCTGCGGTCTGTGTTGACGGCAGAGGTCTGTGGCACACTGTGCGTGTCTTGGTGGTGAGAGAGCGTGTGTGTGTTGTTGTTGGTGATAGTGGTGACAGTGAGTGTGAGAGAGAGAGGGAGAGAGGGGGAGAGGCAGAGAGAGAGCGTGTGTCTTTGTGGTGTGAGCTGTGCTGTGCAGCGCACCGACTGTACAATCCATCATCACCACCTCTGCGCGCACGTCGGACCGTTCAGCCTCATCCTGCGCTAGCAAGCTGTCGACCCCCCCTCCCTGTCCTGCCTAGTGCTCGTAGACATTTCAAGGTGTGCTGTGCATCACAGGGCACAGACCCGCAGGCGTGCCCCAATACCCACCTCAGAGCACACTGCCGACAGCTCAGCCTCTAACTGCGCCAGCAAGTTGTCAACCAGCTGCCCCTCCCGCCCTCCCCTCCCACCAGCAGACAAGAGGCATGCTGTGCAGCGCGTGGCTCATTTGAGGTGACCCGTGGATGCGCCCCAAACCCACCTCAGCACGCACAGCCAACGGTTCTGTCTCAAACTGCGCCAGCAAGCTGTCCACCAGCTACCCTCCCCTCCCGCCCTCCCCTCCCACTAGCAGGCATGATGCGTGCTGTGCAGCGCGAGGCTTATTTGGGGCGACCCGCGGGCGCGCCCCAATACCCACCTCTGCACGCATAGACGGCAGCTCAGCCTCATACCGCGCTAGCAAGCTGTTCACCAACTGCTCCTGCACACACCCTCCCCTCCCTCCCCTCCCACTGTCTGCTCCCGCCCCTCCCCTGAGCCATTGCACTCACATGTGCACGCACTGAAGACAGCTCAGCTTCATACTGCGCTAGGAAGCTGTCAACTCCCTCCTCCCTCCCTCCCTCCCTCCTCCCTCCCCTCTCTCCCTCCCTCCCTCCCTCCCTCCCTGCCTGCCACTAGAGGTGCACTACACAGGCCGTCGGCTCCCTCCTCTCCCCTCCCACTGCGCTCACCTCTGCATGCACGGCCGCCAGCTCAGCTTCATACTGCGCTAGCAAGCTGTCAACTCCCTCCCTCCCTCCCTCCCTGCCAATAGAGGTGCACTACACAGGCTGTCGACTCCCTCTTCTCCTCTCCCACTGCACTCACCTCTGCACGCACGGCCGCCGGCTCCGCCTCATACTGCGCCAGCAAGCTGTCAACTCTCTCCCTCCCTCCCTACCACTAGAGGAGGAGGAGACGTGCGCTACACAGGCTGCCGACTCCCTCCTCTCCCCTCCCACTGCGCCCACCTCTGCACGCACAGCCGCCAGCTCCGCCTCATACTGCGCCAGCAAGCTGTCAACTCTCTCCCTCCCTCCCTCCCACTAGAGGTGCACTACACAGTCTGTCGATCCCCTCCTCTCCCCTCCAACTGCGCTCACCTCCGCGCGCACGGCCGCCAGCTCTGCCTCATACTGCGCCAGCAAGCTGTCCACCAGTTGAACCTGCGCTCGCCAGTTCTTGTCTCCGTACTTGAGCATGAGCTCCAAGTTGGCGATGCGCAGGTACTGGTGCTCCAGCTGTGCAGGGTGTGGGTGTGGGTGGGAAAGTGAGTGCAAGTGAGAGTGTGTGAGGAGGGTAGGAGAGTGTGAGTGTGAGTGTGAGTGCGTGAGGGGCACACTTGAGGGGCAGTGCGTTGGAAGCAACGCACGGTGGTGGGGTGCGATTATAGGTGTGTGAGTGAGTGTTTGCGGACGGGGCGGTTTCGGGGCCTTGCGATCTGAGGGAGCAGCATGGGCCGCCATCCATGCGCTTTCCAAACACACACGCACACATACGCACGCACGCGCGCACGCACATGCACACAACCCCACCTGCGAGTGCGCATTGTCGACCGCCGCCCTCCACGCCCCGTGGTCGTGCTTCTTCGGCCCCGCTGGCGCATCGAGCCGGTAGCGCGTCGCGTCGAGCGGTGCCATGGGCTTGCGCGCCTTGACGCTGCGGGGCGCGTGCAGGGGGCAGAGTGGGTGCTGAGCCATGCAGGTTCGCCATGCACCCATGCGCATGGCCGCTCCGTCCATGCATGGGCGCCCCGCGCCACGCCCAGGCTGAAACGCCCTTGCCATGCACGCGCGTGATCTGGAGGCCTGCATCTCCACACCGGCCATGCAGCATGTAGTGGTCACACGTGCGTGCGTGCGACCGCGGCGGCTTTTCTCTCACCGCTCCAGCTCCATCGCCAGCATGCCTCCCTCCTCCAGCCGGCTGGGCGGCACGGGGGGCATCTCGCGCAGGTAGTCCGAGGGCTTCTTTGTGCTGTTGCCCATCTCCACCTCGATCATCTCCTCAACCGTGCGCTTGGCCGCTGGAGTGAGCGCGTCGATGTACGGCAGCGCATCGATGAGGTCCTCGCCCTTGCGCCATCCCCCCCCCTGCCCATGCGCAGTCCCCTCTAGCGCCAGCACCGGCTGTGCGCCTGCCATGCCTGCACACCCTCGATCAAATACGGTCCCTCTACTCCTTATTCATGCATCATAATCAGTGCGTTTCGAGGGGGTGTTGTCGATTGTTTGTTCAGTGAGCTTGTGGAGTCAAGAACTGTTTTAGCGATTCCACACAAGTTGGGTATCACCAATCACGAGCTGCGCGCCGCACCGCACCGCACACACCCCTCTGCGATGGCCTCTCTGTGGCGTGTCGCGGGCGTGGCCCCTGTATCCTCTAGGGCATGCTCAGCACCGACAGTAAGCAGAAGGAGGGAGCATCAGCATGGGACCTCTCCCTCGCTCCTCTCATGCAGCACCAGCGCCGCCAGCAGCAGTAGCATTGGGAGCAGCAGCCGGGTTTCACGTCGGTGTCATGTGGCTGCAGGGAGCGGGCTGTCGTCCAGGTCATCAATTGTAGCGAGGTCTTCGTCAGAGGACGAGCCCTCATCCAGCCCGCCCCCAGGGATGCTCTCAGCCGAGGATGCAGAGGCGGCCGTAGCCTTCGCGATGACACAGGAGGCTGCGGCTGGCAAGGCCAAGGACACAGGCGCTGTGGAGTACTCGCGCGAGTAAGTGATCATGCCCATGCATGCCCCATGCGCGCGCACTCATGCGACAGATGGGGTGACTACTACTACACGCATGCGCGCTTTGCTGGTCTTTCTCTCCATTACAACCCTGATCATGCATGCAGGCTCCGATCTCGCTTGCGGGCACGCCCGCACGTCCGGGGTGAAGGGGGGGGGCCCCTCGCGTGCCACGCCGCCTCCCTCGTGCTCCGCTCTCCTACCCGCCCACACCTCCGCCCCCGCATACACCACCAGACTCATGGGACCCACGTGGGACAACCGCGGGCGGCTGTCTGACGAGATGATGGGCGTGCTGCTGAACCTGCCCGGCACGCGCGGCATGCTGGAACTGCGAGACCGAGCGGACGCTCTGACCGCGTGGAAGCTGGCGCTGCAAAAGGGGTGCGTTGCGCTGCGTGTGCTGACTGTGCATGCAGCCCCGATACACGCTCGTTGACTGGAAAACAACGTGGCGGAAACGAGCTGCGTTACCGTGTGGGTGTGCTGACTGGAACACTGGTTATGCAGCCCGGATGCGCGCTTGATCAAGGGCACCAGGGTGACCACGCCAACGGAAAGCGCCCCCCTGTCGTAGCATCTTAATGGCACAAGGCGCCTGCCTGGCTGTAAACCGTTCACACTTACCTGTCAAGTTTAGGGTTAACAGTACGCACCCTCGGGTGCGGATGGGCGGGCCTGCCTCGTGAGGCGGGCTACACCAGGGCGCCCGCCTGCCTGCCTGCCTGCCTGCCTGACTCGATGCCTGCCTGCCTCGCACTCTGCCTCTTCTGCCCCATTCCACGGCGCAGCTACCTGGCGTATGTGGCTGAGGCCATGTGGCCCCGTGCTTCCCGGCAATGGCTCGCATCTAATTCGATCGGCAGGGCTAAACGAAGCTGCCTGCCCGCCTGCCTCTGACACTCCGCCTCCCGCGTGTGCTTCAGCTACCTGCCCAACCACGCCGCCAGTGCGCGGCCGATGCATCGCATGGCCCCTTGTAGCCGAGTCCGCGGCGCACTCCACATGCCCGCCTGCCTCCCACACACTCTGCCTACCCGCCCCACACCGCAGCTACCTGCCCAACCTTGCCAAGTTAACGCGACCCCTGCGCCTGCCTGCAATGTCATTACTCGCCTCTAGCTCGAGCAGCAGGCCTAGTTCGAGCAAGCATGCCTGCATGCCTCTCTCACACTCTGCCTACCCGCCCCACACCGCAGCTACCTGCCCAATCTCGCTGACATCACGTGGCCCCAGGAGCCGTTTAAGTCGAAGTTTGCTAAGGCGCTGCAGGTGTGTGTGTGTGTGTGTGTGTGAGTGTGTGTTTGCGGGCGTGTGTGTGTGTGTGTGTGTGTCTCTTCAACTTCACACGCGACATCCCCGAGCGCCCCGAGTTCGCCGAGCGAGTCACCACCGAGTGGATCATCTTAGCATGATTTCCACAACTGTGGAAGTCCTTCTGCCGACACCTAGTTTAAACACAGTCGAGGCGGATTGACGAACACAGCCGTCAATAACCCGCCACTGCCCCTTTCCCCCACTGCTTTACGAATGAGGTTGTTCACCCTCTTGCTGGCGCACGGGTGGTCTCCCGCCTTCAAACGGAATCTTCTCAATTGATGACTAGAAACAGCCTGTCTAGGTCTGCCGTGCAGAGTTCTCTGTAACGATCTCTCCCTCTCTCTGTGTGTGTATGTGTGTGCATGTGTGTGTGCTTGTGTGTGTGTGTCTCTCTGTGTGTGTGTTTGTTATGCTATATGCCGTGTCCTTTGACGTGGCTGCCGCGAGCACCCACATGGCGCAACCCGTCTTGCAAGGTTCCTGTAGGAACTCGAGTGCCTCGCTTCACGCGCCGCTTCACCTCACCGAGACCACGTGTCCGACACCACTTGTTTAACACCACATGTTGAACAGCGCTGCAGGGCGCCTCAAGAAGAAGAGACCCTGGCCTGCGCATTGTGTGTGACGTGCAACTTGCACCTCCGTTTATGTGCAGGACCTCGAGATTCCTCGCTTCACGCTGCCGCTACCCCACCCAGACCACTCGTTTAAACCTCACCGCTACCTCACCCAGACCACTCATTTAAACAGCGCTGCAGGGCGCCCCATGAAGACGCAATCTTGGCTGCGGCGTTGCGTGTGACGTGCAACTTGCACCTCCGTTTATGTGCAGGACCTCGAGATGCCTCGCTTCACGCGCCGCTACCCCGCCATCCTCAACACGCTGCTCAAGCAGATGCTGGCTCTCGTCGAGGACTTTGAGGAGAAGTGGGTAACGAGGCACCTTGAATGTGGAAGCCCGCCTGTTTTATGACTGTGCTGCACGGGGCCTGAGCCTGGGGAGGGGGGTGAGGGGGTGGTGGTGTAAAACAACAATTGTTTAATCGTCCGCGGGGATCATTTTTCGATTTGACGCCCAACAAGTTCACGAGGTTTTCATCGCTTTCAGCTTCGCGGGGTCAAGGACTTTGAGAAAAAGTGGGTCAAGTCGGGGGCAGGGGGCAGGGGGCAGGGCTGCAATGCAGGTTGTGTACACCTTCAAAGATGCTATACACTATGCTCCTACCCAGCCTCACACACAATCTCGAACCGCCTAGCACACAGGCAAAGCACCGTTAGCAGCAGGCGCCCAAACCGCCAAAGTCGCAGTCCCAAAGCAAGGCTCTCAACACCCCTCGATGCGACCCGATCTCACCCGCCCCCCCCCTGCCCCCCTCTCCCCCTGTCCCCTCGTACCCATTCTGTAACCCAGGTTCCAGGCTGCCAACACGCAGGCCAAGAGCAAGCAGCAGCAGCAACAACAGCGGCAGGAGCAGGCGCCACAGCCACAGAAGTCGCAGCCCCAAAGC
>VFSX01000635.1:20000-42500 GCA_016618255.1 Chlamydomonas sp. UWO 241 | reverse complement strand
GCAGAGATGGCGTTCGACGACCTCAACGCACTGCTCGACAGCTCAGAGGGGTTCGACCTCTCCCGCGGCACGTGGCGCAAGTCGGGGTGGAAGGAGCTGCAGGAGCTGCGGCAGGTGTGTGTGCGTGTGTGTGTGTGTGTGTGTGTGTGACAGCTCAGAGGGGTTCCACCTCTCTCGCGGCACATGGTGCAAGTCGGGGTGGAAGGAGCTGCAGGAGCTGCGGCAGGTGTGTGTGTGTGTGTGTGTGTGCGTGTGTGTGTGTGTGTGTGTGCGTGTGTGTGTGTGTGTGTGTGTGTGACAGCTCAGAGGGGTTCCACCTCTCGCGGCACATGGCGCAAGTCGGGGTGGAAGGAGCTGCAGGAGCTGCGGCAGGTGTGTAGATGCTCTCTTTCTCTCCGTTTCTCTCTTTCTCGCTAGTGTCTCTCTGTTTCTCTCCATGTTTCGCTCTGTTTCGCTCTCTTTCCGTCTTTCTCTCCCTCTCACTCTCTCTCTTCCTTTCTCTCTCGCTTTGTATCTCTAGCTGTCTATCTCTTTCTCTCCACCTTTTTGTCTCTCTTTTCCTCTCGTTCTCACTCTTATCACACACACTCTCTCCCGCACTCAAATCCCGAACCATGGCAGGTACTGTGGGACTGCCCGGAGCTGCGCAAGCTCGTTTGGCAGCTCGGGCACGGCGGTGGCAAGGAGTCTTCACTTTCCCTACTCCCTCTCTCCCTCCCCCTGCCTCACTCTCTGTCTCACTCTCTCTCTCTCTCTCTCTCTCTCTCTCTCTCTCCGGCTCTCACTCTCTCTCTCTCTCTCACACACACACACAATGTCTCCCTTTCTCAAACCCGAAGCCATGACAGGTGCTGCACGCCCGATGCTGCACAAATGCGTGCGGCAAAGTCTGGTGGCACAGCCTTCCAACAGTCACAGTTACATCGGCTTTCCAGCGAAGACCACCTTCTAGTCCTAGTACCACCGTCTAGACCCAAGTCGAGTTCTGGCCCTAGCAATTACTTGTGAGGGGCGGTCGCCACCAGCCGACTGCCTACCAACACAAGCCCTAAAACCCATGCCTCATATGTCACCCACCATATGCCACAGGTGCTTGAAGATTGCCAGGAGCTGCGCAAGCTCGCAAGGCAGCTGGGGCGGGGCGGCGGTGGCAAAGGCCCGATGCCGCCCCCACCACCTGAACCCCCCCAAACCCAAATGACCGCCACTGCTGCCATTTGCTGCCATTATCAGGTTCTTGAGGACTGCCCTGAGCTGCGCAAGCTCGTTCGGCAGCTGGGGCGAGGCGGCGGAAAGGGCCCCATGCGGCGCGCACCTGAGGAGGTCGCAGCTTCTGGGTACCCGCCAGGAGTGATCCGGTCACCGCTACAGCCGGAGGAGGTGCGTGTGCGTGCGCGCGTGTGTGTGTGTGTGCGTGTGTGCGTGCCTGTGTGTGTGTGTGTTTGTATGAGGTAGCAGCTTCTGGGTACCCGCCAGGCGTGATGTGGTCACCGCTTCAGCCAGAGGAGGTGTGTGTGTGTGTGCGTGTGTGTGTGCATGTGGTCGATTTTACAGTCCGTCGGACGCCTTTGATGGCGCGTGTGTGTGTGTGTGTGTGTGTGTGTGCACGTGTGTGTGTGTGAGAGAGGTAGCAGCTTCTGGGTACCCGCCACGCGTGATCCAGTCACCGCTACAGCCAGAGGAGATGTGTGTGTGTGCACGCACGCGCGTGTGTGGGTGTGTGGGGTTGGGTGTGTGCGTGCGTGCGTGTGTGTGTGTGTGTGTGACGTCGCAGCGTCTGGGTACCCGCCAGGCGTGATCCGCTCACCGCTGCAGCCAGACGAGATGTGTGTGTGTGTGTGTTTGTGTGTGTATGTGTGTTTGTGTGTGTGTGTGTGTGTTTGTGTGTGCGTGTGTGTGTGTGTGTGTGCGTGCATGTGTGTGCGTGTGTGTGTGTGTGTTGAGGAGGTGCGGGCCTCATGTGGCCTGCGTCGCCAGAAGCTGCAAACGCTGCCCTCATATTTTGCATTGAAAGGACCCATGCCATGGGTACGCAACCTTGTCAGCAATCTGCTGCTGCCCCAGTGATTATTTCTGCTTTTTATTTATTTTCTATTTTCTATTTTCTACGTCCCGTTGGCCGCTTTGACCGCTGCTTTAGCGTTGACCGTCGACCATCACAGATATAGGTAAGTTTCAAGCGCTTGATGAGATCCATCTGATGGGATCCGCAGACCATCAAGCAACTTGGTTAGTTGAGCTCCATCTGATGGGATCGTCAGTAGCCAAATAGCTCCCAATGGCGCCCAGGAGCCCAGCAGAAAATGGCTGTGCTGCCCTGAATCAACGCACACCAACCAACAGCACCGAAGCACTACCCTAAGACAAACGCCCACCAGGCGTGCGGCTTCAATCGCTCTAACAAACTGGCCCACCGTCTGCCGCTACTGCCGCAGCTGCCGCTACCGCTGCTGCCACTGCTGCTGCCGCTGCTGCTGCTGCCGCTGTTGCCATCACCGTATGACATAACGACGTGGTTCACCACCTGCTGCTGCTGCCGCTGCTGCTGGCGCTGACGCTGCTGCCGATGCCGCTGCTGCTGCTGACGCCGCTGCTGCTGACGCTGCTGCTGCTATTGCTGATGCCATCACTGCTGCTGCTGCCGATGCCGCCCGTATCAACCTGCCCGTATCAACGCACTAAATTCACACACAGGTGCGCGGCCTCACGAAGTCCAACGACCTCGGGCGCATGCTGCCGGCTGAGATGGCCCTGCTAGCGCACGGGTGGCCGCGCAAGGTGGGGCGCTTTGTTGCTGGGGTACCTACACCGACATGCGTCTCTAAGCGTGAACTGAGTAGAACTGGGAGGCTGCTAGAAGGGCACTGGGATGCGCTGTGGGCGCACTAGGACTGCATTGCTGCCCGCTGAGATGGCGCTGCTAGCTCACGGGTGGCCGCGCAAGGTGGGGGTCTTGGTTACTGGGGTACCTACACTGACATGCGTCTCAAGGCGTGAACTGAGTAAAACTGGGAGGCTGCTAGAAGCGCACTGGGAGGGCGCTGTGGCGCATTAGGACTGCACTGCTGCCCGCTGAGATGGCGCTGCTGGCGCACGGGTTGCCGCGCAAGGTGGGGCGCTTGGTTACTGGGGTAGCACTGGGGGGCTGCTGCTGATGTTTTTTACAGTCGTGTGTGACGCACTTACCGGCAGCGTACAGACGGGTGCCTGGCTACTAGTGGTGGGGGGCTACTGGGTCGGGGCTGGACCTAGACAGGGTACTCGGCCCCCAGATCTGTCTCCTCCTTGTGGGAGCACGGCCGCGGGGTTCACAGGCCCACGGGATCGCGCCCCCTAGAACTCCACCGTAGCGGCATGGTGGGAGGTGCTGGCAGGTGCACTCTTTATCTCGTTCTCTCTTGTTTTCTCTCTCTGTCTGTTCCCCTCTCTGTCTTTTTCTCACTCTGTCTCTTACACTCCCTCTCTCACTCTCACTCTCTCTCACTTTCATCAACTCGCCCACACCAAAACAGGTGCGGGAGGACGCACCATCCCGGACGGCGCTGTCACGGTGCACTCTGCACTCTTTATTTCTCTCTCTCTAACTCGCTCTCGCTCCCTCTCTTGCTTCTTTTCTTTCTCTCCCCCCTTCTATCTCTCTCAACAGCGCCCACACACCAAAATGTCACAGGTTTGGGAGGACGGCACTATTCCGGCAGGCGCTGTCATGGTGCACTCTTGCTCTCTTCCTCTTTCTTTCTCCCCCTTTCTCTCTCGGCCCGTCTCTCTCTGCCTCTCTCAAATTATCTCACACTCTCTCTCACACGCTCTTCCTTTCATTGACTCGCCCCTCCCCCCCCCCCCAACACACATGCACACCCCAAAACAGGTGCGCGAGGACGGCACCATCCCTGCCAGAGCTGTCATGGTACGCCCTGTCTCTCGCACTCTCTCTTTCCCTCCCTATTTTCCTTCCTTTCTTCGTCTTTTGTCGTTTTTCTCCCTCGTCGGTTTCCCTCTCCGCCTCCCTCCAACTCTCTCTCTCACTCTCTCTCACTTACATCCACTTGCCCACACCAAAACAGGTGCGGGAGGACGGCACCATCCCGGCCGGAGCTGTCATGGTACGCGCGCGAGACTCCGACTCTGACTCATCAACTGACAGCGGAGACGATTTCCAGCAGGTGTGTGTGTGGGGGGGGGGGGCATGCGTGTGTGTGTGTGTGTGTGTGTGCGTGTGTGTGTGTGTGCATGCACGTGTGTGTGTGTGCGTGTGTGTGTGTGTGTGTGTGTGTGAGAGAGAGAGATGGGGAGGGAGAGGGAGACATCACTCCCCCCACACGTTCCGCCCCACTCCGCAAGTGTGAGAGCCTCACCCGCACACATGCGCAGGAGAACTACCTCCGCGGCGCCCGCATCCTCCTTGCAACCTTCCAAGATAGCAAAGCCTTCACCAGTGCCACGCTACAAGAACACCATGCTCACATGCGCACCATGAGCCACAATGCACCCCATTGCACCCCCATCCCCATGTTGCCCCATCCCCACGCCCCCATACCACAACCCCATTCAACCCCATCAGCACCCTTGCGCCCCCATGCGCAGGAGTACTACCTCCCCGGCGCGCGCGCCGCGCGCATGCTGCACCGTGTACGCCGCGCGGAGCGCAACCTCATGAGCTATGAGCGCTGCGGTGGGTACCTTTACATGTAACTGGTGTAGTTGTCTGTTACAATCTCATTCGCTTGATAACCGAAAGTAACCGCAAAGTCGCCGGACTGGACCAGAAGCCCGCAAAGCGAGGGAGGGAAACCTCATGAGCTATGAGCGCTGCGGTGGGAAACTTTATATGTCATTGATGTTGGTGTCTGTTACAATCTCGGTTGCTTGATAACCGAAAGTAACCGCAAAGTCGCCGGACCGGACCAGCAGCCCGCAAAGCGAGCGCCGTGCCGGTGTGAGGGAAACATCATGAGCTATGAGCGCTGCGGTGGATGCAATCTTCCTATGAAGTTACCGTCTGTTACAATCTCAGTTGCTTCGTAGCCAAAAGTAACCCCAACGTCGCCGGGGACCGGAATGTCGGAATGCCGCATTCGCCGCGAGGAGCGCAACTTCAAATGAGCTATGAGCGCTGCGGTGGGAACCTTTATATGTCATTGATGTTGGTGTCTGTTACAATCTCGGTTGCTTGATAACCGAAAGTAACCGCAAAGTCGCCGGACCGGACCAGCAGCACGCAAAGCGAGCGCCGTGCCGGTGTGAGGGAAACATCATGAGCTATGAGCGCTGCGGTGGGTGCAATCTTCCTATGAAGTTACTGTCTGTTACAATCTCAGTTGCTTCGTAGTTAAAAGTAACCCCAACATCGCCGGGGACCGGAATGTCGGAATGCCGCATTCGCCGCGAGGAGCGCAACTTCAAATGAGCTAAGAGATTAACGGAGGCGCGTTCTCGTCGCCGAGCCCTGGACCCAGCAATGCGGCGCTGCTGGTGACGAGGATCTCCGTGCCGCTGACGAGCGGGGTAAAATACGACTGGCCTGGCTCCTGCTAGACTGCCCCTCGGTGGAACACTACAAGGAGCGGCTTGCCCGGCGCTGCCATGGCTTGGCGAGTAGCCGCGGCGCTGCCGCGGCCCGTGCTGGGAGACGGCCCTTATCCTCCCCCCATGCAGGACGCCATGCGGCACCGATCTCGACGAGTTGATCGACGAGCGGAGGAGCTGGCGCCCGTCAATGCATGCTGGACATTGGTCAAGATGGCTGCCCGTGGAGGCGGGCTACCATCACGGCTTCAGCGGTGGCGACCGCCGAGGCAACACAGAGTAAATCCGCTTCACCAATTCGCAGCGTTCGTCACCGCGCTCATCCTCGGGGTCGCTCGTCTGCCGGTGACTGGCGTTGGAAGGTCTTCAGGCAGCCTCCATGACAACTCTGTCGTCCATGCCCCCCTGGAGGGTGGGGCCTGGCCATGCATGAGGCATGGGGCGCCGGCTGAGACCCATGCAAACGAGAGCTGGACAGCCATGCACTGCCAGGCGGGGACCGTTCCAGTCAGCGCCAGTCGGCTCTGCCGGCTTGACTGGCCACAAGGCCACTACTGTGACCCTGAGGAAGGTCCTTTTCTATATGCTCCTTGCCAGACATGTCTCTCAGAGACCGCTGTTTGGGGTAGTCTAGCCGGCGGAAGCGGTAGTCTATTGGCCGGGAGCCGGCGGTTCTCTAGTACACTCAAGTGGACTGGAGTATCGGCGGGTGATCTCTAGTAGAAGAGTAGCCTGCTTAGCTGGAAACCCCGTGTTACTTGTTTGTAAGAGCGCTGCGGTGGGTGCAATCTTCTATGAAGTTACTGTCTGTTGCAACGTCAGTTGCTTCGTACCCGTAAGTAACCACAGAGTTGCCGGGGACCGGAATACCACGACGCGTGCGCCGCGCGGAGCGCAACCTCATGAGCTATGAGCGCTGCGGTCCAATCTTCTGAAGTTACTGTCTGTTACAAATCTCAGTTGCTTGATAACCGAAAGTCACCGCAACGTGTTCGGGGACTTGAATCCCGCGCAGAGCGCAACCCCATGAGCTATGAGCGCTGTGGTGTGTACAGTGCTGCTGGCTTGCTGAATAGCCGTGAGCAATCGGAAAGTAATTGGAAGGAAACCGGGGCTTGAAAGCCACACGCAAGTGCAGAGTAACCGCAACAGTTAGTGGGGCCCCAGTAACCCACACAGTGTGCGCCGCGCGTCTGTTTAACCTCAGTGCTGCATAGCTGGACGCAACCACAAAGTCGCTGGGGACCGGAATGCCGGAATGCCGCGCCGCGTTTGCCGCGCGGAGCGCAAACCTCATGAGCTTCGAACGCTGCGTTGAGTGAACCAATAAAATGTGCTAATAAATAGCCGATATGTCCCGCAAAGTGACAGAGGGCCTTCCCCTGCCATTGCCCCGGCTGGATGCACACCCAATCAGCCACCACCACTGATCAAATACAGTTCCCCTCTCTCTAGAGAGGGGGGCTACCCTCTCTTCCCACACTGGTCTTCCTCATCACACTGGTCCCTCTCCCGACACTGCCCCCCCCACACACACACACACACGTATTTTGCCCACGCTGGATGGACGACCAGCCCGCCGTCACCACCGACAGAATGGTTACCCCACCTTTGCTCTGGTCACGATGCACTCTTTCACGTGCCTGTCTCGTCACGCTGTGAGCTCTCGCCCCAACGCCTGTGCCCCCCCCACCCCCCCTCCCCCTGCCATCGTCACAACTCAGGCTGGATGGACGACCAGCCCGCCCTCGTCACTGATCGAATGGCGGTTCCACTTTTGCTCTGATCATGATGCAGTCTTTCACGTGCCTGTCTCGTCACGCTGTGCGCTCTCGCCACAACGCCTGTGCCCCCCCCCACCCCCCCTCCCCCCTCTCCCCCTGCCGTCGCCACAACGCAGGATGGATGGACGACCAGCCCGCCATCACCACTG
Organism: Chlamydomonas sp. UWO 241; assembly: GCA_016618255.1. Taxonomy (NCBI): domain Eukaryota; kingdom Viridiplantae; phylum Chlorophyta; class Chlorophyceae; order Chlamydomonadales; family Chlamydomonadaceae; genus Chlamydomonas; species Chlamydomonas priscui. The sequence goes on along the minus strand of VFSX01000635.1, from coordinate 35,041 downwards.
ACAGAATGCAGTCCCCCTCTCTCTTCAAAACGCCCTCCCTTTCCACACTGGCCTCCCTCATGACACTCGCCTCTCTCCTGACACCGCCACACACACACACACGCACATATGTTGCCCAGGCTGGATGGACGACCTGCCCGACGGCTTAATGGAGGACCAGCCCGCCATCACCACCGACCGAATGGAGGTCTCCATCTCTCAACACTCCGTTTCCACACTGGTCTCGCTCATCACACTGGACTCTTTTCCAACACTGAGTGTCACCTCCCCCCCCACACACACCTATTCTCCCCAGGCTGGATGGACGACCAGCCTGCGCTCATCACAGACCGAATGGAGGTGCGCCCGGCGGCGGAGCTCGGCCCCATCATCCTGTGCCTCGACACGTCCGGATCGATGCAGGTGTGGATGGGGGTGGGGGGTGGGGTAAGGTGTGTGTGTGTGGAGGGGGGGGGGACTGGGGTGTGATGGGTTGTGAAATGGCCCAAGCATCCATCCTAGGCCTGAACTCGTCGTTGTAGATTTCAGCAGGTGGAGCATGCTCGTCGATTGTGGGCGAGCTACAGGGAAGCGCGTACTGTCACACGCAGGGCGAGCGGGAGGTGTGGTGGCCTAGGCGCTCGCCATGGAGTGCCTTGGCAGCTGCACACACACACACACCCCACACACACACAAAAACAAGCAAACACACACACACACACACACACACACACACACACAGGGCGTGCGTGGGGTGGTGGCCAAGGCGCTCGTGCTGGAGTGCCTGCGTGGCTGAGAAAGACAAACACATACATACACACACGCACACACACACACACACACGCAGGGTGCACGCGAGGTCGTGGCCAAGGCGCTCGCGCTTGAGTGCCTGCGCGGCGCGCACCGCCAGCGCCGCGGCTGCTTCATCTACGCGTTCTCGGGGCCGGATGACGTGCAGGAGCTGGAGCTCAAGGTGTGTGCGTGTGTGTGTTTGTGTGTGCGTGCGTGTGTGTGTGTGTGGATGGGTGTGTGTGAACGTGTGCGTGTGTGTCTAGCGGTGGGATCTGTAACGAGTATCTCTCTCCCTCTCCCTCCCCCCCCCCTCTCCTCTATCTGTGTATGTTTGTGTGTGTGTGTTTGTGTGTGTGCTTTTGGAGAGGTGGTGGGAGAGGTGGTGGGCCGGATGACGTGCAGGAGCTGGAGCTCAAGGGGTGTGTGGTGTGTGTGGGTGTGAGTGTGTGTGTGCGGCTGCTGTGTGGCTGAGGCATTTCACCTTCTTGCTGGCGCACGGTTGGTCTCCCGCCTTCAAACGGGATCCCCTCAATTGATGACTGGCAACAGCCTATCTAGGTTTGCCGTTCAGATTTCTCTGTAACGATCTCTTTCTCTGTGTGTGTGTGTGTGTGTGTGTGTGTGTGTGTGGTGATATTGCTGTTATCTTTGTAACGATCTGGAATGGAATGTGTGTGTGTGCGTGTGTGCGTGCGTGCGTGTGTGTGTGTCTGCCCAGCCATCACCACGAAGAGAGAGAAGTGGGGAGACAGACTGTCACAGAGAAACTTCTTCACCACACTGCACTTGGAGCCTCACCACACACACATACACACACACACACACACACAGGTGGAAGTTGAGAGCCGCGACAAGCTGCTCGACTTCCTGTCGTGCTCATTCATGGGACACAGTCACACACACACACACACACACACACACGCACGCACAGGTGGACGAGAGCCTCGACAAGCTGCTGGACTTCCTCTTGTGCTCATTCATGGGAGGCACCCGCCTGCCAACACACACGTGCACGCACACACGCATACATACACACACACACAGGTGGACGTTGAGAGCCTCGACGAGCTGCTCGACTTCCTCTCATGCTCATTCATGGGCCACACACACACACACACACACGCGCGCACGCACGCACAGGTGGACGTCAAGAGCCTCGACCAGCTGCTCGACTTCCTCTCGTGCTCATTCATGGGCCACACACACACACACATACAGGTGGACGTTGAGAGCCTTGACAAGCTGCTCGACTTCCTCTCGTGCTCATTCATGGGCCACACACACACACACACACACACACACGCGCGCACACACGCACAGGTGGACGTCGAGAGCCTCGACAAGCTGCTCGACTTCCTCTCGTGCTCATTCATGGGCGGCACCGACGTCGACAAGCCGCTGGCGCTGTCGCTGCAGCGGCTGCAGAGCAACGAGTGGATGCAGGTGTGTGTGTGTGTGTGTTTGCAGCTGTGTATTGGGGGTGGATGATTGGCGCCTGCAGCGTCTGCAGAGCAACGAGGGCACAGGGGTGTGTGTGTTTGTGTGTGTGTAAGTGTGTCTGTGGGTGGGTGGGTTTGTGTGTGTGCATGCGTCTGTCTGTCACTCTGGTATCCCAATACCCCCCAACGCCTCGCCCTGACCCCTCATCTCCCGCCGCCTCCCCTGCCTCACCCTTACCCGTCATCTCCCGCCGCCTCCCCTGCCTCGCCCTGACCCCTCATTCCCCGCCACCTCCCCTGCCTTTGACCCCGTCCGCGTCTGTGTAAAATCCCCACCCCCTTGGTCAGCTGGAGAAGCAGCCAAGCTGCTTCTTTTGGCTGGGGGGTAGCAGGCACAGATACTTATAATTACAGGGATGGCGATACTTGGCAGGGGGGTTGTTGACCAAGGAGAAGCTTAGCTTCTCCTTGGCTACCAGTTTACAGGCCATTCTGCAGTTATGGCTAGAAGCCATGACCTAGTAAAGCAAGAGATAGCGAGTAGCTAATGACCCAATGCACCGACCCAATGCACCTGCCTGCCAATGCCCCGCCCCCCAACGCCCTGCCCCGACCCCTCCCTGGCCTCCCCTCCCCATCCCCCACTCGCAGTCTTGGCATTCGCAGGGGTCACCACCAACGGAGGCATCCCGATGACTCAACGCCCCGCCTCGACCCCTCATGCCCCCTCGCCTCGCCTCCGGTTGACCCCGACCACAGTCCGACATCCTAAAAGCCATTCCCCTAAACAACAAGTCTAAAAGAATCTGCTTGCTCCACCCACCCTCCTCCGGATGAAGTCCGAGGGGGGGATGGAGCAAGCCCGGCTCCGCCTGCTTGAAAAGAACCAGTGAGCTACCCACCAAACCAAGAGACCTGCAGGGATGGCGTTTCGCCATCCCTGTAAGTCTCTTGGTTCGATACCTCCCCCAGCTGGCCACCCCCCCGGCCGGGCCACCCCCAACTTCATTGCCTACAGCAGGGGGTTGGGGGATTTGCAAGGTCCGGGGGGATATGAAAAGCTGGGGGAGGTGGCAGAGAGACCTTCCTCACAGAGCTTAGCTATGTATGGTCACCAACGGAGACCTCCGTACAACCCCATGCACCAAATGCGCCCACCTCAACACCCCGCCCGGACCCAGTCCTGACCCTCATCTCCCCTCGTGTCCCCTCCCTTGGACCCCGCCCGCAGTCCGACATTCTCATGGTCACCGACGGAGACCTCCCGACGACCCAATGTGCCTTTTGCGCCCACCCGAACGGCCCGCCCGGACCCAGCCCTGACCCTCATCTCCCCTCGCGTCCCCTCCCTTGGACCCCGACTGCAGTCCGACATTCTCATGGTCACCGACGGAGAGATCCCGATGCCCGACAAGAAGATCCTCGACACGATCAAGGTAGGGGGGGTGGTCCGGGGGAGGTTGCCTGGGGGGAGGTGTGTTGGGGGCTGGTTGGCCGAGGTCCTCGACACGTTGAAGGAAGTTGGCGGAGTGGCATGCGTCGTATGCAGCGTGCAAGCGGCAGGGTGTGCATTCAGCGTGTCGGTGGGTGGGTGGGAGGGTGGGTGCGCACGCAGCAGCCCGTGCAAGAAGAGCCTTGCGCGAGCACGCGGACACACGCAAACACGTCTGGTAGGCTGGCGCGCTGCGTGGCCTTGTTTACTCTCCGAGTAGTGCTCCCCTAGACGTGTAGTCTAGCTAGACCTTAACTCACGCCCCGGGGTAACGCATACGTGTACCTTTCAACCCAGGCACACACGCCTCCCGCTCCACCCACGCCCCATCCCCTACCCGCCCATCCACACTCAGGGCATGAACGAGCGCCTGGCCTCGAGGTGGACCTGAACGTCCACAGCAGCTGTGCAGGCTCGCGCGAGTGCACAACCCCTCCCTATACACCTCTCTCACCTTTCATACACACAAACACACACACAAACAGGGCATGAACGAGCGTCTGGGCCTCGGGGGTGCACGTGTACGTCCACAGCAGCTGTGCAGCCTCGCGCGAGCGCACCCTCCCCCCATACACCTCACCTTCCATACACACACACACACACACAAACAAACAGGGCACGAACGAGCGTCTGGGCCTCGGGGGTGCACGTGTACGTCCACAGCAGCTGTGCAGCCTCGCGCGAGCGCACCCTCCCCCCATACACCTCTCACCTTCCATACACACTCACACACACTCACACACACAAAAACAGGGCATGAACGAGCGCCTGGGTCTCGAGGTGCACGGCCTGCTCGTCGCGTCCCACGTGACCGAGCCGATGCGCCAGCTGTGTACCGACGTGCACGTGTTCAAGAGCTGGACCGCTGTCGGCGGCAACGACTGGCAGTACTAGGAGATAGCCAAATGGGAGGTAGAGCTATCAGAATGTAGTCAGTCTGCTGAAATGGATGTCGTGGTGTTCCATGCCATTCCTTCACCCCAGTCCCCCCAACTTCCTCCAAACATAACGTCCCAACAGTGCGCGTCACAACCAAACGATGCAGACCCTCAAGGCCGCTTGCCTGGCCTCCGAGGCTGAGGCCCAGGCTGCTGCCACTCACTCGACTGTCGATGCAGTCATCTTTAGCGAGCACATTTTTCTCCAGGCCCTGTGGCCATCACTGGTCTGCGAAAGCAAGCGCGCCCTGCACGTAGTGTGCACTACCATGCGTTCCATGGTGGACAGCGCGGTCGTGCGTTTGTCTAGCCCTGCCTCGGGCTTCTCGCCTGCCGACCTCGCATCGGCCCTGCTGCGCTGGCGCAACGTCCGCGACCTCACCCTTATATCCGTGAGGAGCGCATCCATGCTAGAGCCACGCGACACGACGGCGGTGGCTGGGCTGGCGAGCCTCTCGCTCCGCCAGCCTGAGGTGGGCCCAGTGGGCATGCGGACTCTCATCGCTCCGCTAGATACTGCTCTCGTGGAAGGGGAGTGAGGTCATGATGCGTGCATGACCAAGCGCTCAGCGGCTGCGCGGGCAGACACGCTTCTACGCAGAAGGTGCCGGTGGCGCTCAGCGGCCGGGCAGGCGGCCGCGTGGTCAGCCGGGCGAGCGTCCAGGCGGGCGCGCAGCCGGGCTGGCGGGCGGCACAAGCAACACGACCATAGCTTTTGCAGCTAGGTCCTCCTCACCATCGGTATAATAGCGCCTGTAGCATGCTATGAAGTCCTTGGTGCTGCGGTGACGCGTGCGCACGCCGTTGCACAGCGTCTCACGGCCGAACGGTTGGCGTAAAGCGCGTGCAGTGCCGTAACCGCGGCGGGTGACCACTTGGCCGCAGCACATTGCAGCGCGGTACAGCTGTTGCCGCGGCAGGGCAGAGCAGGGAGGGTGGTTTGCGTTTGGGCCCCCCTAGACGTCTTTGTGTAGTGTAGGAGCCCTAGGCCTTGATTCGCGCCCAGGGGTCTTCCGGGCGCATACATGCATAACCTGTTAAGCCTGGTTTAGTGTGTCATCGCGTGAGGTGGTGAATGGGAGCCAGCAGCCAGCGCTGTGCTGTGATTCAAGGGGTGCAATGCGGCGGATGGATAGTCAATCGGTGACTCACGAGACGCTTGCGTTGACGCTCCCCCGCCGTGCGCGAGGATGGCCCCAATGTGCTCCAGCTTGCTCACGCCGTTCATGACAGCAAACGGAAGCGCGTTGCAGCGAGCCACGTCTGCGCCCTGCGCCACGTGCACCGCAACCTGATGCGCAAAGTCCCCCGGAATGCTCCTGCGCTTGTTGCACAGTTGGAGGAAGTCCCCCAGGCCCTTGTCGCGTGGGTCGCGGCGCGGGGGGCGCGTTATAGACGTAATAACGATGGCTGCGACGTCGGCCTTTGAGGGCGTCGCGCCCTCATTGGTGAGCGTGCGCGGGGTCACCTAGAAGATCTCGCTTGCAGGCGGGGCCCGCTAGCTGCTGGAAGCCCAGGAGCACAAATTTCAGGCTGATCTCGTGCACGGCGGCGTCGTGCGCCGCCTCGCGCGCCTCCCTTGCCTCCCACTCCGCGTTGCTCTCCATCTCCTCATCTTCACTGTCCTCTGTATGGGCCTGAGCATTCGCCTCCGTGCGCTCAGCTTCGGTCGCCACGCACCCAGGCAGCCCGGCCGCCAGGGTCCAGCCCGGCCAGCGTGCCGATGCCAGGGCAATGCCAGACAGCCATCCGAGGCATGCACGCACAAAGTGCAGGCCGACTTCGGTGTGGTGGTGCTCCTCGGTCAGCTCGACCACCTCAATGTGCGCAAAACCGCCAGAGGAGGAGCGATCGGCTGACCTGGACAGCCCACGCATCAAGTCGCATCGCAGAGCTTCCACCCGATCCGCTGCAGCTCGTCTGACTCGGCGTCGCAGATCTCGTGGAACGAGCCGCGTGGACGGAAGGAGCGGTCGACGAGAAATCCTGCCAGGCTGCCCACAGTGCCGTCGTGTGCGGTTCATTCAGGATTTGAGTGCGCACAGTGGTTCAGTCTAGCTAGGGGGCGAGGCACACGGTCGTGCAAGAGGTGTGCGCCGGGCGGGCTTCTGTGTGAGCGGTGGTGCATGCTGCCCTGCGGCACCTGCGTACCTGGCTGTGGACGACGGTGCCCAGCAGTGGTGACCAGCAGCAGGTATGGCGCCAAACCCACAGTTGCGGCTGGTTTACAGTTTACAGTTTACAGTATGCACCCTCAGGGCGTGGGATTCAGGGAGGCTAGCTACCATTCAAAGGGGTTGAACAGTTGACAGCTGCGGTTGGCCTTGAAGCTGAACGTGTAGGCGCCATCCTGCGCCCATGGTGGTGGCAGCTCAGTTGGCTGGCGTAGAAGTAGGTTCGTGGGGTAGGCTGATGGGGTGCGTGCGCGTGCATGCACAAACGCGGGGGAGGGCGGGGGGGGGCGGGGCGCACGCACGCACATTGACCGTCGCTTCCGACACCAGCTCCCCCTCATCCCCGTCCTCCTCGTCCCCGTCCTCGGCAACCTGATGGTGTGCCCCATGGGGTGCGTAGGTGCGTGCATGCGTGTTTGTGCGGGAGGGATGGATGGGCATGGGGAATGACGCGGATTCGACGCTACGCCGGTGCCCTCAGGGCTCTCCTTATTATCACCCCCAGAAATCGATTTAAATGCAGGCTCTGGTTTGGGTAGGAGCTCCTGCCCAACCCCCTTGAGGGCGTTAGAGGGCCGGAGTTCAAAAGTGGGACAAGCCGAGTTCACACTCGCCCACACCTACATCATTGCACCACGCCACAGTCTCTGCGACTCGGCCACGTTTACGGGTAACAAGGCAACTCGTAGACCACTTGGTCGCCAGTCGTCGCTAAAGACAAAAAACGGAAAACGGACGTTTTGTCTCGTACACTCCGCCGAGGCCCTGTCGCTCCGTCGAGGCCTTACGCCAGTTAAACCAGACACTCGTGAGTTGTGGGTACACGGCCGCGTGTGATCAATCAGACAGGAGGTTGGCGAGGCAGTTGAGGAGCCTCTTCCGCGCCTAGACACAGTCCAGCCAGCCATGCACCCTCATGCACTCATCGCTTCACGCCCCCCCTCCTGCACGCATGCACGCAGCCGCTTCTCCCACCCGCCGGGACTTGGGGAGCTTGCTTAGTGCACACGCTTGGTGCGTTTGGAATGCAAACACTCGAGACGGCCGCGGGGCTGTATGGCAGTGAAGATCAAGATACAGACGGCTTGGCTGCGTTTCTGCTGCTACTGCTATCCCCCTGCTAGTGCAGCTCCTGGGCGATGAATCTCCCGACGTGCAGCACGACGCAGCTGCACCATTGGCAAACCTCATTTTTCACAATTCTGAGCATGCGATTGCCATCGCCGCAGCCGGCGCCATCCCTCGACTGGTGCTACTGCTGGCGCCTGGCAATTCAGCTGATGTGCAGTGCAAAGCAGCAGGCGCACTGTGGGATCTTGCTCAGAACGCCGACAATGCGGTCGACATCGCTGGTGCCGGTGCCATCCCCCCACTGGTGTTACTGCTGGGATCTGGCTCTTCGTCTGATGTGCACGAGATGGCAGCAGGAGCATTGACGAACCTCGCTCTCAATGCAGAGAACGCGGTCGCCATCGCCGCAGCCGGTGCCATCCCCCTCCTGCTGAGCCTGGTGGGGCCTGGCGCTCCACCTCTGGTGCACGAGAGAGCGGCAGGAGCGTTGTGCAACCTCGCTCTGCTGAATGACGACAGCAAGGTCGCCAGCGCTGATGCCGGTGCCATCCCCCCGCTGGTGCGTCTCCTGGGGCCTGTTTACCCACCGGACGTGCAGCATGTGGCGGCCGCAGCGCTGGCTCGCCTTGCTCAGAATAACGAGATCGCAATCATCATCGCGGCTGCTGGTGCCATCCCTGCGCTTGTACAACTGCAGCTGGGAGCGGAACCTGAGCTGGGAGAGGCCGCGTTCGGCGCACTGGAGACACTGGGGGGCAGGAATACCGAGGTTCGCGCTGAGATCAGCTCGGTGTGGTGTGCTGCAGAGGCCTCGGCTGGTGTGCTGCAGCCTGAGGAGATGGAGGCGCTGGGCGTGTCTCCGTGCAGCTGACTCGCCCGATTCTCGGCCGAAAACATATAGAGAGAGGTCGGATCTCTTGTAGGTGGATCAACCAGGCGGCGATGGGGGACGCTTGTCTTCTGAATTATTAAAATGGTCACCTTGGGGCAACCTTCGGGGGAAATCCCAGTCACTAATGTACCACAACCATGTTCACTATTTACAGTTTGCCTTAACATGTAGGTAATTGGATAGCGCTTGCACAAGCCCTTTCAAAACCGTATTTGCTCAGACGATGTGGATAGAACTTTGTTGATGCTCGCTGTCTCGCGATGCCAGGTGGAAGTTGTGTCCCCGCTGCGGGGCCGCCCATCAGACAAGCTGCCACTTTATTAAGTGGTTCACGCAGACCATCTGATAGTCCCTAGTACTGATGACAGGCAGGTGTGAAGTGACTGTCCCTGTGTGCGTGTGTCGTGTTAAGCACCATTCGGCAGGTCATTGAGCTCAGCTCACTCAACACTAGCACTGAGACCACGTTTGCTCCTGCCTAGTACTGATGACAGGCAGGTGTACAGTGGCTGTCCCTGTATGCATGTGTCGTGTCAAGGACCATTTGGCAGCTGATGCAACACCAGCTCTGAGACCACATTTGCTCCTGCCTAGTACTGATGACAGGCAGGTGTGCAGTGACTCCTGTCATCCCCTGCACGTGTTGTGTCAAGGGCCATTTGGCAGCTCACGCAACACCAGCACTGAGACCACGTTTGCTCCTGCCTAGTACTGATGACAGGCAGGTGTGCAGTGACTGTCCCTGTGTGTGTGTCATATTAAGCGCCATTCGGCAGCTCACTGAGCTCACTGAGCTCACTGAGCTCACTGAGCCCACGCAACGCCAGCATTGAGACCACCTTTCCTCCTGCCGGAGCTGCCGCCGTGCAGTGCGCTGCGTGGCCTTGCGGGCTCTACTAGTAGAGCTCCCCTAGACATCTAGTCTAGGCCTTAACTCACGCCCCGCGGTCCTCCGAGCGCGTACATGTAAAAACTGTAAAAACTGCAGCGCCCAGCCCGCACGCATGACCAAGGTGGAGATGCTGTGTCGGCCGCGGGGCTGGATCCAAGGCCCCTCTCTGACAGTGACCAGCCAGACGACGTGCACGATTTGGGCTGGTACACCTGTTGAGTCACGCATCATCTGCGAGCAGGCTCTGCTGCGCGCGTGCCGCAGCACCTCGAGAGATGATGAGAGTTTTACAATCCACTGCCGGCGAGAGAATGTCGTGGGCACGGCATTGGCACACCAGTGGCAGCAGCAGAAGAAGCCACGGGCTGCAGGATGAGCCGGGTACTAAACAGCAGGCAGAGAGGTGATGTGCTGCTGCTGTTGATACTGCTTGGGGTGCCACGGGCTGGGTGCAAGACGAGCCTGATCGTATACAGCAGGCAGAGATGTGCCGTGCTGCTGCTGGTGTTGGTACTGCTGGTGAAGGTGTTGCTGCTGCTGCTGTGGTGCAGTTGAGGGCTGGGGTGGGTCGTCAGCCTGCTGCTGCCACTACGACACTTGCTGCTGCAGCTGCCCCAAACTTTATCCCATAAAGTGTGAACGCTCCCATGCTAAAAAAACTCGACTTCTCCTCACCTCTCCTTACCTTCGTCACTCGATAGATACGTCCGCCATCCTCATACATCATGCATCCAGGGCGCCACCATCTGGCAATCCGCACGCATCTCCTCAGCAGGAAATCTCCAGGAAATCTTCGCAGGAACCTTGCTGGAGGCACACGCGGTCGGCCTGACATCGAGTACGGCGCGTCACCTGCGCGTACACGCATCGTGCAATTAGAGTCAGGGACATTTGTTGCAGTTGTTGCATTCTGCGATGGCACGCTGCTGTGCGCCAGCAGCATTCAGCGCCTTCGCGCTGTCCAGTCACACCACAAGCAGTCACCACTGAAACTCATGGCGAATCGCGAGGCTGCAAACCGGGCAAGCACATTGCCCACGCATGCAGCACACGCATGCGCCGACCGCACACACTCGATACACACACACACACACACATGCACAGCACGCAGCAGCAGCAGCAGCAGCAGCAGCAGAAGCAGCAGCAGAAGCAGCAGCATACGTAGCACGCACGTAGTCCTCCTTACGCCCACCCGCTACCGCCCCCGCACGCAGGCCCGCCACTGCCGGCCTTTCGCGTCGGCGACATGCCGAGAGCCGAGGCCAAGTTTTGGCAGCCGGGAGGTGGGGTGTCCCGGTTCATGAAAGCGACACGCAAGAGTGCTGCGGCGGCGCTCGACCGCGTGCTGAGCAGCAGCGAACCCGTCAATAATGCCTTGCTCCCTCCTGGGGAGGCGGACGAGGGCGTCGCAGTGTGCGGCAAGTCGCTGGACGCTATGCCCCTGCTGCTCGACCCAGAGTCCGACCCAGAGACCATGATCCGGTCAGCTGACCCGGCCACCATGGTCCCACCAGCTGACGCCGTCATAATGACGCCCACGGCGGGCTGGACCGCACTCATGGCGGCTGCCAGCACGGGTCAGGTGGACGACATGTGCCTGCTGCTCGAGCACCCGTCTGCCAACCCAACAGCCATGATCGCGCTCCGCAGCGTGACGGGCGAATGCACGCTCATGGCAGCTGCGCGCTTTGCTGCTGTTCAGTCATCCTCCGACTCCTGGCGCCCCCTCCAGCTCCTGCTGCGCCGTGTGGCGATGGAGCCGCAGCCGTGCGATGACCAGCATGCACGCATGGCCGAGGTGCTGGAGACGCTGTGCAAGGGCCCACACTCGAGGTCTCTATTTGACCAAGTCCAGCCGGACGACGTCCGGGACGAGTGCGTCCGTGTGCTGCTTGAGCGCGGCGCGTGCGCGGAGCCTGCTGCTGGTGCATTGTGCGACAACCCGGTCGTGTCGCGCCTGATCTGCGGGGAGGTGAAGCTGGAGCGCGAGCCACAGCACATCAACGAGACCATCGTGCATGTGGCATCTGCGCGGCAGGGTGAGCAGCGCTGTGCAGTGAGGACGCAACCTCTGAGGCCTGCCCCGGAGAGCTTCTTCTGGAGCTTCTTGGTGCCCCGCCAACCCCGCAACTGATGCTGTATTTTTGACAGTTTCGTGTGGCGCACGTCTGGGGCACACCTACCAGTGGTTGCGGTAAGGATCTTGGGGAAATTGTGGCTCAACTCGGGCCTCACAGCTAACTCCCCGATCTCACCCTGACAAGAGGGTGTGAACGTGTCGATTTACACACTTTGGGGGTTGGGATTCGTGCAATTTCCACCCGCAGCGCCAGCCCAAATAAACCAATCTCGACCCACTGTTGCAGGTTTGCGGGTTGCGGGTTGGCTCACGAAAATACTGCCACCTACGGGGCACACCTATTGGGGCTTGAATGGCCATTTAAACTGAAAAGGTGCAAACCCCTAAACGTAGAGCGTGGACGAACAAAACATACAAATAAGAGACAGACGACTCTGGTCTCAGTGGCGTCCCAGAGTCCTCTCCCCCCTGTGTCCCACACCTGCCTGAAGCGGGTCCATTAAATCTTTAAGCTTTGGCACGGTTTACAGTTTTACAGTCCTCACCATTGGCATGATACATTGCAACAGTCTGTAAGCAAAACAGTGACACAGTGCAAGATTCTGTAAGCAAGCTAATGACACAGTGCAAGAGTCTGTAAGTAAAAGAATGAGACATTTCAAGAGTCTGCGTGCAGAACAAGTGAGATGTTGCCGGCGGCCTACCTCAGCCTCTGGCCTGATGGCAGGGGCCACCAAGTGCGCCTCCTGGTCATCCAGGACACCGCCCGGTCGTTGGGGCTTCACGAAAGTCGAGTCGCGCCTGTTTCCCCGCGCGCAGCAGCATTACATGATCATGCGTGCTACTGAGATGCCTATAACGTAGCCCAGATCTTGCAGGTGCGTTCCCGTCTCCTGTTGTGTACACATGTGCCAGGGCCCTAACGTGTGGATGAAGGAACTCGTCCAGGGCTAGCCAATCTCCCGCGGTGTGGTGTGATCAAGAGCCTGCATGGCCCCGAACCGAGATCCCCGACGCTTACGGCCCGAGGTTGCTCAACCACATTCCAAGGCGGCGCCTTCACTTACGCGGATCAGGCGGCCCCTCAGGCGCGCTGAGGGCGCTTCAGGCCCCGCTGCCGCCTCAGGTGCCACCTAAGGCGCCCACCACCGCCTGCGGCGCACCGCGAAAGCCGTTATGCCCCCCCTGGACTTGCGCAGCTCGAGCACTGGGATTTTTGCAGGGTGTTGACACCACGTTGAGGCCAACGCTGTTGAGCGCCACCGGGGAAAGGTCGTGGGGGCACGCTGCGGGCGCCAGGGCAGGATCCGGGCGGCAGGTGGTAGTACAATCATGCCGCGCACACATCCTGACAGCTGCGCCAGTCCGATATAGTCCAATAATAGCTATCCTTTTTGCTCTGGGGCTTCACGTTGGCAGGCAGCCGGCTGGTGGCTACCGCCTCTCACAAGTAATTGTAAGGGCCATTACTGGACTTGGGTCTAGGCGGTGGTACTAGGACTAGGAGGTAGTCGTTGCTAGACAGCCGATGTTGCTCCTAGAAGGTAGTCGTTGCTAGAAAGCCGATGTTACTGTGACTGCGCCAGTCCAAGCGACCCAACGACAGCACAGCGCAATACCGTGCGGTGCACTTGCCCCCCCTCCCCCGGGGGACCTCACCCCCTTCAGGGCGCCAACAAGCTGTATGGCTAGCATCCGCGAGAGAATCACTTAAAATATGTAGGGCCAATCACAGACGCAAACGGTAGAGAAGGTGGAGGAGGAGGATCCTCGGGGCCGGACGGCGGCGCGCGCGGGAGACGAGGAGGTGGCTGACTGGCTACACACCAGACCACGGCGACACGTAGGCCTGTGGCGGGACAGTGCTCATGTTCATAGTGTGAGGCTACTCTCTCTAGGGTCACACTGGTGATAGCTGGAGAGGAAACACGGTGCTGCACGGTGGTGTTGCACGCGGCACTCCGTACTCCCACTCGTGCTCCCACTCGTGCTCCCACTCTTGCTCCCACTCGTACCACTCGTTCGTTCCAGCAGCTCCATCCTATTATCTCCGTTTATCTGTCCAATGATTTTTAGGGTTCCACACTCCAGGACTTCACCCTGGACCCAAACCCAACCAAAGCCCAAACCGAGCTCATCTCCGCTGGTCGGCAGTAGGAGAGGATGCTTCGAATTTTTTATTGTTGACACACGTTGACCTTAACCGTTGACCGAACAAAAGGACCCCCAGGGGGAGGAGGCGCCCGTGGCGTGTGCCCGTCGTCACCATGAGTGCGCCACAACAGCAACCCAGGGGGTCGCAGATCGCCGAATTGCGGGCTCGCTTCATGCACGGCCCGCCCGCAAGCAGGGAGGAGCGGTGAGTCAACAGCAGCGCCACGAGCGCGTGCTGGGACACGCGTGAACGCCTCGACGCGCCCAGTGGATTCTGCACGGCGTGGAGCTGCTTGGCTTGGTCAAAATCTGGGCCATGCGTGCGCCATGCGCCACCCCATGCACGCACACCCTCCCCATGCACGCCCTGCCCCCGTGCCGCAGCTCGCGGGCCCAGGCGATCGCCCCAGACGCGTTCTGGTGGCAGGAAGGAGGAGGCCAGTCGCCTGGACGGTCGCCCCCGCCCACAAGCACGCCCTCTGCGGGTCAAACGTCCGCCACGCTGCCGCGCGCGTCTGCGCCCACCCACCACGACCAGGCCAGGCGCTCACATGGTGAGGCTGGCGTTCTCGGCAGTGTGCACGTGCGTGCACGCGAGTGTGGTTGTGCACGCACGCTGTTGTGTGTGTGTGTGGTGTGTGTGTGTGGTGTGCGTGTGCAAATGTGTGTGTGTGTGCAAATGTGTGTGTGTGTGTGTGTGTGTGCCCGGGGGGAGGTGGAATGACCCGACCCGAGGGCTGCAGGTGCCCCCCCCGCCCCCCCCAGATATCGATCACACGCAGGCCGCGGTGCATCTGGCGCTCACCCAACTCGCCGCAACTCGGCCGTCCCTCTTCACACACACACACACCAGTGATGCAGAAAATATCTGGCGAGATTGCTGCCATGGGACGCGCAAAGGTCCCAGCCGGGCCTGCCGGCCCGACACTGGTATGTGGGCTGTAACGCGCAGATACGCAGATGTTTTTCCCGGGGGCTGCGCCCCCGGACCCCCGCTATTCGAAGTAGTAGTATTGGTGGAACGGTAGTCGCAATTGTTTGCTGCCCTCTCATTTTCTCTCTTGATTTCTATATTTTTCGTACTGTCGACAGAAGCCTTTCCGAATTCCGCTGCAGACAGTGCCGAGTCACTTCGGTC
>VFSX01000635.1:0-12500 GCA_016618255.1 Chlamydomonas sp. UWO 241 | reverse complement strand
CCCCGCCCACGCGAGGTCCCCATCCACTTCTACCTCCCCCCGAGACTCTCAAACTCGCCCACGACCTTCAGTCCATGCGTTCCGACAGTGCACTGACTGGCAACCGTGACGCCCCCAAGGAGGCGCGCATGACTGCCCAGCTCAAGTCCGCCATCGCACGCGCCACCAACAAGCATTGGGACGGTGTCGCGCAACGCGTGCAACATGATTTTGACGACAACAACCCCCACTCCGCCCACCGCATGCTGTCCAAACTCGTCGACCGCCCCCCTTCCGCCGCCCCCTGCCCTCCGTGTCGGCGACCACCTGTGCTTTGGAGCTCAGGCGGTGGCAGACGCGTTTGGAGAATATTTCCGTGTCCTCCACACTCCACTCCGCTCGGAAGTCGACGAAGCCACCCTCGCCTCCCACCTCATCTTCACACCCACCACCCCCGCACCGCCCCGCCCCTCCCTCCTCCTCCTACACTACCCAGCCCGCCTCCATCCCCCCCCCTCTCCTCCCACCCCTCCCCGCCCTGCCCTCCCCCCCCCCCCCCCACCCCTCCTCCCCCTCTCCTCCCTCCCCTTCCTCCCCTCCCCTCCTCACTTTCGCCCCTGCCCCCTTCCCCCTCCTCCCCCCTTGCCTCCCCTCCCTCTCTGAGCGAGGTGGTCTCCGCGATCAAATCCCTCAGGAACTCTGCCCCCGGCTCTGACGACATCACCTCCCCCCTCCTCAAACACGGCGGCACCGCAACCGCAACCGCCCTCCACCAGATCATCCTTACCTGTTGGAACACCACCTCCATCCCCGCCGCGTGGAACCAAGCAGACATCTGCCCCCTCTACAAGGGCGCATCCTCGGGCCCACCCACGCGCAGCAAGTCCTACCGCGGCATCTCCCTCCTGCCCGTCGCTGGCAAGGTCTACACTCACATCCTCCTCAACCGCCTCAAGCTCCAGCTGGAGCCCACCCTCACACTTCCCAGTTCGGCTTCCGTCCGGGCCGTGGCACCTCCGATGCCATCTTCACCCTACGACGCCTCCAAGAGGAGTCACACCGCGCCCACGCCCCCCTCCATGTGGCTTACGTCGACCTGTCCAAGGCGTTCGACAGTGTCAACCACGCCGCCCTTTGGAAAACCCTCCTCCACCGCGGCGCGCACCCTGCCCTCCTTGCACGCATCGAAAGCCTCTACTCTGGTGCCACCGCCAGAGCCCGAGTCAACGGTGCATACTCCGCCCCTTTCCCTCTCAAAGCTGGCGTCAAGCAAGGCTGCCCCCTCTACCCCCTCCTCTTCAATGTCTACAACGACACAGTTGTCCGGTCCCTGATTGCCCAGCTCCCCAACGCTGGCATTCAAATTGGCTACATGATCGACGGAAAACTGTACACCCCTGAGTCCCGCAAGGACTTTTTGACCACCATCCTCCCCCTCCTTCTCTACGCCGACGACATCGCCCTGCTCGCCCCCTCCGAGGAAGACCTCCGCACCATGCTCACCCTCCTCGACCGCATCTGTTCAGACCTGGCCCTTGCGATCAACTACGACAAAACCGTGGCACAATCCCTCGGCCACCCTTCTGCCCACACCGTCCCCTCCGCCCCTATCACCATCCCCTCCAACTCCTCATCTACCCCCCACCTGGTCCACTCCACCTCCAAGTTCAAATACCTGGGAAGTATTCTGTCCTCCCCCGCCGCCCCTTCTGATGACGCTCCCAACACGTCTGATTCCGACATCCTCGACTCAGAGATCTCACGCCGGATCGGAAGTGCCTGGTACGCCTTCAACCGTCTCACTCCCCGGTTCTGGAACTCCAACTCAATCTCTCCCACTACCAAGATCCACCTCTACAACGCCTTGTGATCTCTGCCCTACTGTATGGCTGCCAGACATGGACGTTGAACAAGGCCCACATCCACCGACTTGAAGTAACCCACAACCGCTTCCTCGCCTCATCAAGGGCATCCCTCCTCACACCACAGAGCACACCTCCACCGCCACGATGCATGCCTCCCCCCTTGTACGTTCCCCATCATCGACACGATCAACAAGCACCGTGCTACGTTCATCGGCTCCCTCATCCGCCGCCTCCCACCTCCCCCGTCCCCCCGCCCCTCCATCTCCACACACCCGCCCGTCCCTTCTCCCCCCCACTCCCTCCCGACATCATATACCCCCCCACTGCCGCCCTTTTTGCGTACCGCCGACCGGACATGACTTCGCTCTATGCCGGCGGCGCCATCACATCCTACCGGCTCAGCGCCGGCGACTTTTTCGCCCACTCTGTCAAGTTCCGTTCCTCCGCAAACACCCACTTTTCCAACTTCAAACGCGACATCTCCAAGCACCCCGAGTTTATGGACCTCTTGTCCAAGCGAGTCACACCCGAGTGGACCCTCTTAGCGAGATTTCCACAACTGTGGAGGTCAATCTGCCGAGACCTAGTTTAAACTCAGTCGAAGCGGAGTGACGAACACAGCCGTCAGTGACCCGCATTTGCCCCTTTCCCCCACTGCTTTTTGAATGAGGTTATTCTCCCTCTTGTTGGCGCACGGTTGGTCACCCGCCTCCAAATGGAATCTCCTCAATGATGACCAGAAACAGCCTATCTAGGTCTGCCGTGCAGAGTTCTCTGTAACGATATCTCTCTCTCTCTCGCTCGATCATGTTAAGTTCATAAGCTCTTCGCCAGGGGCTCCCGCCCTGGCGCCGCTCGATGGCGGACAACCGGGACAACTGCGCTTGGTACTGGGCGGCTGAAAATCTGGAAATTTACCCTGCGCGGCTGTGACGCACAGCGCTACTGATGAACTGGTCCTGATGGGGCGAGGCTATGTGGCAGATGGGGCAGCGGTACGATGGAGAGCACGATGCACGATGGCGAGAATTGCGGCGAGCATGCACCCCCTCTCACAACGATCGGAACTCAAGCAGATTGCGGCTCCTAATGGTTTACTGTGCCTGGATGGAAGAGAGAGACGGATGGCGAGAAATTGAGAAACATGGGAAGCGAGGCACATGCGGCTAGGCTTTGTGAGGAGGTTGCGGCGCAGGGGTTCCCTGCCCCAAGGCGCAGATTATTAGATGGCGACGCGATCGATGCACCAGCCGTGCGGCATGGGGCGAGGCGAGGCCCCACCAGCGGGCGGGCACCATAATGGAGATGGCGGCTAAGAACGGGGAATGCGGCTACCGGGGATGAGGCTACGGGTTATGCATGCCAGGGGACGGCGGACAAGGCTAATGCGTCACGGCGCATGGGTAAAGAACGGGAAATGAGGCTACGGGAGCTGGCGGGCGCGGCGCGCGCACGGCGCGCGCGGCGCATGGGGGTTGCATGGCGGCGCTCTGCGCGTGCATGCATGGAGAAGATTGCTGGCGGGCATGGAGGAGATTGCTCGCGGGCGTGGAGGAGATTGCAGGCGGCCGCATGGAAGCGAATGGCGAGAAATTGAGAAACATGGGAAGCGAGGCACATGCGGCTAGGCTTTGTGAGGAGGTTGTGGCGCAGGGGTTCCCTGCCCCAAGGCGCAGATTATAGATGGCGCAGCAATCAATACACTAGCCGTGCGGCATGGGGCGAGGCAAGGCCCCACCAGCGGGCGGGCACCATAATGGAGATGGCGGTTAAGAACGGGGAATGAGGCTACAGGGAGAGGATACGGGTTACAGCTGCCAAAGGGGACGGCGGAACAAGGATCAGCCATAGGTGTCACGGGGAATGGCTAAAAAACGGGAATGAGGCGGGTGGTACGGGTGCTGGCGCGCATGGAGCGCGGCGCGGCGCATGGAGATCGCATGGCGGCGCCCATGCATGGACGAGATTGCTGGCGGGCATACAGGAGATTGCTGGCGGGCATGGAGGAGAATGCTTGCGGGCATACAGGAGATTGCTGGCGGGCGTGGAGGAGATTGCTGGCGGGCATGGAGGAGATTGCTGGAGCCAATGGCGGCGGCGGGACTAGTAGTAGAACACAGGCGCACACCAACAATGCGTTCCTGTCACTACCTGGGTGGTATAGGGTGGATCTGGGGGCCCAGTGTCCTGTCTAGGTCCAGTGCGTGCGCGCGTGTGGGGGTTTACCCTCACCCCTACCAGGTAGCCAGCCAGTTTCCCACTGAAACTGAGTTTAAGGTGTCGGGCGCTAGCGCCGACACCGGTCTTATACATCATTACTGGTGTCACACAGACTGTAAGATCCATCATCATCTCGCTGTGTGCATTCCCGCAAGCAGAGGGCCTTCCATCACCACGCACGTCGACATCGGGTGCAGCTGGTGTGTGTGTGTGTGTGCGTGTGCGTGTGCGTGTGTGTGTGTGTGTGTGTGTGTGCATCCCCACAATAAGAGCGCCTTCCATCCCTGCGCACGACAACCTCGGGCGCATCTGGTGTGTGCGTGTGTGTGTGTCTGTGCGTGTGTGTGTGTGTGTGTGTGTGCATCCCCACACGCAGAGGGCCCTCCATCCCCGCGCACGTCGGCATCGGACGCAAACTACCCCCCCCACCCCCCCCTGCTATTGCTTCTTGCCCGCAGCAACGCTGCGGCGCACCAGCGGTGACGGCAGCAGCGGCAGCTGTGGCAGCAGGCTGCTAAATATCCTCCAAATAACCAACTTACTTACTTACCCCCCCCCCCCCCCCCCCCCAGCTCTTGTTCTTGTCCACAGCATCGCTTTGACCACCGCGACGGGTGAAGCGACGGAGGTGGCGGCGGGGTGCTAAATAAACACTCAATAAACACTCGCTCACTACCCCCCCCTCCCCCCCCCTGCTCTTTCTGCTTGCCCACAGCATCGCTCCGGCAACCCAGCGGCGACGGCAGCCGCGTCGACGGCGGTACGCTGCTGAATAACTTCTAAATAACCAACTTACCCCCCCCCCCCTACACACACAATCCCCTCTTCCCCGCTCTGCCCACACATGCGCCACCGCGGCGGTGCTCCAAAGCACCAGAGATGGCACTCGCGGCTGCTGCGGCTGCGGCAGGCTGCTCACCTTTCCCGTGCCATCAGCCCCTCCTCCCCTCCCCGGACACGCCCACCCACCCACCCACACGCCGACACCAAGAACATCCCTCCCCCCACCCACCCCACTCCACACAAACAATCCCCCCTTTGCCCACTCCGCACACACATTAGCCTTTGCGGTTCGTCACAACGGGGGACTGTGCTGGGGGGCTGTGTGTGATCGCCTCGCTGGCTGAATTTTGGGTCTTGTGTTTTTACTCAGGGTCTAGGCGCCCCCATTGTGCAATGCAAACGACGACGACAGGCGCCAGCGCTGCAACGCTCCGGCGCACCAGCGGAGACGCCACCCGCGGCGGCCACGTCAGGCTGCTCGCGGCCGCCCCTTCTCTCCCCCCCCTCCCCCCACCCAACCACCCAACCACAACCTAACAAGCACCCACACACACGCACACTCCGCACACATGCGCCACTGCAGCAACTCTCCGGCGCACCAGCGGTGACGGCGCCCGCGGCGGCGGTGGCGGCATGCTGCTCAGTACACAATTTTTACTTTTTTTTAATTATCATCTTGCTAACTCCCCCCCCCCCCCGCTCCAGCTTGCCCGCAGCATTGCTCCGGCGCACCAGCGGAGACGGCGCCTTCGGCGGCGGCGCGAGGCTGCTCGCGGCCGCTCCTTACCCCCCCCCCCCCCCACACCCAACTCAACAAGCAGCCGCCCCCACACACACACTCCGCACACACAGGCGCCACCGCAGCAACTCTCCACCGATCCAGCGGAGATGGCGCCCGCGGCGGCCACGTCAGGCTGCTCGTGACCCCCCCCCCCCCCCAACCACAACCTAACAAGCGTCCCCGCACACACACACTCCGCACACACAGGCGCCACCGCAGCAACTCTCCAGCGACGCAGCGGAGATGGCGCCCGCGGCGGCCACGTCAGGCTGCTCGCGACCGCCCCCCCCCCCCACACACAACCACAACCTTACAAGCGTCCCCGCACACACACTCCACACACACAGGCGCGACTGCAGCAACTCTCCGGCGCACCAGCAGAGACGGCACCCACGGCGGCCACGTCAGGCTGCTCACGGCCGCTCCTACCCCCTCCCCCCCCCACACACAACTACAACCTAACAAGCGTCCCCGCACACACACACTCCGCACACACGCGCCACCGCAGCATCGCTGCATAGCACCAGCGGAGACGGCACCCACGGCGGCCATGTCAGGCTGCTCACGGCCTCTCCTGCCCCCCCCCCCTACAAGAAACCTACCAAGCACCCCCGCACACACACACTCCCCACACAGGCGCCACCGCAGCATCGCTCCATAGCACCAGCGAAGACGGCGCCCACGGCGGCCACGTCAGGCAGCTCACGGCCGCTCCTGCCCCCCCCCCCTACACGCAACCTACCAAGCACCCCCGCGCACACACACTCCCCACAGGCGCCACCGCAGCATCGCTCTGGCGCACCAGCGGAGACGGCGCCCACGGCGGCCACGTCAGGCAGCTCACGGCCGCTCCTGCCCCCCCCCCCTACACGCAACCTACCAAGCACCCCCGCACACACACACTCCCCACAGGCGCCACCGCAGCATCGCTCTGGCGCACCAGCGGAGACGGCGCCCGCGGCGGAGGCAGGCTGCTTGCGGCTGCCGCGGCCGCAGATGCGGCCGCTGCCGCAGCCGAGCGCGCGTCGGCCGCCTCGGGGACGGCGCGCGGCAACGCGGTGCGTTCGCGTGCCCCGCGCAATAGCCCTCCATCTGTTTTGTACTCTAGGGTTGATGGTTGATGGTACGGGCGCGGTCGGTGTCCTCCCGCCGAGGTTGACCCACGCAGACGCCGCCGCTGCCGCAGCCAAACGCGTGTTGGCCGCCCCGGGGACGACGCGCGGCAGCGCGGTGCGTGCGCGTGTGCCCCGCGCAAATGCTCCCACCGTTTTATACCATGGGGTTGGTGGTTGGTGGTAGGGGCGCGTTGGGTGTGATACCTCCCGCCTAGGTTGACCCACACAAACGCCGCCGCTGCAGCAGCCGAGCGCGCGTCGGCCGCCTGGAGGGCGCGCGCGCGCGGGACCGTCGCGTGCCCCGCGGCACGGCTTCCAACTGTTTTTTACTCTGGGGTTGATGGTTGGTGGTAGGGGTGCGGTGGGTGTGATACCTCCCGCCTACGTGGCCCAACGCAGACGCCGCCGCTGCAGCAGTTGAGCGCGCGCCGGCCGCCCAGGGGGCGCGCGCGCGCGGGACCGACGCATGCCCCGCAGAATGGCTTCCAACTGTTTGATACTCTAGGGTTGATGGTTGGTGGTCGGGGCGCGGTGGGTATGAGTCCTCCCGTCTAGGTGGCCCAACGCAGACGCCGCCACTGCCGCAGCCGAGCGCGCGCCGGCCGCCCCGAAGGGCGCGCGCGCGGGGCTGGCGCGCGGCAGCGCGGACACACACGCGCGCACACTCACACACACTCACAACAGGTGCGGGACTTCTTCTCATTCGACCACACATCAGCAGCCGCGGAGACAGTTACCAACCGTGTTTAAACCGCCCCCTCTCCCTAGGCCAACCACTAAAACACATGCACGCACGCACGCACACATCCAAATGCACATGCACGCGCGCACACACACATGCATCGGTCCCTGCCACACTCTAGACTCAATGCCCCCCCCCAAACCCTCCCACACACACTTACACTGGGTCACACTCACAGCAGGTGCGGGACTCCTTCTCGTTCGACCACACATCGGCAGCAGCGCCCCTCCTCAACCTCGAAGCCAGGACGGCCCTCGTTGCTGCTGCCGCTGCCGCTGCTTCTGCTTCTGCTCCTGCTGCTGCTGCTGGCGGTGCTTCTGCGTCCACCTCTGCTGCTGCTGCTCCTGCCAGCGGTGCTGCTGCCTCTGCCCCAGCTGGTGCCCTAATCGCCGCTGCTGCTGCTCCCGCGGGGGGTGCTGCGGCCGCAGCGGTGGCCCCGCCACTTATGCGAGGCAAGCCGCCGCGCGAGTCCCGCCCACGGTCCACCAGCAGGGGTGCGTGCGTGTGTGTGCGTGTGTGCGTGTGTACATGCGTGTTTGTGTGCGCGCATTACACACTGTGCGTGCGTGTGTGTGTGTGTGTGTGTGTGCATGTGTGTTTGTGTTTGCATGCGTGTGTGTGTGTGTGTGTGTGTCAGTGTGTCAGTGTATGTGTGTGCGCGCCGCTGCATGGCATGGCACCCACCCACCCACCCCCACTCAACACACACACACACACACACACACAACAACGAACACACACACACACACACAGAGCGCCCTGCATCTCACCGTGTGCGTGACTCGTCGCCAGAGGGCTCAGGCAGCTCGCCAGACGGGCACCGCGGCGCCCTCCGAGGTGTGTGTGTGTGTGTGTGCGTGTGTGTGTGTGTGCGTGTGTGTATGTGTGTGCGTGTGTGTGTGTGTGTGTGACACCCTCTGGCGTGCATGGACTAGTGTGCGTGTGTGTTTGTATGTGCATGTGTGTGTGTGTGTGTGTGTGTGTGCATGTGTGTGTGCATGTGTGTGTGCACCTGTGCGCCTGTGCGTGTGTGCGTGTGTGGTCGATTGTCCAGTCTGCTGGACGCCTATTTTAGACGCATCTGTCATATGCTTGCCATCTGTGAGCCCGTGTGTTGCATTTGAGTGGCCTTCTCACCCCTCCTCCTTCTCCACACAAATCCGCACACCTCCCTCCACACCTCCCACACCTTCACAGGCCGCGCGCGCTCCTCAAACCCGTGGCAATTTATCGGTCAGCGGCAGCCCCCCCCCCCAACACACACAAACAACAGCAATCGGATCGACCCTCACCTCTCCTGATATCACCCCGCACCCCCACACACCGATTCATCGGACGGCAGCAGAGATTCCCCCCCCCCACACACACACGCACACACACATGCACACACACACACACACGCAAAGCCCCCCCACACCTCCCTCACTCCCTTCCCCCCCCATCCACACCTTCTCCATACCCCACCCCCCACCGACATACCCCGCACCCAAAGCCGCGCGCGCTCCTCAACCCAGGCGATGTGTCTGACGGGGACAGAAGAGGCGCGTCCTGATTTTTTTTGCCAAAATCGAACGGCCTCCCCCACACCTCCCATCCTACACCTGTCTCCAAACTCGCTCCCCGCTGCAACCCCAAAAAGGCCGCGTGCGCATTCTCAAAACCCAGGCGATCTTGGAACGGCAAAAACGGAGAGGCATCCAAGAAACAACAAAAGACGCCAAATCCCCCCACCCCCTGATGTGCACCCCCGACACTTCTGCCCCAACTTTTACCAACAAACACATCCAGGCCGCGCGCGGCTCAAACTCAAAACCCAGGCGATTGTCAAGATGGCGGCGGAGAGGCACCCCAGCCGCCTTCGCAAGCAGCGCAAGCGGCACTGGAGGTAGGCGCACACGCGCTTCACAATCGCGCGCGATTATTTCGGACATCAACGCCGCGCGCTTTTGGCGGTTTAAATATCTCACATAATAGCGATTTATAATACGTGAGCATATGATGCTCACAGACATGCCCCCCCCCCCACACACACACACCCGCACACGCAGCCCCCCCAGGTGGCGGTGCACCCCGCCCGTCCCGAAGGGATTCGTCTCAGTCTCCTGAGCGCGTGCGTGTTTCAGCACGGGCGGGCAGCACCTCACCCAGGGGTCCCAGGTGTGTTTGGGTGTGGGTGTGGGTGTGGATGTGTGTGTGGGGGTGGGGTGGGGTGGGTGGGCGGGTGGGTGGGTGGGGGAGTGTGTGAGTGTGTGTGTGTGAGTGTGTGTGTGTGCAAATGTGAGTGTATGCGTGTGTGTGTGTGTGTGTCAGGGATTCCTCTCAGTCTCCTGAGCGCGTGCGTGTGTCCGCACTGGCTGGCAGCACCTCACCCAGAGGCCCCAGGTGTTTGCGTGTGTGTGTGTGTGTCTGTGTGTGTGTTTGTGTCAGTGATTTTTTTCGAGACGGGCAGACAGCAGCTCCCCCACGGACCCCAGGTGTGTGTGTGTGTGTGTGCGTGTGTGTGTGTGTGTGCCTGCCTTAGTGCGTTTTTTTGTGTGTGTTTGTGTGCACGCATGCATGTGCACTTCTTTCTTTGATTCGTCCCGAGCACGCGTGTTTTCGCACGGGCAGGAAGTAGTTTCCGAGGCGTGCATGCGTGCGTGCCCCCCCCCCCCCCCACGCCCACACACATGCAAAACACACATGAAGCGCCTCCTGATGAGTCTCTCCTATGTCACGGCTGGCCAGCACACCCACACCCACACCCATTACCACACCCACTGTATATGATATACACACATCATGTCACGGCTGACCAGCACACACACACACACATGAACACATCTACTGTACATGACATACACACACGACCCCCCTCCCCCCCCCCACACACGCACACACGCAGCGCCTCCCGCTCTGTTTCTCCGATGTCCAGACGGGCCACAGGGGTCGATCCCAAAGGAGAGGAGGATCTCCCGCCTGGACCGGTGCGTGTGTGCGTGCGTGCATGTGTGTGTGTGTGTGTGTTTGTGCGCGTGTGTGTGTGCGTGTGTTGGTGTGTGTGTGTGTGTGTGTTGTGTGTGTCTGTGCACACATGCACGTACACACATGCACACACACACTAACACAGACACGTATCAACACGCACACACACCAGCCCAGGCGGAAGGTCCTCTTCTCCGTCAAACTCGAACCCTGTGCTGCCCAGAATGCCACAACACACACACACACACACACACATACACACACACACAGGACATGCAGAAACTATTTGTCCTTGCCAACTCAGCCAAATCCCTTCGGCAGTCACACACACACACACGCACACACAAACACACACACGCACACTACGCGCACACACACACACACACACACAGGACAAGCCCGGCATGCAGAAATTGTTTGTCCTCGCCAACTCAGCCAAATCCCTTCGGCAGTCGCTGAGTGGCGCTGCAGTTCCGGCAGATGTCGACATTGCGGCGGTTATTTTGGAGGATGCGCGTCGCAAGGTGTGAATGCGCGATAGGAGTGTGGGGATTTCGGGGTGTGAATGGGTCTGGGCGGGATGTGTGGACTTTGCGACGGTGGTGGCGTGGGATGTGCGGCACCCAGTGCACACCTCAAACCACGGGGTTTCAGGTGTGGGTGTACCGTAGTACCGCTTTGCCTTGCCGATGAAATAATTCGGAAATCGTCGCGGCAAGGCCGATTTTTAAAAAGTATTGCCGAAAAAGTCAAGAAAGGCCAAAAGTGACCTCAAAACGGGGGGAAAATCCAAAAAATCCCTCGGCAGGGTACCTAAATTCTAAACAATTACCCCCTATATAAAAGCGGCGGCAAGGCAAAGCGGTACTACGGTAGTTGGAGCGCCCCTTTGAGATATACACTCACACACGCCAGGGTTCTCTTGACCGATCGGATTCTGTTAAGGAGACCGCCCCAAGGGCGGTTTGCCGAAGGGGCGCGAAAGGTGGTTTGGAAAGGCCGGAAAACGCGGGGTCTGGGGGCGCAGCTGCCACTGCCCCCCCCCCCCCCAAAAAACTCATATGAACGCGCACACACGCCTGCAGCCATAACTACACACCGATGTTTGAGCTGGGCAGTGAGGGTGGCACATCGCAGAAGCGCCTCAGATCTGCCGCAGCAGTGCTCCTAGTGGCTGCCATCCGTGCCCCCCCAAAACAGAAAGGACAGACACACTATACTTGTATAAACACACACGCACGCACTCACGCCCTCTCACATCTGCAGATGTTTGAACTCGGCAGCGAGGGTCGCACTTTTCAGAGGCGCCCTGGATCTGCCGCAGCAGTGCTCCTGGGGGCGGCTACCAATTCCCATCGCCACTACCACCGCCACCGCCGCCCGCACACCAGGCTGCTGCCACTGCCCCCCCCCCTCTCAAAACTCGTATGAACGCGCACACCAACCCACCAACATCACTGCACCACAAATACCGTAGTACCGCTTTGCCTTGCCGATTAAATAATTCAGAAAAAGTCGCGGCAAGGTCGATTTCTAAAAAATAACGCCGAAAAAGTAAAAAAAACGCCCAAAGTTACGTCAAAACGGGGAATAAATCGAGAAAAAATCCCGCGGCAAGGCACCAAATTTCTAAACAATTACCCTCTTTATAAAAGTGGCGGCAAGGCAAAGCGGTACTACGGTATGTTTGAGCTGGGCAGCGAGGGCCACTTCGCAGAAGCGCCCCGGATCTGCAGCAGCAGTGCTCCTAGGGGCTGCCATCCGTGCCCCAAATACCAGAAAGGACAGACACAATCGACTAGCACGAACGCGCACACACACACACCCTCGCACATCTGCAGATGTTTGAGCTCGGCAGTGAGGGCCGCACTTCCCAAAAGCGCCCTGGATCTGCCGCAGCAGTGCTCCTGGGGGCTGCAGCAACAGCAGCGGGCGCTGCTTCCGACGCAGCAGCTGCCACTGCAGGTGTGTGTGTGTGCGTGTCTGTGTCTGCTGCCCGGCTGTGATGCAAGCCGCTGCGGCTACAGCAGCTTGGCGCTGCTTCCCGAGCA
>VFSX01000888.1:0-20000 GCA_016618255.1 Chlamydomonas sp. UWO 241 | reverse complement strand
TCCTCGTACTGGGAGGTCGTGGCCATGGCCACTACTGCAGCTGCTGCAGGTGCAGCTGCATGGACCGCTTACACTGGTCCATGTCGATGTGCACCTCCACGGGCAGTGTCCCATCGTCCTCGGTCAGCCCGTCGATCATGACATCGGGGTTGAGGGACGGCGCGCCTTCGCCGGCCCCCTTGGCGGACAGCTCGCAGACGATCGCGCCTGCGAGGGGGAGCGTGGTTGGCCTTTGGATGTCGAGGCTGGCCCTGCCGACCCGCACCCTGCTGACGTGGCACGGGACGCAGGGGAACAGGCCGGTCAGCGCGATGGACTGGCCTGGAGTGACGCGCACTGTCAGGCCCTGCTTCCCCGCGTCCAGCGTGATGTCGATGGTGAAGCCGTTGCGGTAGACGCTGTGCGTCACCTGCATGCCGGAGCGCAGCGCGTCGGCCCTGTGCGTGGCGTCCCATGTGATGGCCCTCGTCGCGCCCGCAGCCTGGCATCGAGGTCCCCTGTCGCCGCGGTCGATGTCTGCGCCGCCGCCGCCGATGTCTGCGCCGGTCATGCACATGCTCATGCGCAGCACCTTGGCGTGCTCGACGTGCGGCAGCGTGTGGAACCTCTTGGGCCGGAGCGCGGCGAGGTACTGGGGGCCGAGGTGCATCGGCCGCAGCAGCGTGACCAGGTGCTCCTTGATGTCGTGCCTTGGCCCGAAGTGGGTGCACAGAGCCAGCGCGACGCAATTCTCGCTGTGCACCTCCAGCTCGTCCGAGCCGAGCCAGTGGACCAGCAGGGCATCAGGCATGGCCAGGAAGCCCCTGGCCATCCCGTTGCTGCTGGGGTGCGCGACCCCGCCGACCTTGGCGCACCGCAGCGCCCTGTTGAGCTCGGGTACGTCCCTGTACAGCGACACCGCCGCCGCCCGGCAGTCTGCCTGCAACGCCTCGTCGCCGCTGCTGCATGCGGACCAGTACAGGCCCTTCAGAGACGTCCGGCAGCGGGCAGCCAGGCGCTCGTCGATGGACGCGGCGTGGACGTTGTCGCTGACGGCCCAGGCCAGCAGGCTGCGGTCGTGCCGCTCCGGCAGCGTCGGCAGCATGCGCACGGCCCGGCGTAGCAGGCCGTTGCACAGGTACCTGTCCAGGGCACGCAGCAGCTCGACGACGTTCGGCGCCGAGGAGACCAGTCTGCGACGAGTCGGCGGGGCCGCACTCTCCAGGGCACGTGGGCCGCGGCGGCGCTTTCCGGCGCCTGCGCCATCGCCCGCCCCAGCCACCGCGGCCGGCCCCGCAGAGCCTGCGCCTGCGCCTGCGCCTGCGCCTGCGCCTGCACCTGCGCCAGAGCCTGCTGCGCCTGCGCCTGCGCCTGCGCCTGCGCCTGCGCCTGCGCCTGCGCCTGCGCCTGCGCCTGCGCCTGAGCCTGAGCCTGAGCCTGAGCCTGAGCCTGAGCCTGCGCCTGAGCTTGAGCCTGCGCCTGCGCCTGCGCCTGCTCCTGCGCCTGAGCCTGCGCCAGAGTCTTCGTCAGAGTCAAGTTCTGCGTCCGAACCTGCGTCCACTGCGTCGTTGGTGTTGTCGGCGTACATCATGCGCAGCACGATATCCAGCAGGTGCAGCTGCTCTGGGGACTCGACGCTGCAGCTGAGCACGCGCTTGTCCCCATGCACCTCCACCACGTCCACGCCCCACAGCGCATGCAGACGCGCCTTGAAGTAGTCGGAATTGGAGCTGAGGATGACGTCATGAAGGTGGTACACCCTGTCAAGGTCGACCTGCTTGCGCGTCTTCTGTGCAGGCAGCAGGCATTTAGAGAGCCTCGGGCCATGCAACTCAATGCCACACACCATGCACTGCCATGCAACCCACCGTGCTGACGGGCGACGAAGCCTCGGCTACGGGCGTCGTTCCGACATCAGGCTTGACGGTCACGCGCACCAGAATGTTTGAGAACTCTGGGTTGTTGAAGCTATGGAACAGCGGCATATGATATATGACGGGATACGGAACGTGCACACAAGCCAGGTTGTTTAGACTCCCCGCCGCCCGCCGCCCGCCGCCCGCCGCCCGCCGCCCGCCGCCCGCCGGTAACTCAGGGTACTTGCATAAAGACCTTGTAAAACACGTCCGAAGCCATACAGTCGCATTTACACCCGAGCCAAAAGGAAATGAAACACGTAGCGTGCACCACTCCTATCATGGACCCTGGCCTATTTTCTATAGCGTGTAGCATGCGTTCGTGGGCCACCCTGACGGCACCAGGTCTGCGCGGAGGCAAAGCGCGCAGGGCGGTCGTCAGGCGCGGCACATGCAACGTGCGCAGCCAGCCCGTGGCAGCCCGTGGCAGCCAGCGGCAGCCCGTGGCAGCCCGTGGCAGCCAGTGGCAGCCCATGGCAGCCCGTGGCAGCCAGCGGCAGCCCGTGGCAGCCAGCGGCAGCCCGTGGCAGCCAGCGGCAGCCCGTGCAACCAGCTGCAGACCGTGCAGCCCGTGGCAGCCCGTGGCAGCCAACGGAAGCCAACGGCAGACCGTGCAGCCCGTGGCAGCCAACGGCAAACTGTGCAGCCCGCGGCAACCCGCGGCAGCCCGCGGCAACCCGTGGCAGCCCGTGGCAGCCCGTGGCAGCCCGTGGCAGCCAACGGCAGCCAACGGCAGACCAACCGTGCAGCCCGTGGCAGCCAACGGCAGACTGTGCAGCGCGTGGCAGCGCGTGGCAGCGCGTGGCAGCGCATGGCAGCGCGTGGCAGCGCGTGGCAGCCAGCGGCAGACTGTGCAGCCTGCGGCAGCCTGTGGCAGCCCGTGGCAGCCAACGGCAGACTGTGCAGCGCGTGCCAGCGCGTGGCAGCCAGCCCAGCCCTGCCCAACCCAGCCCAGCCCAGTCATGCATGCATGAGCAGAGATTGGGACAGGCCAACGTCGACCACCACATGCGTAGGGGTATAAGGCATAAGGCGGAAACATGCCGATGTATGTCAGCGAGGGATGGCTGGGGACGACCGCCAGCTCGCAAGCAGCAACGCATGGAAAGCAGGTCCACTGCCTCCGTGCACGGTGGTGAGGTGACAGTGATGAGGCGGTCAATTCGGTGCCACGCTGAACAACAGTGTATAGAGCCCCTATTCCATACCCCACAGCACGGAGGCACCAAAATCCCTGTTTCCTCCGAGGCCTGTGGGAAATGCCCCCCACGCGGGCACGCCAGTTGGCCCCCCACGGGGGAAACTGGTTGCCACCACAGGTTATCCGGGGGGCCTGCCGTCACAGGCAGAAATACGGGATGACGGGATCACTAGATGCGGCAGCCCGATCGACCAACCCCCTCAGGGGGTTCAATGGTCCACGGTAAGGTGTCCCACTCTAGTTTGTCCCTGACTGTAGCCTGTTGTGCATGTGTGCCGTGGTGTGCAAAGCCCATGCGCTGCCGCACCGCATGTGGGTTGAGTCATCAGCGCCGCTGCTGTGTGGCGGTATTGCCACATTGAAGGCGTCACCATTGGCCGGCAAGGGACTTGGCACTGGAATGTTCGCTCTGTATGAGATCGTGGAGGGGTGTCAGTGTCGCAGCATGCGTGTAGAATGGACATAGTCGGATCTGCATCGGTCCTGCTTGTGGGCGACGCGCTCACATATAATTATGCATGCATGCAGCAACAATGCCCACCGTTCGCCCTCGGCACGACCCAACGCTCTGGCCGCCGCGACCTGTTTCAGCGCTGCCTGCGTCTCGTCCTCGGCTCGCTGGGCCCTTTCCAGCGCTGCCTGCTTCTCATCATCGGCTCGCTGGGCCATTTCCAGTGCTGCCTGGGCCTTTGCCAGCGCTGCCTGCTTCTCGTCCTCGGCTCGCTGGGCCTTTGCCAGGCTCTCGCCCAACGCCTTGCGCAACTCGTCCGCACTCATGTTCTGGGCCTCTTGCAGCGCCTGCATTTCCTTGTCTCACACAACTCTTGCACGCGTTCTGAACGCGGCAGCGCAGGACGGCTGGTGCAGTCAACCCACACATTAGTGCCTCCCCAGTCCCCGGTACCGCTTTCTCACTCTTTCTATAGCGTGTTTACCAGGAAAAAAGTGGGGCTGTGGTGGGTGGGCGACGCTGTGTGTTTCAATTCCCGCTAGCAGCACTGTATCTCATGCCAGATTCAGCTCCATCGTGCCCACCAATCCCTTCAGTGTGAGAGTGGGATGCCATGCATGGGCCGCTCGTGGGTGCATGCACGGGGCATGGCAGAACCGCCCGCCGTTCCCGCAAGCACCCGTGGTCTTGTCATGCGCGCGTTCATTTTGCTTGGCCTATTTTCTCGCCCACAGGCAAACATGGGCGATGCTTCCTTGGCCGACGCTGTGCAGTCCCTGATTAGACTGCGTGCCACAGACGACGCCAGATTCCGGTCGCTGGAGGCCGGCCAGGCGGCGCTGGAGGCCGGCCAGGCGGCGCTGGAGGCTCACGTTGCGAGCCTCGACAGCGAGATAGTCGCGATCCGCGCGGGCACGGCCGAGCAAATCCAGCGTGAGCGCCTAGGGGTGTGGTGTTCTCTCGATTCGCTGCTAGAAAGCATGTTGCCACACAGCCAGCTCTCGACTGTGCGCGCCGCCGCCATGGACCTGATCAACAATCGCGTCTCGGTTCCCTCGCAGGCGTGAAGGACGCATTCGTGTCCAGCAAGCTCCTCGTCCGCACGATCGACCACGTCTGCGTGGACGACCTCGCGCAAAGCGGCTCCACATCCTTCGTCTTGCCTTCACAACCGGTGCAGCTCATGGGCGCGTCGTCCCGGCGCCTCGCCGCCCTGTACGACTTGGACGAGTGCACCGTCCAGGCATGCTACCGCCAGGACGCCCACACCAACTACACGCCCGACCACGCCTCTCACGTCCCGGCATGCACCTTCGAGGAGCTGGTGGAGCACACCAAGTCGTCCAACATTTACAACGAGGTGGCCACGAGCCAGTTGGGCCCTGTCATCGGTTTCGCCGTCATCGTGCCGTTCCAGATCAGAGAGCTGGAAGTCGGCGCAAAGGGCGCCGCCGTGGCGCGGGTGCGAAAGCTGGCCGGCACCACGATCGTCGAATTCTGCGAGACGACCGGGGTGATCGTCTAGTAGTGTCCGGCCGGGCGCGACCAAGCCCTGGGAGTGCCGCGGCGGCGGATGTAGATGGCATTGGTTGTCATGTCCCTGGCGTCTGACGGCCTGCCGCAGGCTCTGCTGCTAAACCTCCGATGTTGCCCGTCCGCCCGCGCATCCCGTCCGCCCGCGCATCCTGCGTCGCCGACACCCTTTCGGCCGCGCACGCAGGTGCGGCGGTGATGGTGGGGACCTCCATACAGCCGGGGTCAGCGGGACAGGCCAGCGTCGACCACCACCTGCGTAGGGGTATAAGGCATAAGGCGGAAACATGCCGATGTATGTCAGCGAGGGATGGCTGGGGACGACCGCCAGCTCGCAGGCAACAACGCATGGATGCATGAAAGCAGGTCCACTGCCTCCGTGCACGGGTGGTGAGGTGACAGTGATGAGGCGGTCAATTCGGTGCCACGCTGAACAACAGTGTATAGAGCCCCTATCAGGTGTGCTATGGTGCCCCGTTGCCCGCCAAGTTGCTGTCAC
This sequence comes from Chlamydomonas sp. UWO 241, assembly GCA_016618255.1. Lineage (NCBI taxonomy): Eukaryota > Viridiplantae > Chlorophyta > Chlorophyceae > Chlamydomonadales > Chlamydomonadaceae > Chlamydomonas > Chlamydomonas priscui. The sequence continues at coordinate 14,421 of VFSX01000888.1, read as the reverse complement.
TTCCATACAGCCGGGGTCAGCAGAGAATGGGACAGGCCAGCGTCGACCACTACGTCTTGTACCCCAAATAGTCCAACCGTTCACTGCTACTCCCATCCATGAGCATGGTCAGGGCATCTACCGCTAGCGTGCCCACGTGGTTGAAGTAGGGTGACAGGTCTGTGTTGAGCAGGGATCGCACCGTCGATTCCAAAGCTCCTTTGTAGTCAAAGTCATCCTGAAGCTGACCCACGGCGCACCTGGCACGGTAGGACCTTTCATGACGCTGAACACCGATTCGATTGCGTTGAACTCCGGACAATAGGGTGGAATATATAGCGGAGTCATACCTTTAGCTTTAAGCACGTTGACGGTTTCGATGGAGTGGTGAAAGCTGATGTTGTCCATCACCACCACGTCCCCTTTGTTGGAAGGCAACCCGGTCACGAATTCAACAAAGTCGGCCTTCCTACAGTTGTGATCCATGATCTTGTAGTGCACGACTCCGGACCCGCTGATAGCGGCCAGCAAGGTCATCATGGATCGTCGCAGCGTCCGTGCTCCTTGTACGTTCAGTCTGCGCCCCCGTTTGGCGTAGCCTCGCCGTCCAGTGTCACCTATGTGAAACCCAGCTTCATCTATGCAGATGACGTTGCCGGACGGCTCCGTCGGGTACTCACTAAAAAGTCGCACACGGCTTGTGGGTGGCGCGCGTCGCACGGTTCGGTAAGCCGGTAAGCCTTCTTTCGCGTGTAGTCTAGTCTAGCCTTCCATCGTCCTAAGGTGCGCGGGGACCTCCTGCTACTTCGTTTGCAAGCTCCGCCATCGTAGAGAACGGATTGGATGTGATGTAATCCTCTATTGCTTGGGACACTTCATGTGTGAGGCGATGTTTTATCCGAGGCGTACGGACGCGGCAGTCACTCTGATGGACCCAGCGTTGTAGGGTGGATTTGGACACCCCATATGTTATACTCACCTTCCGAAGGCTGCGCACAAAATACTTGTAGTGAACCACAGCTCTGTGGCGAATCTCGTGGTCAAACATGGTGTTGAGCGTCCACCGCAGCCTGCCTGTTGGTATAAGGCAGAGAAGAACCAGGATGAGAAGAGCGGATGCGGAAGAGCCTAGCTGCAGATGCCGATGGAGACGACGATGGCGCGGCTGAAGCTGGAACGCGGATTGTGCAGATGACGCTGAACTCGTTTTGTACCAGCCCGCGCCTGTTGGCCCGCATTCGTGAGCTGCTTCTGACGATCAACCAGGCCGTGGCAGAGGCCTACCTGTTTGCGAACTTCCACGTGACCAGGTGCTTGAGCGACGGCAACTTCAAGGTCGCAGACCTGCCGCACATTGACCGCAATTTCTACTACCGCTGCCTCCTTGCAGTGTCGAGGTCCAACGTTCGGTCAGGCACGCTGGGCGAAGAGATCACGAGGTCACAGGTTGCCTACGATGCACTACGCCCCACGGGCTACCTGAAAGCCGATGTGCGTCCATACGGTCAGGTGCTGGCTGACATGTCCATCCAGATGGCGACAATGGCATGCAACAGCGTGTGGGCCAACCTGGAGAGGTACATCCTCAGGTACCTGCGTGTCTAGTGCCCCCGGCTCAAACGCTACGGGACTAAGATTGTCACCGCGGTTGTCAAGGCCCCCAAGGTGCACGTGTCTTCCATCTTCAAGCCGGCCATGGTGGTGACCAGGAATGCCACGCTAGCCGCTCAAGCAATAAACACAGCCAGGGCAGCCGAGGTTGCAACCACTTTGCGTGGCTGGCTGCCCATGCCTTCGGCCGCTCAGTTCAACACGAGGGCTCACCTGACGTTGCGGATGTTCCACAATATTCTGCATGAACTCGTGGCTGCTACAGGTGCCCCTGATCCCTCTGCCTCTGCCTCCACACACCAATTCAAAGTCAAGCCACGCCGAGTGAAGCTGTTCAACCTGCTGCCACGGAAGGCTGGGTTCACCGTCTCTTACGTGCCCATCTCGTCAATGACCCTGATGAAGCTGCTGAGCATGGGAGACACGCCTCTGGAGAAGGTCAAAGGTGACGGCCGTGACGAGGACCATCATGCGTTGTGGCTGAAATATTTTAACGTCAACGCGGTGGAGACACGCCGCCGCAGGTTCGACCACCGGATCGTGACTGATGGGAAAGGAGTGTCCATTCAGCTGAGGACAATGATGAGTGTGGATGCGGACTGCTCCGGCTACCCCAGGAATGCGACAGGTGCAACGGACATCGTCACCTGTGCCTCATCAGACGGCATGATCCGATCATGCAGTTCGGCCCGCTTCAGCGAGATGGCACATTACAACACGAGCCGACGCAGAACGGACAAGTGGAACAAGGAGACTGAGACGCTGCTGGCCACCATCCCGTCGTCCAAGGTGGCCAGACTCATGGACCTGGAGGCGCATGTCCGAGGCTACCTGGCGGTGCTCCCAGCCCTTGTGCACCACCGTGCAGAGAAGGGCTACCGCTCCATGCGCTTCCTGCGGCAAGTCGGAAGACGCAGGGCGATCGAGGCGGTGTGCGACGTGGTGGCACCGAGGGACAAGCTGGTGGTGGTGGGGTTCGGGGACTGGTCAAACAATGGGCAGGGGATCAGCCGCAAGTGCTCAGGACCCATCCAGGAGATCCGTCAGACTCTGTCCCGACGACCAAATGTGTTGTTCAAGAACATTGATGAGCACAAGACGTCTTGTGTGTGCAGCAGCTGCCATCACACGCTGGTCAACATGAAGGCAGACTCGGTGAGGTGGAGGTGGATGGCTGATGGAGAGCGAGAGAAGGTGGTGGTCAGAGGCAACCGGGTTCACAAAGTACTGCACTGCTGCAACAGTGTCGGAGGCGCGGCGTCCACTAAGGAGCAGCGCTGTGGTGCTACATGGAACCGAGATGTCAACGCCGCCAAAAACATGGTCATGCTGCTCCGGGTTTGGATGAGGGATGAGGAGCGCCCAAAGGCGTTCTGTAGAATCAACAATGTTTCCTCCGAGGCCTGTGGAACATGCCCCCCACGCGGGCACGCCAGTTGGCCCCCCATGGGGGAAACTGGTTGCCACCACAGGTTATCCGGGGGGGCTGCCGTCACAGGCAGAAATACGAGATGACGGGATCACTAGATGCGGCAGCCCGATCGACCAACCCCCTAGGGGAGTTCAATGGTCCACGGTAAGGTGTCCCACTCTAGTCGTCCCTGACTGTACCCCATACCCCACAGCACGGAGGCACCAAAATCCCTGTTTCCTCCGAGGCCTGTGGGAAATGCCCCCCACGCGGGCGCGCCAGTTGGCCCCCACGGGGGAAACTGGTTGCCACCACAGGCACCGCATGTGGGTTGAGTCATCAGCGCCGCTGCTGTGTGGCGGTATTGCCACATTGAAGGCGTCACCATTGGCCGGCAAGGGACTTGGCACTGGAAAGTTCGCTCTGCATGAGATCGTGGAGGGGTGTCAGTGTCGCAGCATGCGTGTAGAATGGACATAGTCGAATCTGCATCGGTCCTGCTTGTGGGCGACGCGCTCACATATAATTATGCATGCATGCAGCAACAATGCCCACCGTTCGCCCTCGGCGCGACCCAACGCTCTGGCCGCCGCGACCTGTTTCAGCGCTGCCTGCGTCTCGTCCTCGGCTCGCTGGGCCCTTTCCAGCGCTGCCTGCTTCTCGTCATCGGCTCGCTGGGCCATTTCCAGTGCTGCCTGGGCCTTTGCCAGCGCTGCCTGCTTCTCGTCCTCGGCTCGCTGGGCCTTTGCCAGGCTCTCGCCCAACGCCTTACGCAACTCGTCCGCACTCATGTTCTGGGCCTCTTGCAGAGCCTGCATTTCCTTGTCTCACACAACTCTTGCACACGTTCTGAACGCGGCAGCGCAGGACGGCTGGTGCAGTCAACCCACACACATTAGTGCCTCCCCAGTCCCCGGTACCGCCTTCTCACTCCCTTTGGGCCGCGGCTGTAGCCCGGCCTCTAAGCGCGCACCATGTTTGTGAGTGCGGGCCCCGACGCGCCCCCGTGCGCGCGCTGTGTCGCCCACTCTAGTTTGTCCCTGACTGTAGGCCAGGTGGCGGGCATACCCCCGGGGCGTCTACGTGCGCCCATGCCGGGGCCCCGGGTGCCCACGCCCCCGGGGTCAGCAGAGATTGGGACAGGCGAGCGTCGACCACCATCTGCGTAGGGGTATAAGGCGGAAACATGCCGATGTATGTCAACGAGGGATGGCTGGGGACGACCCTGACTGTAAGCTATGTCGGGAGAGTTGCCCACCACCATCTCAGTAATGATTGCACAGGCGGTTGACAAGGTTAAGAAGGCGAACGACCTTGCATCTTTTCAGAAACTAACGTGCTCAAAAGTGTGGGCTGCCAAATCAGCTGAATCATGGCATTGCAATTGCCCAGAACTCGTGGAGTTATATGAAACCTTGATCCAGCTTTTTACTTCAACAGGTACCAGCACGACATTGTCAAAGATGTCATTGAATGGACACTCAACGAAACAGGCCAAGAACACTTCATCCGTGCTGCACAACGCTGACCATTTCAGCCACAAATCCCGACAATTTGTCAAAGAACTTGTGTGTCAAGGTCCGCCAGGGTAAGGAATGGAGCTCGATGTGTGGCACGCTCGATGTGTGAACTGTTGCGAGTAAGTCAACCCATGCAAGCTTTGAGTAGACACGAGCCCCCTCGGCATTTGTGGACACTTCAAACCCAAATGAAGATGCATCAAAGTTGCCTTCCCTGACAATGTACACCAGCTCCATCAACCTCTTCAGCATGTCCACCTTGAAGAGATCAATGTTCTTGTACATGTTTGCTACATACACCCGAGACAACAAGAAATGAAACACGTAGCGTGCACCACTCCTATCATGGACCCTGGCCTATTTTCTATAGCGTGTAGCATGCGTTCGTGGGTCACGCGCCACCCTGACGGCACCGTCGCAGGTACTCGGGCCGCTCCAGCCCGTAGTAGGAAGCGATGGTCAGCCAGAGGATGTTGCGTGCCGCCTGAACGTCCCTGTCCCGTAACTTGCCGGTGGTTTGGCACGAAGTGCAACACCGTAAGCGACGGCTTGGGCCATCTTGCGCCATCAGCTGCCCTGTCTCTCGGTCCAGCACTCTCTGGCGCACCGGCGGTGCGTGAGTCACAGCCCCGCATGCGCATGCAGCAGCAGCACATCGTCGTCCGGTACTCGTCGATGCTCAGGACCTGGACGTCTCTTCCGGTCCTGCGCACCATGCCCACCGACCTCTTCATCGCCTTCATCAGCTGCAGAGCCTCGTCCTGTCGATGCTCCAGCCGCCAGCGGCCGACCATGCAGGCGTGCCAGAGATGGAGCCGGAGCCGGTGCCAGAACTGTGTGGCAAGAAGCGCAGGTTCCTAGTACACGCCGCTTCCCACCTTGCAGCGCTCCTCCACCTGGTGCACCACGCCCTCGTCAGCCAGCTGGTCCTTGTTGGCGGTGAGGTACCCGTGCAAGCAGCGCAGCATCTCCGAAGAAAGCAGCTCGGGCGGCGTGCCCAGCAGCCGCGGCAGCACCTCCCGCTCATAGGCCTTGACGAACAGCGGGTGGTGGACGGAGTAGCCGTAGTTGTTGCGGCGAAAGTCGGAGTCTGCACGGGTGTGCACAAACAGCAGCTGCCAGGGCGTCTGCACGTCCACGCCCGCCCCGCCCGACATGCCGGGGAAGGTGCTGCACGTGTGCTCGATGATGCGGCGGGAGGAGCCGGCGACCAGCCCGGGCGACGCGACCAAGCGCGAGGGGTAGTACACTTCTTCTTGCAGGTCGATCGCGCGCCGCAGGGCGCAAGTCTCTTCCAGGCGCCAGTCTGGATGAGGCGGCGCTTGCTTCAGCAGCTCGGCCTGCTGAGCGGCCTCCTCGTAATCTGCCTCGGTGCGCAGGTAGGTGCGGGCCCACTCGGCAGTCGGGCGATGAGCAAAGCCCAGCACGCACACGGATTCTCCAACCTGCAGCTGCCTTGGCTGGGAATGAAGATCTGGCTCAGCGCCCCCTCAGGTGCCCCCGTGATCATGAACCCAAAGTTAGGCAGGACCTCAGCGGCAGCAATGAGCTGCGTAGGCTGCGATGGAATGCATTCAGCCAACTCGCTGTCGCTGCATCCCCCTGTCAGCCAGCTGAGATCCACAACGGCGCGGACTACAGTCTGAGAGGACGGCCAGGACGGCAGCACCTGTGTGCCATAGCCGCATCGCCAGTTCTGCTGAGAGCCGGGCATGAGGCAGTGCCCGGCGCTGCCCCACACCACACCTATGCCTGCAGGTGCTGCGACTGGAAAGAAGGTTCCGCTGCTTTGCCATTTCTGCTCTGTCCACAGCCCACGCATGAGCTTCATGCCTGTGAACTCCCCGCTGCTCTGCTTCAGCAGCACCTCGTCTGCACTGGTGGCATCAGCCAGCAGGGCCTTGTCCGCCATGCCGTGCAACAGAAAGGTGCGCTTGAAGCCCGAAGTTCCACTGGCGACAATCGGCTTCTCTGCACCGGCATGCTGCAGCAGCTGCCAGTTGCCCTCCATGTTGCTGCCCATGTCGTTGAAATAACTGCTGCAAGGGGGCACGCGGGCAGGGCATGGGTGTTGGGTTGCCGGCAGCCCCGCAGGCCCAGCCCAGCCCATGTGGCTGCCACTACTGCCCGCCCACAACCCTTGCGTGCCCAAGCTCCTCAGGCATGCAGCATCCCATGAGGTCCATTCATCCAAGCATCCGGTACACCCGAGCCAACAAGAAATGAAACACGTAGCGTGCACCAATCCTATAATGGACCCTGGCCTATTTTCTTTAGCCACCACGCGGCGCCGTGCACACACCTGGCGCGCTTCACGCGGCGCCGTGCACACGTGCGTGCACACACCTGGCGCGCTTCACGCGGCGCCGTGCGCACACCTGGCGCGATGCAGTTAGTCCTCTGGCTCGCCACGGCGGCTGCCCGGCTTCAGCGGATGCCTACTGCAGGCCGCAGCAGGGCACCTAAGGCATCGCGGCCGCCTCCAGACTCCCCCTGAGCTGCATCTGCTGCTGCCTGCGCCTCCTCCGCTTCTTCTGCTGCAGCTGCCTCCTGTGCAGCTGCCTCCTGTGCCGCCCGTTCATGCAGCCACAGAGCGAGCCTGATGCTCTGCCCACTTCTGGTGCCACAGAGAGAGCACCTGCAACGCGAGGTGGGCCTGGCCTGCGCCGGCGGCCTCCGCTGCATAGGCTGCTGCGAAGGCGTTCCAGTGGGGCGAGTCGGAGCGGGGGTAGTATGGGTCGTTTGATGCCATGCTGTCGGCGATGACGCCGGCGTTGTCGTTGTGGGGGCGCATCTGGTTGAAGTCGATGCAGCTGTACGCCGGGTGCTGGCTCAGGGGGTTGAGGGGGTCGCCACACAACACGAACTCGATGTCGCGTCCGTCGCGGCCGGCACGGAAGTTGATGCGGGCCAGCATCTGGCCCATGCCGGCTGCAATGCTGCCGGCAGGCAGCTGCAGCTGCTCAATTCGGGCGGCGTCGAGCAGGAAGTTTTCCGAGTTGAAGAAGGGGTTCGTGGGCCGCAGCTGCGGCTTGCCCAGGTAGAGGCGTGCGAGGAACGGGCGGAACGGCAGCTGCTTGGCGCGGTCTGGAAAGAACTGGTCTCTGATGCGCTCCGTGAGGGTGGCAGGCACAGGCCAGATGCGCTGCATGACGTACATCGCATGCGGCGGCAGGCCGATGTCAAAGGTGCGGGGCAGGTCGGCCTCGCGCGCAAACGTCCAATAGTCCTGGAAGAATCCGTGGGGCCGAGGCAGCGAGAAGAAGGAGGGGCTGCCGCCCGCGCTGACCACCTCGTACAACTGCTTGAGGTCACGGTGCTCCTTGTCGAGCACGGCTGCGTTTGCGGGGTCCTGGACCTGCTTGACGACGACGCCACCTCGACCCTCGCTGACGAAGATGGTCCCAAAGCTGCCATAGCCCAGGCGGCTGAAGCTGTTGACGATGGCCAGGTCCATGGTCCTTGACACTGCGAGCAGAGGAAGAAGCACGCCGGCCAGACGCGCCAGAGTTGCGTTGTCGTTGTGCAGGCTGTCACAGCACCTTCGCAGCCTGTCGACGACCGTGGCGATTGGCATGCCCATGTGGGTGTCGACCCGCAAGGCGCTGTCCTGCGCCTGAAGCTGATCCCACTTCTGCATCGCCACATTCATGCGGTGCCTGACCGATGGGTCGGGGTGGCTCAGCAGTAGCTGCAAGGGCCCGTCTGCCTGAAACTGCACCCGAATCGGCACAGCAGTGGCTGATGCCCCATGTGAGTCTGCCCTCGGGGGTCACAACAACGGGCAGAGCAGGTTTCAGGTGTGGTCATGCATGACGGAGCTGCATGGAGCAACCTCCGTAGCGCTCTGCTCGCTCATCCAACCGGTGCGGTGTTGCACCCCGTTGTGATCGTCTAGACACGCCCGTCATGCTCGTTGCGCTATTGCTCGTTGCGCTATTGCGTGTCGCATGCGACCGCCCCAAGCCCCATTGCCCTTGGCTGATGCATGCTGTGTGCAGAGTAGCCCATCTCAAGTGCTGTGTTGCCGGCCTTTCTCCGATCAAAGGGCATGCTGTCGGCAGCCCAGGCAGCCCAGGCAACCCAGGCAGCAAAGGTCTCGCTGTCGGGGGATCATGGCATGGGCATGGGCATGGGCATGGGCTGGCCCGGGCTGGCCCGGGCTGCATGGGCTGCATGGGCTGCATGGGCTGCTGCCGGGCTCTGCTGCCGGGCTGTATTGGGGTACACGTGCTACATTGACTGCTGTTGTTGTATGAATGCCCTGCCCTGCCCTGACCTCCCCCCATGCCCTGCCCTACCCTCCCCCATGCCCTGCCCTTCCTCCACCCCATGCCCTGCCCCCTCCACCCCATGCCCTGCCCTTCCTCCACCCCATGCCCTGCCCTTCCTCCACCCCATGCCCTGCCCTTCCTCCACCCCATGCCCTGCCCTTCCTCCACCCCATGCCCTGCCCTTCCTCCACCCCATGCCCTGCCCTTCCTCCACCCCATGCCCTGCCCTCCCCCATGCCCTGCCCTCCCCCATGCCCTGCCCTCCCCCATGCCCTGCCACGCATGAGCCACGCATGAGCAGGTGCATGAGGCTGGTGCATGAGGCTGGTGCAAGAGGCTGGTGCAAGAGGCTGGTGCAAGAGGCTGGTGCAAGAGGCTGGTGCAAGAGGCTGGTGCAAGAGGCTGGTGCATGAGGCTGGTGCATGAGGCTGGTGCATGGTGCATGAGGCTGGTGCAAGGTGCATGAGGCTGGTGCAAGAGGCTGGTGCATGAGGCGGGTGCATGAGGCGGGTGCATGAGGCGGGTGCATGAGGCGGGTGCATGAGGCGGGTGCATGAGGCGGGTGCATGAGGCGGGTGCATGAGGCGGGTGCATGAGGCGGGTGCATGAGGCGGGTGCATGAGGCGGGTGCATGAGGTGCCCTACCCTGCCCTGCCCTGCCCTGCCAATGATGGCGATGTAGAGAGAAGTATGCGCCCCAAGCACGTTTTTTTTGTTCGCACAGAAACTCAAATGGACGAGGCTAGAGTTGAACAGCTAATGATGGAAGGACACACAGATGCCTCTGCACGGCTCATCGCCCGACTGGAGAAGGCACTCACCGTGGCGGTCACGGAGAAGAACGCTGCGGTCACTGAGAAGAACACTGCAATCACCGAGAAGAACGCCGCGGTCAGAGTTGCAGAGCAGGCGGTGTTGGCCGCCATCCAGACCCTCGGGAAAAACTGGTCAGTGCACCAAAAAGCATGCACTCTGATCACCATACTCGACTGCTTATTGGGAACGAATGGGTTATTTGTTGCCCACCCCAGGTTCATCGGCGCAACCACAAACACGGCGATCATCAGGCAGGAGCTGGCTCATCAGGGCTGATACACCGAGGCCAATGGCATCGACACGCGCAACCTCTCGTCTGCAATGCGTGTGCCCGTGCAGACCCTAATAGACTGGGTCAAAGCGGCGACCTCACCAGTGCCTGGCAGGTTTTGAACACTTACCCTGACGCCAGGTCACTGCGAGAGCTGACCATCAAGTTACACCTTTCTTTGGGTTTGTTGAGAGCTGTTGATTGATAATGTAACAATGTAAGCCTGCCCCAGTTGGTCATTCAGAGTTCGCGCCGAAAGCACGAGGTGAGCATTGTGATGCACCGATGCTCTTGCCTACACTTGCAGGTCCAGCGGGTGACAGTGTCCAACGTTCGACACTACGACACTTTCCAACTCTTTTCCGGTGAGTTTCGATGCATCCCAACTCGGGCAGCTCTTCTCCCTCGCCTGCATGTTCGTGCACTTCTCCGTTGCACCACATTCACCCTTCACAGGGCAAGCTTCGCATGGGCTGCATGGGCTGCTGCATGAGTCTACATGGGCTCCATAGAACATGGGATGCATGCAGCGCTCAGACACGCTCCCCTCAGTTTCGCATGTTGTCCGCATTCATGCAGCGCTCAGATACCTGCATGATGCGGTCAACGCCTGACCTAAGGCATTGACCACACCACAACCTGCCTGCCCTCAACGGTTTGCTGCCACGGAACGCACGCGCAGAGCACGCACAGTGCGCGCACGCCTTCTAACCAGTTACAGTCTGAGAACCCACCTGAAGACTCGGGGGTAGGAAGACAGGAACGCTCGGGGGGTAGGAAGACAGGAACGCTCGGGGGGTAGGAAGACAGGAATGCTCGGGGGGTAGGAAGACAGGTACGCTCGGGGTAGGTACGCTCAAGGGTGGGTCGCGCGCGCAGGGATGGACGCTCTCGGTACTGGAAGGTCCTGTGTGTGCGTGAGTAAGGATTGTCCATGTGAACGTGCGCGCACGCCAGTGCTGCCCTTCAGTGCGCGCAGTTGCACGCGCAGAGAGCCCCTCCCAGTGCTCCCTTCTAGTGCGCGCAGTTCCACGCGCAGAGAGCCCCTCCCAGTGCTGCCCTTTAGTGCGCGCAGTTGCACGCGCAGAGAGAGGCGCGCCGTGCACGCGCAGAGAGCCCTCCCACCCTCCCAGCGCATGCAACAGTGCAGAGTGCATGGAGCCACACGCCCCTCCTTAAGCTCACAAGCTTGAGAGGGAGCTCGAGTCGCGTTGAGCCGCGTTGAGCCGCGATCGTGACGGCGGTGTGCGCTGAAGCTGAACAACGGACTGCGGCTGCCACTTATCCCATGAGGCAGTGTCTCCCCGCTCTCTGCCCCGACGCCTTTGTTACAATCCAATTACATGTATCTCTCTCCCCTCTCCGCTCTCCCCTCTCCCTTTTACGAGACCGCCCACAGCACCAGGATGCCCACTAACGGACACATAGATTGTGGCGTCCACCAGACGAGGCACACCATCGGTGACTGAACACACTAATTGTTCTGATATTGATGTTGGATTTTATATGTGTTGAGGATTGTAAGGAAGCAACTTTGAAACTTGGAACCCGCGTCAATGCAATGGAGGGTACGCAACGGGCGCAAGGGCGGGATGCATCATTGCGCAACCAAGGTGGATGGATAAGGTTGCGAGCAGCCTTCCCATACGCAGGACCTACCTGCGCTGCGCGGAGCGACGCGACCAGAAGCGCGAAGCTTTGGTGATGTAGCGGTGCGGTCCTGCGGTGCGGTGGTGCGGTGGGCAAGATACAAGTGGTGAGTTGTCAGCAGCCCCTCCTCGCCACGCCTCGCCTTGCCTTGCCTCGCCTTGCCACGCCCCTCCCCATGCGGACGCTCAAGAGCATGTTACTGCGTTCTGGTGGAGGTGAATGTGTTGGGGGGGCGAGGTGCTGGCGCAGAGATTGTTGGATAGGTTCTCAGCAGCCTTCCCTCGCCCCTCGCCCCCCGCCCCTCCCTTGCCACGCCCCCTCCCCATGCGGACGTGCAAGAGCATGTTACTGCGTTCTGGTGGAGTGAATGTGTTGGGGGGCGAGGTGCTGCGCAGAATAGGTTGCACCTGCTGACAGCGTTGACAACGTTGACAGCGTTCACAGGTAGGGCGAGGCGAGGGCGCAGCGGTGGCAAGGTGCGCCGCTTGAAGGGTGAGGTAGTCGAGAGGTAGTCGACCTGAATGCACGGTGTGCAGGTCCGCACCACCAAGTGCGGCATAAGTGCGGCATAAGTGCGGCGAGGCCTGCCGCGTTCCAGGCTCCACTCGACACAGCCTAACATGCTGTGCACGCCAGCCAAGCCTCCACACAATCAGCTGTGCAGCAGCACTCAACCAGCACTTATGCTCCGCACTTTTCAAGTCGTCGTGTTCCAGCCAGCCAGCCCAACCCGCTGTGCACGCCAGCCAAGCCTTAACACGCTGTGACGCGCAGAGTGCACGCGCGCCTGTTTGTGTTTGCTGCTGGCACTGCGCACGCACGCGCAGAGTGCACTGCGCACGCCTGTTTGTGTTTGCTGCAGCACTGCGCACGCCTGTTTGTGTTTGCTGCTGCCTGCACGGCTTGCAGCCCAAGCCTCAACACGCTGTGGAGAGAGCTGTGTAGGTTTTTAGTGTTGGCTTGCAGCCCAACACGCTGTGCCTCAACGCTGCTGTGTGGAGAGCTGAGAGAGGTGGCTTGCTGGAAAGAGCTGAGTGCTGGCTGAGAGCAGAGTGCTGAGTGCTGAGCGCTGAGGGAGTTGTAGAAGAGACAGAGTGAGAGGGGCGACTCAAAAAACCTTTTTATATCCTTAGTGCATCCTGTGGCCCCCAGCCTCGCATTGGAAGGGGCACTTGTACAGTGGCCACCCATCGTCCCCCTATTGAGGATCAGCAGCCCAGATGCCCTGCAGGCACGCCCTACACATTCCATGCCCGCACAGCAGCACGCGCGGGCACAGATCGCTCATGGGGTCCCACAAGTCAAATGCCTCATAGCAAACGGGGCAGTACAGCAGCACTACTGATGGTGCTGGTGCTGGTGCTGGTGGTGGTGCTGCTGCTGCTGCTGCAGAGCCCCCACTGCCCCCCGGGCCCCCAGAGCCCGAGGCCCCACCACTGCCTCCAGAGCCCGAGGCCCCACCACTGCCTCCAGAGCCCCCCGAGCCCCCACCACGCGCTGCTGAGAGCAGCAAGCTTGCCCTCTGCCACGGCCACCCGCCCCTCTGCCACTGCCAGCTTGCTCTGAACAACCTCCATCTCAGCATCGCGTGCATAAACAGCAGCGCTCTGACCGATGTGCTGGGCCTTGGCGAAGTCAAGCTGAGTCATCAACGCCTCGATGCGGCGGTCCGACTTGATGTTCGTCTCGAGAAGGAAGAGCATGTGATTCCGCGCCCAGGACACTGCTTCAAGTGCCGCACTCAGCTGAGCCATCTGTGAGGGTGGTGGGGTGGTGAGGATGTGATGAAGAATGTTGTTGCAGACGGGATGTGGTTGTTGCTCGTCGAAACATCGACTTATTCGTGGTTGCTCACCATGCGGCGTCAGCCAGAGGCGCAGGTAGGTGTGATGAGGGGCAGGTAGGTGTGATGAATCACTATGCATTCTGCATGCGATGGACCCACCCTCTAAACAAAGACGAGATGCAAATCAGATATCGTGTTTTACAGTGTTTACAGGACGCTCCCTCAGGGCGTGGTATTGAGGAGGGCCGACCAAACAAGCTAGGGACCTCTGTCCATCTAGTTGCTACAGGTCAAGGCCACCATGCAATGGGTCTAGGCCACCATGCGTCCCGCCGATCTCCATGCATGCCATGCATGCATGGGCCGAAGTGACAAATCCCGCAGCGGTCGTGTGCGGCACCTAGCCCGTTGTTGCTGGCCGAGGGCGTGCCAGTCCTGGTACTAGTAGTCCGCTTCACAGCGGAGAGCCGCCGGGTAAGCGGAGGCGACTCCACCCGCGCCCTCTCTTGACCGTCGAGGGCTGACGTTTGCATGGTCGCATGCAGAGCCAGGCCGGTTGTTTGTGGGTAGGCCACCCCCGTGTTTGATTTATATCCCGCTCTCACGAGCGGCGTTAGGTCTTGGCCAAGAGGTCGAGCAGCAATGAAGCCACCGCCAGATGACGTTTCCAGGGGCCGCGACGTGGACGCGCCTCACATAGCCCCCCAGATATCGTGTTCTTGTAGTCAGGGCCGTAGGCGGTGTCGAATAGGAGAGAGAACTTGCACACTCGCGACGTCGCATCAACAACCACAATGTCAGGCTCAGGAAGCGGTCCACCTGCTGCATAACCAAGACGTCTCCTTATCTCGGCCCTGCCCGGCGGAAGGTCCCCCGATCCTGGGAGAACGAGGTGATGAAGAAGGTGTCGTGGATCCGCCATGAGAGTAGTTGGGGCACGCTGTTCTGGTGTTTTATAGCAACACCACCTGAAGGGATAAGGTGTTTGGGGTGGAAACTGAGTGTGGGGAGCCGAGCCGCTAACCACTATTAACCACTATTGGTGTTTGCGGTGGAAACTGAGTGTGGGGAGCCGAGCCGAGCTAACCACTACTAACCACTCT
>VFSX01000645.1:50000-74203 GCA_016618255.1 Chlamydomonas sp. UWO 241 | reverse complement strand
CCATGTACGGCCACTGCCATGCGGCCATGCACCATGCGGCCATGCACCGTGCGACTCGCATGCCCATGCACCGATGCACACACACACACACACACGCACACACACACACACACACACACACACGCACCACACCACACTACACCATGCCCCCAGGTTCTGCTGCACCTGCGCAGCGGTGAACCAGCAGCGGACCGGAGCAAGACCAGAGCCCTCTCACCATGGTGTTCATTGGCGCGGCCATTGGTGCTATTGGCACCATTGCGGAGCTCTCCCTCACGATTTATCAACAGCTCCAGACTGCCAAATCCAACGTGAAGGACTGCGACGAACTGGCGTTTACGATCCAGCAGCTGCACCGCATTCTGATGGTGGCATTGAAGCAGAATGACTCGCGGCTTGCGGACGACGCTGTGCTCAAGGACACGCTCGTCGTGAGTAACCACGGCCCACGCGTATGCATGCACACACACACACACGCATGCGAGGGGAGGGTGTGCCACGGGGCGTGTGTGCGCCATGGGGCGTGCGTGCGTGGGCGTGCGTGCGTGGGCGTGCGTGCGTGCCATGGGGCGTGCATGGCCCCCACATGGAGCGCACGCGTGAGATTCCTGCGCCCCCTCTCCCCCCCTCCCCCCTGCATGCATCCCCCCCCCCCTCCGGTCGCTCACGGCATACGCATTGCCCCCCCCCCCCCCTCCCACCGCACGCCCGCCCATCCATCGCCTCCCCCTGCACGCATGTCCTCCGCCCACCACCACCAACCACCACCCCCTCCCCATACATGCCATTGCCCCCCCCCTCCCCCTGTACGCAGTACTCCTCTCTTCCAGCCCACAGCGTTGCCTCCCCCACGCACGCGTTGCCAGCTCCCAACCCCACCACAGACGACGCGCCACGATCCACGACTTATAGGGCTGGAAAACATAGAATACCATGCCCTCATTCCAGCAGGTCACGGGGGACGCCCCTCCCGGAAACACTCCGTCCATCCATGTCCACGCCGCCTGTTCACGCACGAAGTGCCCCCCCCCACATCCACAACACACACACACAGGAACGTGCACCACACGCTCACCAAACGTTCAAAAACCTACGAGCAAGATGGACCTTTGCACGCCGCTGACTTCGTGTTTTCAGGACCCCCCCCCCCGTCCGCATTGCCCCCCCCCCACCCCCCCCCTGCACGCATTGCTCCCCCCCCCCCGCACGCATTGCCTTCCCACCCCACCCACCACGCACGCAACGTCATTGCCGCCGCCCCCTCCCCACCGCTCCACGCATTGCCCAACCCCTCCCTTTCAAACGGCCCTTGCTCCCCCCCCGCAAGGCTACAGTCATTGCCTTCCACCACCACCCACCCCGCACGCATTGCCCCCCACCACCACCCACGCACAACACACCCTGCCCCCCCCCCCGCCCCACACCACACACACACACACCGCCACCCACGCATTGCCCCCACACACACACACACACCCAACCCCAGGATGTGCACCACACGCTCCAAAACGTTCCAAACCTAGAGCAGATGGACCACACGCGCGACTCGCTGTACAGGACCCCCCCCCCCGTCCACGCATTGCCCCCTCCCCCCCCCCACTGCAACCGCATTGACTCCATCCCCTCCGGCATACGCATTGCCTCCCTACCCTCCCCGACCCCACAGCAAACGCACGCCATTGCCCCGTCCCTCCCCCCCCGGCACGCATTGCCACCCCACCCCACCCCACCCACCCCACCCCTGCCCACACCCACAGCCCCCGCCCAAAGCATTGCCCTCCCCCTCCCCCCCACACACACACAGAACGTGCACCACATAAACGCTCCAAAAACGTTCAAAACCTAGAAGCAAGATGGGAACGCAAGCGGCGACTCGTGTACAGACCCCCCCCACCCACCCACGCATTGCCCGCCCCCCCCTTTGCACCATGCCTCACCCCCCTTCAACGCATGCCTCCCTACCCCCACACGCCCCCCAACGCACGACGCATGCCTCCGCCCCCCCTCCCTCCCTTCCGCCACGCATTGCCCCCCTACCCCACCTCACCCCCCCCTCTGCCCCTCCCCTGCCCACACCCCGCCCACGCATTGCCCCCCCCCTCACTACCCTCACAACAGGACGTGCACCACACGCTCCAAAACGTTCAAAACCTGGTTGAGGAGGTGGACCGCAAGCGCGACTCCCTGTTCCAGAAAATCGCGGGCTCAAGTGCGTCGGGGTTTAGTTTAAGGTTTAGGGTTCAGGGTTTAGGGTACAGCGAATTGGAGGAAGTGGCTTGGGACGAGGGGGTTGCAGCGATTCGGAGGAAGTGGCTGGGGATGAGGGGCTAATAGCAATTTGGAGGAAGTGGCTGGGGGGGCGTGGAACAGAGACTTGAGAGGGCAGCGTGGGTTTAGGGTTTAGGGTGAAAGGTTAAGGGTTAAGGTTGAAAGGTCTAGGGATCAGGTTGAAAGGGGTTAAGGGTTTAGGTTGGAAGGTTTAGGGATCAGGGTTACGACGCGCGCATGGCTCCCCGCCCACGCACCCCCCGTGCACCCCGCCGACAACATCACCCCACTGCCCTGCCCCGCCCTGCCCACAACACCCACCAACACACCCACCCTTGCGCCCACACATACGCCAGAGGACATTGAGGCGCGCCCCCGGAGCATGAGTGGGTTCCTGCAGACACGTGCATGGCGACGCCCACGCACACCCCGTGCGCCCCGCCCCGCCCTCAACACACACCCCACACGCACATATTCGCACACACACACTCTCCCCCTTGCGCCCCGCCCCGCATCACCGCCGCCCTCTCTTTCTTCTCTCCCTCTTTCTTCTCTCCTTCTCTCTCTCTCTCTCTCTTCTCCCTCTCTTTCTGTCTCTCCCTCTCCCTCTTTCTGTCGCTCTCTTTCTCACTCATTCACCACTCCCCGCCCATGCCAGAGGACATTGAGGCGCGGCTCCGGAGCATGAATGGGTTCCTGCAGACGCGCATGACGACGCTGTCGCTCTACATGCAGCTGGACGGCCAAAAGGTGCGGGTGCCGGGGTGTGGGCGTGCGTGCGTGTGCGTGTGGGTGGGGGGGTGTTGTCTATGGTAGCGTCACGCCCCTGCAGATGCGCAGATGGCAATGCTGTCGCTCTACATGCAGCTCGACGGCCAAAAGGTGGGGGCGCTGGGGTATGGGTGTGCGTGCATGTACGTGTGGGTGGGTGGGTATTGGGGAGGGGGGGGGGTAGTACGGTGCCTCGGGTGCTGGCGTGTGGTGCGTGTGCGGGGGCCCCATGAACAATGCTGCGAGTTGCGTGCGACCCTACCCTACCATGCCAACGCGATGACGGGCTCTCACCAGCCACGCCGTGGGCCGCTCGCCCCTCACACGTATGCGTATGCGCGCATGCCGGCTGGGCGCCACCCGCCCAGCTACCAACTCAACTACCAACACAACTACCAGCCCGTAACCACCGCCACCCTCCCCTTGCACGCCTGTGTGCGCATGCTGGCACCACTCGCAGGTTGACACGCAGCGCCACAAAGAGATGATGGCGGAACTGTCGGCGCTCAAGCAGCGCATGGCGGCTGCGCAGCAGCTTCCGCCTGCGGCTGCGGTGAGGCTTCCCGCCCCACAAATGATTTCCTTTTCGGCTCTACACAGCCTTTTGGCAGTATTCCGGCTGTACTTTGCACACCGCTCAACCCATGTAGTGGATTGCTAGTCTGACAAGCCCGCCAGGCAGAGCACGTCAACAGCTGTCGAAGGACCTATGTATGAGGACAAACGGTCAACTGGAGATCAACAGTCAACACGGTCAAAGCAAAATCCGGCTCCGGAAGAATTAATTAAAACTCCTGAAAAGGAAATCACTGCGCTCCACAGTTACAGTAACATCGGCACAAGCATACGCACGAGCATATGCAGAAGCACAAGCACACGCACACACACGACGCAGTAACAGTAACATCAGGTTTCCAGCAGTGACACATGTTAGTCCTAGTACCACCGCCTCGACCCAAGTCCAGTTGTTGCCCTGTAGCAATCACTCGTGAGGGGCGGTAGCCTCAACCAGCTGCCTGCCAACGCGCGTAGTCCGACAGCAAAAAACATGGCTGTTGGTCAAACTGCGACGCCTCAAACATACATCCGAAACCCGCCCCACAACGAACTGTCGCCCTGGTGATGACGAGAGATGTCCAGCTTGTCGTGTGCGACCCCGGTGTGCCCATTCGCGCGCGCCCACTCCGGCAAAAAAACGCTAATGCACATAGGGGGCATGCCTCACGCAGCGCACCCTACTGCAAACAACCCCTGCCGTGCGCCCGCCCCGCTCCACAACTCACTCCAATCCTGAACCCCTCCCTCTCCTTCCGCGTCTTCACGAAACCCTGTTCTGCATGCACCCCCGCCCCCGCTCCACAACTCACTTTAATCCTGACCCCCCCCCCTCTCCTCTCAGCGTGTTCGCCAAACCCTGTTCTGCACGCACCCCAAAGCCCGCGCAGGGCATGCCTCACACAGCGCCGCGAGCCTGCACCACGCACACCATGACCGCAGTGAGGCCCACCCCGCCCGCCAACTCACCGAAACCCATCCCCTGAAACCCTCCATCCCGGCTTGCCTGTTTGCCCGCGCCCACCCCGAAAAAAAAAACGGAAACACACGCAAGGCATGCCGCAGGGCCTCCCGCAGCGCCTCCTACAAGCAACCCCTGCCACGCCCCCCCCCCCCCCCCAGTGATGTTCTTCTCATAATTTTTAATTAATTATTCCACAGCCGGATTTTGCTTTGACCACGTTGACCATTGACCACCTGTGGCCGTTTGCCCTCATACATAGGTAATTTGAAAGCTCTTGACGAGCTCTGTCTGGTGGGCTTGTCAGACTACCAATCCACTGAATGGGCTAAGCTGTGTTCAGGGTCAAAGTTCAGCCGGAATACAGCCAAATGGCTGTGTAGAGCCGAAAAGGAAATCACAGCCCCCCCCTCCCCTCCCTAATGCCTCCACCAACCCGTGTTTTTTTCTGCGCCAACCCCTACCAACCCCATTCAACCCGCCACGCAGGGCGCCTCCCAGAGCGCCGCGAGCCTGCACTACGCGCCGCCCGACGCCACGCCCGCCCGCCCGCCCGTGCACTCGTTCAGCGCGTCGCCCTCGGCGACCATGTACCAACAGCAGCAGCACCACGCGCACTCGTTTGCGGCACCAGCAGCGGCAGCTGGTGCGACGGCGCCCTACCCCGGATTGCAACACCAGCAGCACCAGCACCAGCACCAGCACCAGCACCAGCAGCAGCCGCAGCAGCAGCACGCGTCGACGTACCACGCGAGCGTGCAGCGGTACGGGCGGCCGATGTCGCAGGACGGCGCGTCGGCGGTCACGTCCGCGCCGCACCTCCCCCCCTCCGGGCCCTACGCAGGTAGCGGCATGTACCCCGGGGCAGCCTCAGCCAGTGGCGCCAGCTACCACTCGCCCCCGGCGGCCGCGGCGCACGTGCCCCCCTCCGCGCCAGCCGCCAGCAGCGGTAACGGCGGCAGCTACCCCGTTGCGGCCTCGGCCAGCGGTGCCAGCGGCAACGGCGCCAGCTACTACTCGCCCCCGACGGCCGCGGCGCACGTGCCCGCCTGCGCGCCAGCCGCCAGCAGCGGCAGCGGGAGCAGCTACCCCGGGGCAGCCTCGGCGAGCGGCGCCAGCTACCACCACGGCCAGCAACAGTCGCCGCAACACCAAAAGCAACAGACGCCGCAACACCAGCAGCACCACCACCAGCACCACCACCACCACCAGCAGCCGTACTACGCGCCGCAGACGCCGACGCCCGCCGGGCAGGTTGGCGCCGCGTCCTACCCGAGCATGGCAGCGCTGTCGGGCGGCGCCACGGCGGCGCACCAGCACAACCCAGAGCTACCGTCCGCGCCGCCCGCGCCGGCGCACCCCACCCACCAGCACCACAGCCACGCGGCGCCGCCGCCGGCGCCGACGCACGTCTACCTGCCCTCGGTGCCGACGCACCAGTACCTGCCCTCGGTGCCGACGCACACTTACCTGCCGTCGGTGCCGGGCGGCCGCCAGCGCATGTCGAGCGAGGGAGGGACCTACCCGCACCTCGGGGCGTACCCGCAACACGAGGCCTACCCGCAGCTCGGCTGAGCGCTGGGTAGGGTAGCTTGGGGCAGCGAGCTACTAAGTAATTGAACTGTGTTCCCACACGTCAAGTGCGACACCCCACACTCGACGGGGGGTGAACCTCGGCTGAGCGTTGGGATGGATCGGATTGGATTGGATTACATTTCAGGCAGGCCGCCAGCCCTACCAGAAGGCTGCGGTGTTACAGCAGATGTGACAATCCGAGTCAGGCCAGTCACTGCGGGGACATGTGTGCCTCAGTTCAGCGCTGTGGCGACTACATGTATCTGCTCTAGAGGGCCTCCGTCACGTTGGCCGCATAGTCGTCACCCTACTACGTGATGATGGCGATGGATTGTACATTAACGCTCGTGTGTGACGTACCTAGGAGCCTAGCCTTCACGCGACAAAACAAGTGATTTGATAGAGAGAGGGAGTGAACGCAGGCGGGCCTTTGGCCCTGGGTCCGCCGAGCCGTGTCTACGATGGCAAGCGCCCTGTGCGAGTCAGGGTGGGGGAGTCAGAGGAAGGTGCAGGAGGGACTATAGAGGCCGCTTTGATTAGTGACTCATTTTATGCGTTGACGCGACGGCCAGATCAGTGCACCTTACCACGCTGCCCCCCTCATCCCTCTTTCACACGTCCCTGAGGAGTCGCAAGATTGATTGCAGCACTGAACTGCGGGCGGGGACATCCCAATCAGTTGTGTTGCGACCAAACCTGCTGCCCACCCTGCAAAGAGGGCCTTGTTGTAAGACGAAGCACGATTCGGCGCCCATTGCTTCTTACACTCAGTCTGCTGTCTCTCGTCTGCACTGATGGGCCAGCTGGGTCTGACTGAACTGAAGGGCCTGTACCTGAATGACCTGTTTTCTCTGTCTGTGCATCTACGGCTGGGGGATGGCAAATCAAGAAGATCACGTGTGGATAAAATGGCCGCGTTTGCATGGAAAAGGGGGGGGGGGCGGGCCGCAATGCGGTGGTCGCGCACACTGGGGGCACACTATTGAAGCTATGCCTGGGTAGCCTACCTGTATGCCTGTCTCACCGAAGACCCTGGGGGTCTCTCCCTAACCTTCCTACTCTCAAATTCCCACTAGCCCTACAGTGGTGATACACGTTCTGGCTTGGCTACTTTCTGTGTGGATGGCATGGCATGGTCAAAAACCGCCTACGGCTACTTGTCTGTGCACCTGGGGTGGGGTGCGGGAGGATTCACAGTTGGTGGGCCCGTTGGCGCACCAACGGGGCCGCATTTGCCAAAAGGGGGGCTCGCGACGAGTGAAGGCACGGGGGCTCCGACGCACGCGCGCGCGCCCCGCCAGGTTCTGCACTCCGTTGCGTGCTTATCGTCAAATCCCGCCTGTCTGTGCTCGGCCAAAATTGTGGGAACAGTTGGCACACACAAAATGGGGGGCGGTGGGGCAGGCGAGCGCCCGCCCTGGTGGCGGGCGTTGGTTTTAGAGGGTTGGTCAGTCTGTGTTGTGTCAGTCTGTGTCGTGTTGGCGGTGGGGCAGGCCCCCGAGACGCGTGGCGCTCGAGTCATGGGGGGCATGGTTATTCGTCAAACTGGGGCGTGTCAGCAGCACCGGGCCGGCGCGCGCCGCACTGAGCAGCTGCACCCTGGCATATGACCAGGGGGTGCGTCAGCGGCGGCGCGCGGCGGGGGCCGGCGCGTTCCGGGGGGGAGAGAGGGAGGGGGTTGGGTCAAGTCACGCGTCGCGTGTGATCATGTGCATATGGTTTTGCTTTCGAGGAGGTGGGCGCAGGGGAGGCGGCTTTGTTGCTTGTGTTCGAGAAGTGGGGGCAGAGAAGGGGGGGCAGCTTTGGCGTCGGGCGGTCGCCGGGCGCCGCAGATGGGACGTGGGTCATCAGGGATGCCCCGTTGCCTCACCCGGGCCCCGTCATCATCAGAGTTGCGCTCATCAGAGGTGTGTCCGGTGGTGCCGCGGCCCGGCGTCATCAGAGGTGACGTGTCCAGAGGTGCCCGTTATAGCAAGCGGCCTGGCGGCCAGCGTCGTTGCCAACGCCGGGCTGGGCACCTCGTCAGAGGCGCCCAGACGTGAGGTGTCCTCGCTCGATGACCATCGCGTCGTCACCAGGTGTGTCCGGTGCGCTCATCAGACGAATCGCCCCACGCGGCGGCCGTCGCGCGGTGCCAGTCTGGGCGCGCGTCACCAGATGTCGGGTGCCTCGTCAGAGACGCCCAGACGTTCGGTGCCCTGACCCGATGATCATTGCGTCGTCACCAGGTGTGTCCGGTGCGCTCATCAGGCAACTCGCCCCACGCAACGGCCATGCCGCGGTGCCAGGCTGGGGCGCGTCACCCGATGCCGGACGCCCTCCCCCGATGACCATCGCGTCGTCACCAGATGTATCCGTTCGGTGCCCTGACCCGATGATCATTGCGTCGTCACCAGGTGTGTCCGATGCGCTCATCAGGCGGCCCGCCCCACGCGTCGACCACCGCGCGGTGCCAGGCTGGGCGCCTCGTCAGAGACGCCCAGCTGTCGGGTGCCCTCACCCGATGACCATGTCGTCTGCGTCGCCGGCCCACTCGGGGTTGAGCGCCGGCACGGGCGTCTTGGAGACCTCGAGCAGCTTCGGCGAGCTGTACTTCTTGAACACTGCGGCCAGCTTGTTTGCGGGCGCCTTGGCCATGAGGTCGATGAGCGCAGCCGCGCACTGCCCGACCTGCAGTAGCAGAGAGAGGGGGAGAGAGGGTGTGCATGAGTGAGTGGGGGAGGAGGAGGCTCCCGAGCCTGGGGCTGGAGAGCAGAGAGGGGGGTGAGGGGGAGAGTGGGGGCGTTGCAGGCGTGCCGCCAATCGAGCTCTGCAGCAGCAGAAACAGGGGGAGAGAGGGAGAGAGGGTTGCGGACGTGCCGCCAGCCGTGGGGTTACAGAGCCTAGGGCTGCAGAGCACAGAGGGGGAGAGAGGGAGGGGGGGTGCAGGCGTGCCGTCAGGCCTAGGGCCGTCAACCTGGGGCTGCAGCAGCAGAAACAGAGAGAACGGGGGCTGCAGGCGTGCCGTGGCGAGTGGGAGTAATGTGCGTGACCGCGTCGGGTGTGTGCCCGCGACATTGACGCCGGCCAGGGACGCCCCAGGGCTCTGCGGTTAGGGCGACCGACCTTCAGCAGCGAGTAGCCCGAGTGGCGCTCGAGCGGCATCGGGTACAGCTCGGAGGAGCGCTTTTTCGGCGCCACGGCGAGCGAAGCGACAAACACGGCGGCGGCCGCGGTGACTGAGTAGCTGTACTTGAGCATCGGAGCGTCGACGAGCGCGAGCTCGGCGAGGTACGACGAGAGGCACGCGACCTGCTTGTCCATGTGCTTCCCGGCGGCCTTGAGGTAGCGCGACAGGAAGTTGTAGTAGGTCGGGAGCGTGAGGTTGAAGCCGAGCACGTTGAGCATCGTGTGCTCGCACTCGAGGATCTGCTCGCGCGTGTACGCCTTGTCCGAGATGTAGACAAAGTCGCGCACCTGCGTTGTGTGAGCATTGTGTCGGGGGTGCGGGGGTGTGAGGTGGGTCCAACACCACCACAACAGCAGCGACAACTCACGCGCAGCCACCGCCTGCTGCGCACACCGTAAAGGCCAAGGCTGTGAAAGCTTGTCTGTGGCAACGACGCGTTTCTAAAGCAAGATGGGACTGGCTGTGACTCAGTTGAGTCAACTGATGGGAGGCCTCCCCACTGCCTCCCCACGCTGCTACCTCCCGCCCGATCCCCCCAGATGCACGCGATGAACCGTGTGTGCACATCGCGCACCTCCGGCGCCCAGATCTCCTCGTACTTGGACGCGATGAGCATCGCGGTGACGCCGACGAGCTGCAGGTTGCGGCGCGTGACCTGCTTCTTCTCGAGGAACCGGTCGATGAGGTTGACCGACAGGAACATAGTCTCGGGCGCGAGCTTGAACTTGAGGTGCACCTCGGACAGCCAGTCCACCAGGATGGCGCGCATCTTCTCGTTGATGTCGACCTGTGCGTGGGCGGGCGTGGGAGGGGAGGGCGGGAGTGCAGCAGTGTGTGAGTGAGCGCGGTGGCAGCAAACACAAGTTGGTACAGCCCACCATGACCCACGTGGCTTGTCACATCTGTTGACTGCCGCAAGAGCAGACGGCCTGTGCACAGCAAGAATGGAGGGTGCGCAAAAGGTGGGCCGCGTACGCAGGCGGCTCTTCGTCTCCCACAGCCGCCCGGCCTTGCGCACCTGCTTCTTCATGTAGTCCGCTGCCACACGGAAGCGTGGCTCCACGCGGCGAAAGTACGAGAAGATGTCGACGACGTAATCTGAAGCAAGGAAGATGTTGGACGCGTCGGCCGAGTCGATGTCCGGCAGAGGCAGTGGAGCGGGCGCCTTGTTGGCGCGCGTGGACGCCTCCGCCGGCACCACCACCTCGTCGGCACCGCCTAGTGACCCACGCGTCTGGGAGCGCGTGCGGGGAGGGGGTGCAGCGCGCCCAGCGCTCGACTCGGCCCCGAGGGCAGTCGCCTGAGACCGAGTGACGCGCCCAGTTTTGACCTGCCGGGGCGATGCGGGGGATTTGAGGTGTCGGCGTCTGCTTGTGGGGCGCATGGGCTGTTGGTGTTGCTGCGGGCGCGTACGGGGGCTGACGCACAAGGGGGCTTGCATGCACACAGCTTGGCATGCAGGCTGGCCCTCTCCATGGCGCCCTCCCCCCTACCCACGCGCGCACAGCCGACAAGCCAGTGCATCCCCGCTGTCGTTGCGGCACGGGGGAGCGCCATCGCGTGGCGTATGTGTACAGGGCGCGCACTGCCACCTGTCGTCTGTCCCCCACCTTTGCATCCTTGGCCAATTGACTGTCGAGGTCGCCAGCGCCTGCGCCGACGCGGTTGGTGACATCTCCGAAGGGTGCCCTGTTTGGTGGAGAGCGGGGACGTCAAACGTGGGCGCATGGGGCGTCGAATGGGGGCTGCATGGGCGATGCATGATGGCCAGAACAGGGGGGCTGCGCGGCATCGCGCCCAGCATCCTCGCCTGCCCCACCTGCGCTTGCTGCCCTGCTGGAGCAGGCTCTGCCCGTGCTTGGCGCCGGCTAGCCGCGTCTCACGGGCGACGGGCACTTCGTTCTCACTGGCATGGAGCATTGGCGTCGGTGCACAGCCGCGCGCGTCAGCGGCGAAGCGAGGCTCGAGGCCTTGGCGAGCTCCGTCGCCCCGGGGAGGGAGCTGGTGCAAGGTTGAGCAGCGTCGAGTTCGATTGCTTTTGGTTTTTGGTGAGTCAAGTTCAGTTCAGGGCGTGGCGAGGATCGAGTAGGCCTCGAGACGTGGCGTGCGACTGGTTGAGGCACAAGGTTGAGGTTGAGCTCGACTAGGGGAAGCTGTGTCTGTCAGCGCTTGAGCACTCAAGTGCATGGTATGGAAAGGTGTGAACTCAAATCGAACTGCATGGGCGCGCCGCATGCGTACGACCCCCTCCCCCTATGCATGCATGCAGCGCGTGCTCCAGGGCTGAGGAGGGGTCGTGGGAGGCGAGGTGGGAGGTGTGGGTCTGGTCTTGAGCTATATTTGACTTCAGTCATGCTGAGCAGCACACCGACGCGTGTGGGGCAGCAGCCCAACCTGGGTGCAGCTTGCGCACACACAGTGGGGATGGGAGTCAGGCTGTCGGCAGTCAGGCTTGCTCGCAGGCCAAGGAGGGGGGGCGAGGGAGGGAGGGCCAGGGGCACGCTCTAGGTCAAAGACCGAGCATTTGACCGAGCATTGACTCAGCATGCCGAAGCGTGCGTGGCAGGAGCCCAACGTTTGGGACCCAACCTGGGTACACAGAGTGTAGATGGGAGGCTGACGGCATTCAGACATTCAGGCTTTCAGGACGGGGAGGGAGGAGAGGCCTCTCCTCCCTAGGGAGGGCCTGTGGCGCGGCCTACGCCAAGACCGAGCCGTTGACTTAATCAGCACACCAAAGCGTGTGTTGCAGGAGCCCAACGGCTGGGCCCCAACCTGGGTACACAGAGTGGGAATTGGAGGCTGGCGGCATTCAGGTTGTCAGGCCATGGAGGGGGGGCGGGAGGCCAGGGGCACGCTGTAGGTCAAGACAGAGCAGACTTGACTCAGTCAACACACGAAGCGCAGGCGGCAGGAGCCCGACCTGGGTGTAACTTGGGCACACATGGTGGGA
Organism: Chlamydomonas sp. UWO 241; assembly: GCA_016618255.1. Classification (NCBI taxonomy): domain Eukaryota; kingdom Viridiplantae; phylum Chlorophyta; class Chlorophyceae; order Chlamydomonadales; family Chlamydomonadaceae; genus Chlamydomonas; species Chlamydomonas priscui. The sequence goes on along the minus strand of VFSX01000645.1, from coordinate 61,951 downwards.
ATGGAAGGCTGCCGGCATTCAGGCTTGCAGGCCAAAGAGGGGAAAAGAGGTAGGGAGGGCCAGGGACGCGCTCTAGGTCAAAGACCGAGCAGTTGACTCAGCACACCGAAGCGGGCGTGGCAGGAGCCCAACGGCTGGGCCCCAACCTGGGTGCACATAGTCACTGTGTGGGGATGGGAGGCTGCCGGCATTCAGGCATTCAGGCCAAGGAGGGTGGGGAGGGCCAGTTGCGTGCTTTAGGTCAAAGACCGAGCAGTTGACTCAGTCAGCACACCATAGTGTGCGTGGCAGGAGCCCAACGATCGGGCACCAACTGGGTACACACAGCGGGGATGGGAGGCTGCTGGCATGCCGGCTTTCATGCCAGCAAGGAAGAATGGGTGGGAGGGGCGCTGGCATGGAGCATTAACGCCGGTGCACAGCCGCGCTCGTCAGCGGCGAAGCGAGGCTCGAGGCCTTGGCGAGCTCCGTCGCCCCGGGGAGGGAGCTGGTGCAATGTTGAGCAGCGTCGAATTCAATTGCTTTTGGTTTTTGGTGAGTCAAGTTCAGTTCAGGGCCTGGCGAGGATTGAGTAGGCCTCGAGACGTGGCGTGCGAGTGGGTGAGGCACAAGGTTGAGTTCTCAAGGACTAAGGGGGACTGTTGAAGCTGTGTCTGTCAGCGCTTGAGCACTCAAGTGCATGGTTTGGAAAGTGCGTACAGAACTCGAAATGCATGGGTGCGCCGAATGCGTACGACTCCCCCTCCTCATGCATGCAGCACGTGCTATAGAGCTGAGGAGGGGTCGTGGGAGGCAAGGTGGCAGGTGGGGGTCTGGGCTTGCGCTATTTGACTTCAGTCATGATGATCAGCGCGCTGATGCGTGTGGGGCAGGAGCCCAACCTGGGTGCGCAACTTGGGCACAGACAGTGGGGATGCGAGGCTGCTAGCATTCAGGCATTCAGGCCAAGGAGGGAGAGGTTGGGAGGGCCAGGCGCGCGCTCTAGGTGGAAGACCGAGCAGTTGACTTAGTCAGCACACCGGTCGCAGGACCCCAACCCCAACCCGGGTGGTCAACCCAACCCCAAACCGGGTGCACAGTGTGGGGCTGGGAGCTGCCGGCATTCAGGCTTCCAAGCCAAGGAGGGGCAGGGAGGGAGGTCGCGCTATAGGTCAAAGACCAAGCAGTTGACTCGGTCAGCACGCTGAAGCGTGTGTGGCTGTGACTGGCCTTGCTCGGCCTGGCTATTACACCAACGGTTGGGCCCCAACCTCGGTGCACAATGTGCACTGCACATGGTGGGGATGGGAGGCGGCTGGCATGCCGGCTTACATGCCAGAAAGAGGGTGGTGGGGCCAGGGGCTCGCTTGCTGTCCATCAGCACGCGCTTCGACTCGGGCTGCCACAACAGCTCGGGGCTGGGGCACGCGTACGCTGAGGCGGGTCTGCGTAGCAGTCAAGTGAGCAGATTGCGGGAGCTAGCTGGCAGCTACCACTCTACCAGACAGGCAGCAGGCAGCAGCCCCACGAATCGATTGGGACGCGACGCAGTGCAGCCTCTGCATGTGTGTGCGTGTGCTGCTTGGGGTGGGGACCAAGTGTGGAGGGCTGCTGCACGAAGAAAGCCCCCACGCTGCACCCCATGAGGCATCAGCGGACGGTGGCCTCGAGGTGAGGCGAGAGCCGACGCACACCAGCCATCGCACACCGCCATCGCTGTTGCACGCACACGCCACCCCGCTGATACCGAGCGCGCGCAGCTCGGGGAGCGAGGCGAGCGCGTCTGCATCGTCATCACCAGTACGTCTACACTCTCGCGCAATCGCGGCCGCTTATTATTAGTCTTGGTTTGTGTGTGTGTGTGTGTGGTCAACATCGCGCCAACTGCGCGACACCGCCCCCCGGCCGTAGTAGGGGCGGCCCCGCCAAGTGCGCGCCTCGTGCATGCGCGCCGTGGTCTGCTTTACTCGCGCCGATGCTGGCGGTTGTGCCGGCGCGTCATCGCTGCTGAGAGGGCGCTGCCCACATGTCAACGCAGCGGCACGCCTCTCCCCCCCACTCCTCCCGCCCCACGCGCGCGTCGCCTCGGCGCACGGCTGTGTCACCGGCGAGTGCAGCGGCGTCTCGGGCGGGCGGGGTCGTGGCGCTCGGCCGGCACGCGTAATACGCGTGGATTGCGTGTAACGTGCAACGCGCACCCCCTCCGCTCACTCCTCTCGCCCCACGCGCGCATCGCCTCGGCGCGCGGCCGTCGTCGGCGAGTGCAGCGGCGCCTCGGGCGGGGGGGTCGTGGCGCTCAGCCGGCACGCGTGGGGTGCGTGTAACGTGCCACGCGCATCCCCAGGGCTCTCCTCACGCGGACGTTGGGACCGTCTGCCCCGAGCCAGCTGCGTTGAACGCCTCGTGCGCGTCGTCCGCGGTGTCAAAGTACGCCTGGGTGGGTGTGGCGCGCGGGGAGGGGCGAGGGTAGTTCAGTGGGTGGGTACGGGGGGGGGGGGGGGGCGGACAGAGTTCGCGCCGCATGCTGGACTAGTCGCCAGGAGGCGAGGCTCGCAAGGGCGCCGCCTGGCTGGCGTGCACGGTGCCTCCTTGCTTTGGTGCAAGCGAGGCCGAGGTCGCAGCAGCGCGCGCGCGCTTGTGCTCACATACACGCGCGCGCGCGCGCTCACTTAAAACGTACATGCACCCCCCCCCACACACACACACCAACGCCACACGCACCTGGCTAGCCCGGCAGGTTCAGCGGTCACCACCCAGCTCCCTGATCTTGTTCGCCCGCCCCGCGTGCCACACACACACACACACGCACACACGCACACACGCACACACAATCTCACACACCCCAGCCCTTTCCGCCAAAATGCACCTGGTACAGCTCGCCCGACAGGTTCAGCGTCACCACCCAGCGCCCGTTCTTGTTCACCGGCCCCCTCCACCCCCCTTGCCCCACCCCCCACACACTCCCCCTGCCCACCACCCTCACACACGCACGCGTGCTCACATAGGCGCACACACGCTCCCATGCATCCCGACGCACTCCCCCTAACGCCACACGCACCTGGTAGAGCTCGCCCGACAGGTTCAGCGTCACGACCCAGCTCCCTGATCTTGCTCACCCCCAACTTCTCCCCCTCGCACCCCGCACACACACACACACACACTCCAACAAGCACCTGGTAGAGCTCCCCCGACAGGTTCAGCGTCACGACCCAGCGCCCGTTCTTGTTCGCGATGATGCCGCCTGGCTCGCACCCCAGCCCATTTGGCACCGCGCGAAAGATCCCGTCGACCGCTGGCTCGCTGTCGGCAACCCCGATGTAGCCGCCCATGCCTCCCCCGGGCTTGGCACGCTTGCGCGCGCGCTCGGCCTGCGGGTGCGGGCAGCGTGCGCGTGTGTGTGCGGCGTGTGCGTGCACGTGTGTGTGTGTGCGTGCAGGCAGCGTGTGTGCGTGCACGCAGCGTGTGTGTGCAGGCTCGGCCTGCGGGTGCAGGCAGCGTGTTGTGTGCGTGCATGCGGCGTGTGTGCGTGTGTGTGTGTGCGCGCATGTGCATGTGGTCAAGCCGTGCGTGTGTGCGCGCGCGTGTGCATGTGCTGTGTGTGCACAAGTGTGTGCGTGCAGGCAGCATGTGTGCGTGCATGCAGCGTGTGTGTGCGCATGCGTGTGCAGCGTGAGTGCGTGCATGCAGCGTGCATGTGTGCACGTGCGTCTGTGTGTGTGCGCATGTGTGCACATGTGTGCCTGCGCGTGTGTGCAAACAGCGTGTGCACGTGGAGGCAGCGTGTGTGTGTGTGTGTGCGTGTGCACGTGCGGCAGGCAGTGTATGTGCGTGCAGGCAGCGTGTGTGCGCGCGCGTGTGTGCACGTCGTGTATGTGAGCGCGCAGGCAGGCAGCGTGCGCGTGTGTGCACGTGCGCGCGCGTGCGTGTGTGTACGTGCATGTGCGTGCAGGCAGCGTTTGTGCGTGTGTGTGTGCACGTGCGTGTGAGCGTGCAGGCAGGCAGAGTGCGCGCGTGTGCACGTGTGCGCGCGTGCGTGTACGTGCATGTGCGTGCGGACAGCGTGTGTGCGTGCGCAGTACCTCTCGCGCGCCTCCTCCTCCGCCACCGCCGCCTCCCATCCCGCCCGCCTGTCGCGCGCGCGCCTTGCCGCCCTCTCCGCGCTTGCCGCTTCCGCCCTCCTTGGGCGCCGACGGCCGCTTGACCGGCGGCTTCTTGATCACGTCGTTCTGTGCGCGGGTGTATGGGTGTGGGTGTGGGTGTGGGGGAATGGATGGGTATGCGAAGGATGGGTGTGACGCCCTTGGGCGCCGACGGCTGCTTGCCGGGGGTGGCTTCTTGATCACGTCGTTCTGTGCGCGGGTGTGGGTGGGTGGGTGCCACGGATATGGGTGTGCGGGGGGTGGGCGCGCGGGGGGGGGGGCTTAGGCCTTGAACCTGTCTTGAATATGGGACGGCTCGATGTTGTTAAGGCCTGGCTGTGTGTGCGCATGCGCGCGCCAGCTGCGTGTGCGCGCACACAGCGCCCTGCCTCGTCTCCCCTCCAGAACGATGATACGCGCACAAACACAAACACACACACACACACACGCGCGCGCTCACACCCACTCGCAATGCACGCCCCCCCCCCACACACACACTGTCCACGCCGCGCACCTTTGTCGCCGGTCGTCCCGCCATGATAAGCGTCCCGTCTGGCTTTTGCGCAAACACCATCACGTCGCCCACCATCATCTCGAACGCGCGGTGAAGCTCGCCCGCGCCCTCGAGTAGGTACATGCGCGACTGTGTGGTGTGTGGTGTGTGTGTGTGTGTGTGTGTGTGTGCCCTCGAGCAGTGCATGCGCGAGTGTGTGTGCACGCATGCGCGCTGTCGAGTTGGTACATGCACGACTCTGTGTGTGTGGTGTGTGTGCGTGTGTCCTTGAGTAGGTACATGCGAGACTGTGTGAATGTGTGTGTGTGGGGGGGGCATGTGTGTTTGTGCGTGTGTGTGCGTGTGTGTGTACGTGTGTGTACGTGCGTGTGGGCATGGTGCGTGGGTGTGTGTAGGAGGGAGGGGTGCGTGTTTGAAGGAGGAGTGTGTGTGTGAGGGAGGGGTGCGTGAGGGAGCGAGGGGTGCGCGACTTGAGTGCGTGCATGCGTGTGGGTGAGGCAGGGGTGCGTGGGTTACTTCCAGCTCTGGCTGCAGCCCTCGGGGGCTGCTTAGCCCCCTCCCTCCTGTCCCCCTCTGCTGTGGCCTGTGCTGGGGCTCCTCTGTGGCCTCTGCTGGGGCTGTTGACCCCCCCCCCCTGGTGGAGCTGTTGACCCCCTCGCGCCCCTCTGCTAGGGCCTCTGCTCGGGCTGTCGACCCCCCTCCCCCCCATCTGCTGGTGCCTCTGCTGGGGCTCCTCTGCTGGGGCCTTTGCTGGGGCTGTTGATCCCACCACCCCTCTGCTAAGGCGGTTGATCCCCCCTTTACTGGGGCTCCTCTGCTGTGGCCTCTGCTGTGGGGCTGTTGATCCCCCCCCCCCCCCTGCTGGGGCCTGTGCTGGGGCCCCTCTGCTGGGGCCTCTGTTGTGGGGCTGTTGATCCCCCCCCCCTCTGCTGGGGCTGTTGACCTCCCCCCCTGCTGGGGCTGTTGCTCCCCCCCTTCTGCTGGGGCCTCTGCTGGGGCTCCTCTGCTGGGCCTCTCCTCCGGCTGTTGATCCCCCCCCCCTCTGCTGGGGCTGTTGATCGCCCCTGCTGGGGCTGTTTTCCCTATGATGGGGCCTCTGCTGGGTCTCCTCCTCTGCTGAGCCCTCTGCTGGGGCTGTTGACCCCCCCCCCTCTGCTGTGGCCTCTGCTGTGGCTGTTGATCCCCCCCCCCCCCCCCCCTCTGCTGGGGCTGTTTATGCCCCCTGCTGGGGCTGTTGACCCCCCCCCCCCTCTAATGCGGCCTATGCTGGGGCTCCTTTGCTGAGCCCTCTGCTGGGGCTGTTGATCCCCCCCCCCCTGCTGGTGCCTCTGCTGGGGCTGTTGCCCCCCCTCCCCTCTGCTGGGGCTCCTCTGCTGTGGCCTCTGCTGGGGCTGTTGATTCGCCCCGCCCCCTCTGCTGGGGCTGTTGATCCCCCCTCTGCTGGTGTCCCTGCTGGGGCTCCTCTGCTGGGGCCTTTGCTGGGTTTGTTGAACCCCCCCTCTGCTGGGGCTGTTGACCTCCCCCCCTGCTGGGGCTGTTGACCTCCCCCCCTCGGCTGGTGCCTCTGCTGGGGCTCCTTTGCTGAGCCCTCTGTTGAGGCTGTTGATCCCCCCCCTTCTGCTGGGGCTGTTGATCCCCCCCTCTGCTGGTGCCTCTGCTGGGGCTCCTTTGCTGTGTGGCTGCTGACCCCCCCCCTCTGATGGGTCATGTGCTGGGGCTCCTCTGTTGGAGCCTCTGCTGGGGCTCCTCTGCTGGGCACTCTGCTGGGGCTCTTGATCCCCCCCTCTGCTGGGGCTCCTCTGCTGAGCCCTCTGCTGGGGCTGTTGATCCCCCCCCTCCTGCTGGGGCTGTTGATCCCCCCCTCTGCTGGTGCTTCTGCTGGGGCTCCTCTGCTGTGGGGCTACTGACCTCCCCCCCTCTGCTGGTGCCTCCACTGGGGCTCCTTGGCTGAGGCTGCTCTGCTTGGCATGTTGGCGTCGGCGGCTGGTGCACTTAAACCAGCTCGTTCGGCGCGTCGGCAGGTGGAGAGGGTCGGATCGGCGTCCGGACGACTGGCACTGGGGACAGCAATGCCAGCCGCGAGCGTGCGCGCGCGCGCTCTGATGTACTGCGCGGCTCACTGCCCATAGGTCCCTCCGAAGCCATCCGCCGGTACGACTGTCATGGGCCCCCTCTCGTCCAGATTCGCAAGGGCCTCGACAGGCTTGCCAACTCAACTCGGTCGAAAGACCAAGCACCAGAGAAGCCAAAATCTGGTGCCATTTTGCCCATCGCCTCTTCGCCTCGTCCTCCTCCGACTCAGTGAGCCTTAGTAGAACGGCCAAAGCAGAGTGGAAACAGTGACGCTGCCCAGTAGTCCCTCCAAAGCCATCTGCCGGTGCGACTGCAGTGGATTCCTCTTGCCTGAAAAGGTTTACTCAAGGCGAAGTGTCGCAGGGGAAACCGTGAACGCTGCCCACCTGGTTGTTGATCCAGAAGCGGAACTTGAACGTGTACTCACGCCCGCGCGTGTCGACCGCGCGCACCGGGATGCCGTTCGCCTGCTCCAACCGAGGAAAGTACTGCTCCGCGATGGCCTGTGCGCGTTGCGAGTGCGCATGCGCAGTGTGTGTGTGTGTGTATGTGTGTGTGTGTGTGCGATGTGTGTGTGCACAGAGTGTGCGTGTACGTTGTGCGTGTGTGTTGTGTGTGCGCGTGTGCGCTGTGTGTGTGCGTGTGTGCGTGCACGCGTGTGCGGGTACGGTGTGTGGCGTGTGCGCGCACGTGCCGCTCATCTGCCGCACAGGGGTGCGCGCGTGCTGCGGGGGGTGCGCGCCCCTCAGTCCATGCGGATGCACGGGGAGGGGTCTGCGCAAGTCGCACGCACGTGGTGCAGCCGTCCGAGGGGGCCGTTCAAGGGCGTGAGGCACGCCTTATCACTGCATGCGCGCGCATGCGCCCCATGCCCATGCCCATGCCCACCTTGGGAATGACGACGCGCCCTGACCCCGACGCGTCCGATGACGTCAAGCTCTTCTCAAAGAAGACTACAGCGCCTAGGTCCGCCAGCCCCTTCAGCACGGCGCGGACCGCATGGTTCCTCGCCTCCTGGCTGTGCCCAGCCATCGGCACGGCCTCCACGTGCGAGAAGTCCATCCTGATCCGGGTCAAACCTGGGGCACGCGGCGGCGGGCAGACCTGCGTGGCACGGCGAGGCCACAGCGGCGGTGGTTGAGGGCACGATTGTCGAGGGCCAGGTCCCCAAGTGCGTGCCGCCCGCCCCTGCGCTACACGCCGATCCCTGCATCTTGTGGTATGCACCACGCGTGGCCTCGGTGGGCCTGGCGGCCGTGCGGCGAGGCAATCGCTTTGCTGTACACCCCACGCGTGCCGCCCCCCTGCCCGCTCAAGGCGCGGGTGCGTGCGCAGCATCCACACGCGGTGCTGTGCCTTAGCACCGGCCATCAGAGACCTGCCACGAGGGAGGGGGCCCTCGGGTCACGCACCGAGGAATCGGGTCACGCCCCGATCGACCTGCAAGCCCGCCGCGCTCAGCAGCAGCACTCCCCCGGACGAGTGACTGGGTCGTGGGGAAGCGAAGAGGGGAGGGGACGACGCGTCGCAGCGCCCGCGTGTGTACAACGGCAGCGGTCGCTCCGAAAGCTGCGCCGCGCCCACACAGGCAGCAAGAAACGTAAAACGGGCAGGTTGGCCCCAACCCCACCACGTGCTAGGCTGTTCACAAGCAGGGGGACTACGAGGTGCGCGCGTGTGTGTGTGAGTTGAGGTAGAGGCCGCAAGAATTGAGGGCAGAGGGCACACGCAAGCAGCAGGACAAGGCAGGTGCGTGCTGCTACGGACGCGGACACGCGCTGCTGCATCTACAGCACTGCATCGCAAGGGCTGGCTAGCCCACAGAGGCCCATATCATGATTACACGACCGCTGTTCACGCTGCTCACTGCTCACACGCTGCTCCACGCCTTGCGGCAGCGGATCGCAGCTGCGCGCACCGAGCGCTTGTTGTCGTCGACCGCGCCGCCGCACGTGGCCAGCACCTGGCGCCGCACCGGGTGCAGCATGTGGTAAGGCAGCGTGGCCATCGCGCCCTCCAGGCAGCCGAGCGCAGCCTCACGCACGCACGCGCTCCCAGGCAGCGTCACCAGCCCGCACAGCGCGCTCGTCATGCGCTGCGCCTCGTCAGACAGGTGGGCCGGCACGGGCGGCACCGCGGCACCCTGCGCCTCGCTGGCCTTGGCCTCCTGGTCGGACAGGAAGACGCGCAGCACGCGCAGCGCGCCCGACAGCGCCGCCGCCTCGCCCTCGCCAACGCCCACGCCGCCGCCCCCCCGCGTCTGCTGCTTCTGCGCCTGACCGTCCTGCGTCGCTCGACCAGGCTCGCCCCGCCCCAGCGGCAGCACCGCGAGCGCCTGCACGAGCGCGGGCACCGCCCGCGCGCCCTCTCCGCGCACGAGCGCCGCGGGCGCGGATGCCAGAAGGTGGCACAGTGCCAGCAGCGCGCCGCGCGGCGGGCCCTGCTCTGGGTGCTGCACGCCCGTGCCCGTGCTCGACCCCGCCTCCGCGCCGCCTGGCGCCAACGCGCCGCTCAGCGCGGCCAGCGCTGCGTTGAACGCCTTCTGCTGCCACAGCGGCCGCGACAGCGCGCCGGGGCTGAGGCACCCGAGGCCAGGCAGGCGCGCGCCGTGGCCGCCACACGCGCCGCCGCGGCGCGCGACCGGCGGCGACCCGCACACGACGCACGCAAACAGCTGCGCGGCGGCGTCGACGAGCTCCTCCCTCTCGCGCTGCTGCTGCTCCTCCTGCCCCTGCTCCTGCTGCATCGGATCAGGACCAGGCTGAGTCAGCACCGCGAGCGCGGCCGCCGACGCCTCGCCCGCGCGCGCGTGCGCGCGCCGCGTGAGCGCGTGCGCGCACAGAGCGAGCGCGCGCATTGCGCGCGCGCATCCCCTCGCGCGTGCGAGCAGGCCGCCGTCACCGTCGAGCGCCGCGGCTGCCACAACGTCGGCTGCGTCACCTCTGCGGGTGGGTGAGGGAGTCATAGGTAGGGTGAGGAGTCAGGTGAGCAAGGCGTCCTTATCGAAGCCCTACAACAGGCGGGGTGGCTAAGCGGAAAAACAATGACCTTGCAACTCAGACCGTAAACCGTACCTAGGGGCGGTCGCGAGCAGCGACGCGAGCGCGGCCGCGGCGGGCAGCTCCAGCAGGCGCGGCGACGCGCGCGCGCACGCGAGCTGCAGCAGCGCCGGGGGCAGGGACAGGTACGCGTCGGGCGCGTGCGCGCTGCAGCCGGCGACCGCCGCGCACGCGGCCGGCAGCGCGGACGCGGCGCCCGGGAGCGGGTCGGCGGCGTGGGCGTCGGTGCCCCACTGCTGCTGCTGCTGCCCCTGCCCCTGCTGCTGCTCCTGCTGCTGCCCCTGCTGCTGCTCCGCAGCCAGCTCCAGCGCCACGCCCGCGCGCGCGAGCATCGCCGCGCACACCGCGCCGAGCGCGGCGGCGCCGGCGTCGGGGAGCGCGGGCACGAGCTGGCCGACGACCGCGGCCGCCGCCCACGCCATGGCCGCGGGCAGCGGCAGCACGCCACCTGGTTGGGGGGAGGGGGCTCGTCGGTTATAAGGCCCCGCTGTTGACATACAGGGGGCGCTAGCAGAGACAGGCTGTCACTACAGCTCAACACCCGCGGTGAAGCCCCAGGTTGAATCAATTCTGTGGTGTGATTCAAAAGCCTCTCATACTCCATGGCCGCGGGCAGCGGCAGCCCACCGCCTGGTTGGGGGTGGGCGCTGGGGGGTGAGGTTATCGCCGTCATCGAAAGCGAAGCACAACAGGAGCGACTGAACACCGAGTAAAACACAAGGCCCGAAAAGGCCAAAGCCCGCGAGGCCCCCCCCCCCCCAGCACACAGTCCCCCGTTGTGACGAACTGCAATGATACACTACCCACACGGTTCTGAGAGCGGGCGTGTAAGCGGGCATGCACACCCATGCCCACCCTCGACAATCAGTGAGGCATGGCGCCCCTAACTCGGGAGTGCGGGGGTCGTGTGCGCCGCGACGCACCTGGCTGGATGCCAGGGTCGCCGCCGGTGCCGCTGGCGCTGCTGTAGGACACCGTTTCTGTGGCAGCACCCCTGGAGGCCAACCAGCCCAACCAGCTCAAGGCTTTCATAACACGGCCAACACGGGGCCAACCACAAATTTGGTGCACCACGACACACACACCTGGTTGCATGCCAGAGTCATCGTCGGTGCCCCCGGCGCTGCTGCTGCTGGGGCGCGCGAACGCTGCCGCCGCTGCCGCTGCCGCGGCGCGCGCCTCGAGCGCGCCGAGGATCTGTGCTCGCGTGGGTGGGACGGGGTGGGCGGGGTGGGCGGGGGGTGGTGAGGGCGTGAGGCTGGGTGTTGGAGTTGGGCTGCCAGGCGGAGAGGGTGGAAGCGAGCGGGCACAGATCGGGGCGCTAGGCGAGAGGGGGAACGGTGGGTGGGTGGGGGGGCAACAGCAGCGCGTGCCGTTGACATGCACGCAGCAGTACAGCAGCATGAGCCTCGTCGCCCGCACCGTTGGCACACAACACAGCAGCAGAGCAGCACAGCACAGCACAGCACACAGCGGCACAGCAGCAGCACAGCGGCACAGCGGCACAGCAGCACAGCAGCACAGCAACACAACAGCACAGCAGCACGGCAGCACGGCAGCGGCACAGCAGCACGGCAGCCGCACAGCAGCACAGCAGCACAGCAGCAGAGCAGCGCGTGCCATTGGCAGGCGCGCAGCAGCACAGCAGCAGAGCTTCACGGCCCCCCACCTGCTGCGCGAGCAGCGCGAGCTCTGCCGTCGTCTCTTTGGAGGACTCGCCCGGAAGCTGCCCGCTGGCGCAGCGCGGCAGCCACGACGGGAGCACTCCGCTCGCTAGAGCAGACAGGAGCGCAGAGGCGGTGGCTTGAGCCTCTGGCGTTGCCGTGCCCTGTGTGCATGGTGCGGGTGCGGCGGGTGGGCGGGTGGGTGGTGTGGTGCGAGGGTGGGTGCGTGGTCAGGTGCACGGTGGGATGCTGGGTGCGAGTGGGTGGGGCGGGCGGCAGGGGTTGGGAGGGTGCGCGCGTGCCACAGCGCGCGCGTGCGGTCCCATCTGTCGCCCCTCTGCCCCCCCACCCCCACCCGCCCCTCAGCAATCCAATTTGTCGCCCCTTCGCCCCCCCCTCCCCCCGTTCACCTCCCTCTCAACTCTCAACCCTCGCTCCTTCTTCACGCACCTCCAGCGTACCCCCACCTCCCGCCTGCTCCTCCCCCCTTTCTTCCCCCATTCGTTCGCCGCACCTCCAGCGC
>VFSX01000645.1:0-42500 GCA_016618255.1 Chlamydomonas sp. UWO 241 | reverse complement strand
CACAAGAGACACAAACAGTGCAGAAAACGTGGCCCTGCTGGTCCTCACTGGCAAGGAACGTACCCTGCATACTAACCGGTATCCTAAGCCAGAGCCGCGTTTCTTTACAAGAGAAAGCCCCCATCGGGAAGTAGCCCGCCAGCTCCTCGGAGTGGCCCCGTCAAACAGGGACGGGTCAAAACGCACAGGAAGAACCAATGCAACAACCTGGGTCCTGGTCCTCACTAGGAAGTACCATGCATCCTTCTCAATCTGGGCCGTGTCTCTCGAGACCCACCGGGAGGTAGCACGCCAGCGTCGACACACAAGAGACACAAACAATGCAGCAAACTCGGCCCTGCTGGTCCTCACTGGCTAGGAACGTACCCTGCATCCTACCCGGTATCCTTAAACAGGTTCGCGTGTCTTCATTACCCAAAGTACCCACCGTGAAGTAGCACGCCAGCGTCGACACCAGCTCCTCGGCGTGGCCGTCAAACACGGACGCGTCGACGCACAAATTAAACAAAAGTCACACTTCACCAGGGTCGCGTGTCTGTATTCTCATCCACGCCCCCACCGGGAAGTAGCACGCCAGCGTCGACACACAACAAACACAAACAATGCAGCAAACTCGGCCCTGCTGGTCCTCAGTGGCAAGGAACGTACCCTGTATACTACCCGGTATCCGTTACGAGGGCAGCGCGTCTTCATCACCCAAAGGACCCACCGGGAAGTAGCACGCCAGTGTCGACACCAGCTCCTCCGCGTGGCCGTCAAACACGGACGCATCCACGCCGGCAGTGTGGTAAACGCGCGCTGTTGCCTGCGGGGCGCGGGGTTGAGAGTTAAATCTCAGGGAAAGGGCCGTCAACACGTTAAGGGCAAGAGGGTTTAGGGTTGAGGGGTTCAGGACCAACAGTCGTGACCAAACAGCAGTAATCCTCAGCAGTAATCTCCAGCAGCAATCTCCAGCAGCATAGAACCTGCGCGTGGCCGCCTGCGGGGGGCGGTTGTGGGGTGTATGCAGTTCGGGGCGTGGGTTTCTTTCCTATTCTTTATTTATGGGGCCTCAAACACACGGGCGCGTCTATAGCCGATGGCCCACACCAGAGCAAAATCCGAAAGCGAGCAGCAGCAGGCATTTCTGTCTCAGCCTTTCAGTGGTGTTCGTTTGAATTACAGTAACGCGTGTTACAGCTAGTTACAGGCCAGACGTTGTGACAGTGTTCGTTTGAATTGCAGTCACGCGTGACACAGCCAGTTACAGGCCAGGCGTTGTGACAGGCCGAGCAAGGCCAGCCACAACGCGTAACAACGGTCACGGCTCGGGGCAGAGCCTGACCTCCACCGGACGCAGGTGGTGTCCTGCCGTAAGGCATGGCAGTCACCACACACGACCAATGCCGAGCGGCGCGACTCTGCAGCTAGGCACCACTCTCCTTTACTTCTCCAACTCTCGAGAAAAAGTATGACGGTCCAAACGGGTGGGTGGGTGGTAGATCAGAGGCTGACAACGGTACTGGAAGCGGAAAGCGGAGCGGTGCTAGCGACCCAAGAAGACGGATAGGAATCTTGGGGTGCTAGCACCAATCAGAGGCGCTCCGTACTTCTTACTTTGCACTTAGAAAGTAGCTTCCGACAGAAACTCCAGTTTTCTAGGTAGAAAGGGTACCCATCTAGGGATAAAATAGGAAACCACCAGCGCGGGTCATTCTCTTTGCCTCACACACACGATTTGTGTGCCCTCTCCCTCTGTTCCTGTCTCCCCGTCTCCCTCTCTCCCCCTCTCTCCCTCTCTCTCCCTCTCTCCCTCTCTCCCTCTCCCTCACTCTTTCTCTCTCCCTCTCTCCCTCTCCCTCTCTCCCTCTCTCCTTCTCTCCCTCTCCCCTCTGTCTCCCCCTCTCTGTGTCCCCCTCTCCCTCTCTCCCTCTTTCCCTCTCTCCCTCTCTCCCTCTCTCCCTCTCTGCCCCCCTCCTTCTCTCCCTCTCTCCCCCTCTCCCCCCCTCCTCTCCCTCCCTCCCTCCCTCCTCCTCCGTCCCTCCTCCCTCCCTCCTCCTCTCTCCTCTCTCCCTTCCCCTCTCCTCTCTCCTCTCTCTCCCTCTCCCTCTCCCCTCTCCTCTCCCTTTCCTCTCCCTCTTTTTCCTCTCTCTCTCCCCTCTCCCTCCTCTCACCCTCTTCCCTCTCCCTCCCTCTCTCCCTCTCCCTCCTTCTCTCCCTCCTTCTCTCCCTCTCCCTCCCTCTCTCCCTCCCTCCCTCTCCGCTCCCAACCCCCCACACCTGCACAATTTGAAACAAGAGCAGCAGGCAGCGCGGGTCCTTCTCTTCATCGATCGCGGTGAGCGTGCCCCCCCCCCCCCCCAAAAATAAAAAAAACTCTTCTTCCCTCTTCTAAACCCTTAACCCTAAATCAACATCTAGGACACACCTGCACAATTTGGAACGAGAGCAGCAGGCAGACTGGGTCCTTCTCTTCGCCAATGGCAGTGAGCATCCCCCCCCACGGCGTCCCCCACTCCCACCCCCACCCCCCACCACCACACTCTTCTTCCCTCTCTTAAACCCTTAACCCCTTAGGTTACACCTGCACAATTTGGAACGAGAGCAGCAGGCAGCGCGGGTCTTTGTCTTCATCGATCGCGGTGAGCGCGGCGTCAGCAACGTCCACACACAAACACACACACACACACACACGCTTCTTCCCTCTTCTTCCCTCTTCTTCCCTCTTCTTCCCTCTTCTTCTTCCCTCTTCTTCTTCCCTCTTCTTCTTCCCTCTTCTTCTTCCCTCTTCTTCTTCCCTCTTCTTCCCTCTTCTTCTTCCCTCTTCTTCCCTCTTCTTCTTCCCTCTTCTTCCCTCCTCTTCTTCCCTCTTCTTCCCTCTTCTTCCCTCTTCTTCCCTCTTCTTCCCTCTTCTTCCCTCTTCTTCCCTCTTCTCCTTACCCTAAACCCTAAACAGGAACCGCCTGACCAATATGAAACGAGAGCAGCCGACAGCCAACAGACACACAGACACACACACACACACACATCCCATCTCCCCCTCCCATACTCCCACACCTGCACAATTTGGAACGAGAGCAGCAGGCAGCGCGGGTCCTTTTCTTCGTCGATCGCGGTAAGTGTGGCGTCAGCAATGTCCACACCGGCAATTGCGGCTGCTACGCCGTGCTCCTGTGTGTGTGTGTGTGTGAGCGCGCGCGTGTGCGTGTGTGTGTGTTGTGTGTCAGCGTGGCGTCAGCGACGTCCACACCGGCCATTGCGGCTGCCGCGCAGTGTTCCTGTGTGTGTGTGTGTGTGTGTGTGTGTGTGATCAAAGCGACAAGTGGTCACCCGCTAGTGACATATGCTAGCGCGTGTGTGTTGCCCCCACCCCCCTGGAGCAGCGCCAGCCACAGCTGCAGGGCCGCCTGGCGGCCTGGCCCCCCTGCCAAGCCGCCTGCCCCTGCCAAGCCCCTGCCCTGCCCCTGCCATGTCCCTGCCCAATCCCCTGCCCATGCCGCGCCCCATGCCCCTGCCCTGCCCCCGTCATGTCCCTGCCGCGCCCAGCTATGCCTCTGCCATGCCGCCTGGCCCTGCCCCTGCCCAGCTATGCCGCTGCCGCGCCCCTGCCCCTTCCCTGCCCCTGGCACGCCCCTACTAACGCACACACACACACACCTGGAGCAGCGCCAGCCACAGCTTCAGTGCTGCCTGGCGGCCTGGCCTCCCTGCCATGCCCGTCCCTGCCAAGCCTCTGACGCGCCCCTACAAACGCCCACACACACACCTGGAGCAGCGCCAGCCACAGCTGCAATGCTGCCTGGCGGCCTGCCCCCCTGCCATGCCGCCTGCCCTTCCCTGCCCCTGGCACGCCCCCCCCAACGCCCACACACCCACCTGGAGCAGCACCAGCCACAGCTGTAGGGCCGCCTGGCGGCCTGGCCCCCTTGCCATGTCCCTGCCCATGCCAAGGGCCCCCCTGACACGCCCCTGCCATGTCCCTGCGACAACACTGCCCATGCCGCGCCCCATGCCCCTGCCCTGCCCTGCCCGTGCCGTGCCGCGCCCCATGCCCCTGTCCTGCCCATGCCATGTCCCTGCCCCTCCCAGCTATGCCCCTCCCAACGCCCACACACCCACCTGGAGCAGCGCCAGCCACAGCTGCAGGTTTGCCTGGCGGCCTGGCCCCCCTGCCATGCCGCCTGCCCCTGCCAAGCCCCCGACACGCCCCTACCAACGCCAACATACCCACCTGAAGCAGTGCAAGCCACAGCTGCAGGGCCGCCTGGCGGTCTGGCCGCGCCAGCGGAGGCACCTGCAAAGCAGAGAGACGAGTGCACAGTGGTAGAGTTACTGGTCACAGCATGGGCACACACACGCACGCGTGCACACACACGTGCACGCACACACACACGCATGCACACACACGCACATGCACGCACATACACACACACACGCCCACACGCACACACGCCCATACACACGCACGCATGGTCACACACACGCACGCATGGTCACACAAACGATCACACACACACACACACACACACACACACACAATCACACACACACACACGCCCATATACACACGCACGCACGGTCACACACACGCACACACACACACACACATACGGCGCGGCAGTATACCGTATACGTGGGCCCGTAAACCGTATAGTAACAGTAATACGGGGTTTCCAGCTGAGCAGGCTACTCTTCTACTAGAGACACCCGCCGATACCGTATATATAATACCGTATAATGTATGCCGTATATGTATACGATATATTGTACAAGGGTATACGTTATAAGTTCATAAGCTCTTCGCCAGGGGCTCCCGCCCTGGCGCCGCTCGATGGCGGACAACCGGGACAACTGCGCTTGGTACTGGGCGGCTGAAAATCTGGAAATTTACCCTGAGCGGCTGTGACGCACAGCGCTACTGATGAACTGGTCCTGATGGGGCGAGGCTATGTGGCAGATGGGGCAGCGGTACGATGGAGAGCACGATGCACGATGGCGAGAATTGCGGCGAGCATGCACCCCTCTCACAACGATCGGAACTCAAGCAGATTGCGGCTCCTAATGGTTTACTGTGCCTGGATGGAAGAGAGAGACGGATGGCGAGAAATTGAGAAACATGGGAAGCGAGGCACATGCGGCTAGGCTTTGTGAGGAGGTTGTGGCGCAGGGGTTCCCTGCCCCAAGGCGCAGATTATAGATGGCGCAGATTATAGATGGCGCAGCAATCAATACACTAGCTGTGCGGCATGGGGCGAGTCGAGGCCCCACCAGCGGGCGGGCACCATAATGGAGATGGCGGTTAAGAACGGGGAATGAGGCTAAAGGGAGAGGATACGGGTTACAGATGCCAAAGGGGACGGCGGAACAAGGATCAGCCATAGGTGTCACGGGGAATGGCTAAAGAACGGGAATGGGGCGGGTGGTACGGGTGCTGGCGCGCATGGAGCGCGGCGCGGCGCATGGAGATCGCATGGCGGCGCCCATGCATGGACGAGATTGCTGGCGGGCATACAGGAGATTGCTGGTGGGCATGGAGGAGATTGCTGGCGGGCAAACAGGAGATTGCTGGCGGGCGTGGAGGAGATTGCTGGCGGGCATGGAGGAGATTGCTGGAGCCAATGGCGGCGGCGGGACTAGTAGTAGAACACAGGCGCACACCAACAATGCGTTGCTGTCACTACCTGGGTGGTATAGGTTGGATCTGGGGGCCCAGTGTCCTGTCTAGGTCCAGTGCGTGCGCGCGTGTGGGGGTTTACCCTCGCCCCAGGTAGCCAGCCAGTTTCCCACTGAAACTGAGTTTAAGGTGTCGGGCGCTAGCGCCGACACCGGTCTTATACATCATTACTGGTGTCACAGACTGTAAGATCCATCATCATCATACGTGTATACCCTTGATTCCTTGATCCGATTGAGACGGGAACGGTGGATTCGGATGCCTCACATGATGGGCATCACAAATCTACTTTTACAAGCATACTTTGCTATGTTTGGTTTAGAGGAAACACAAAACTAGGTTTTTCTCACTGCATGGCAGCCGGAGCGTCCCTGCGTTCCATGCAACCACCATATTCTTCCCTCCACCCTATGCTGCATCCAAGCGTTGTTCTGGATAGCCCTTGTCATTAGCTGTCCAGTGCAAGTCGAATCATCGAAATCCATGCAGTTTCAAGGGAGTTGGAGCATTTACGCCTTTTACTTGTCTTCCAAAAAAATGGTGTATACGGTACACATCCCGCCGTATACGGTATTTATACCGTCACGGTATACATACGGTATATACCGTTTACGTATACCGTGCCGCGCCCTACACACACACACACACACACCACACACCTACACACGCACCTGCGCCGTCTCCGCAAACTTGCGCACCAGCGCGACCGCCTCGGCTTCTGGAAGAGGCTCCAGGCCGTCCTGTGTGGTGCATGGCGTGGGTGGGTTTAGGGGTCAGGGTTTCAGTTTTCGGTTAGGGTGTTAAATAAGGGTTTTGACGGTTCAAGGGCTCCAGGCCGTCGAGCGTGGTGCGTGGCGCGGGTGGATGGGTGCCAGTGGTTCCGCCATGGATCTCGGGGGGGGTGATGGCTCAACCCGGGCCTCACGGCTCGCTCCCCAATCTCGACCTGAGGTAGACGATTCTTTGCGAAGAGGGTGTGAGAGAGTCGATTTTCACACTTCGGGGGGTCGAATTTCGCGCAATCTCAAGCCGACACGCCAGCCCGAATCGGCCAATCTCAACCCGAAAGTGCACTTTGCCGGGTTGCGGGTTGGCTAACGGAAACACTGGTGGGTGCTTGGAGTCCCTTTCCTGTCTCTAGTTTGGCTCCTTCTCTGTCCCGGCCTCGGCCTGTTCTTCATTTTGTTGAGCTGTAGTGACAGCCTACGGTCACACATTGACTGCCTGTTACTACTACTGCTTTTCCACGGCTATCTGTTTGTCACACGAGCTCTTTGCTGCTCTTAGATATTGCTTACTGAGATCTTATCTGAATCTTTCTGATTGATTACTCCAGGTTTATTATCTGTGTGGACTTTCTCCCTCCCTGGCAGACGGACTGGGCAGCACACGCCACTCTGATCGTGGCGTGTCCCTGTCCCTGTTCCTTGTCTCTGCCAGGTGAGTAGGTTTGCCCCTTGCAGTCTGGCTCTGGCTAGGCACTGCTATGCTGCAGCCTGCCTGTAAGCCTGAGGGCTGCTATGCAACCCCCTTCAGCAGCACATGCCTCTCTCCCCTTCCCCTCTGTAAACTCTGATCGTGGCGTGTCCCTGTCCCTGTTCCTTGTCTCTGCCAGCGCCCCCTGTATATCAACAGGTTATGGGTTCGCCTCACGCTACCTCTACGCTCGAGCACATCCTCGCGTGACGAGTTCAAATCCGAGTCCCGTCGACGTGGTGAGTGCTCCCACCTCCGCTCGCCGACCTCATCAGAGTATCCACGCTGCGTGCGTGAACCTACGCCGTAAGGCTCGCTTTTTTCGTCCAAGTTCCTACGGAGCGTCACCATCGTGTTGCATCCTCTACGTCAGCCTCTTTGCGACGCCAGCCTCTTCGCCAGCCTCTTCACCAGCCTCTACGGTCTGCTCTACGGTCTCATTCCTCAACACTAAATCCCCCCCACGATCTCCTTCGATTCCCACAATCCCCCACTAAATCTCCCTCTGCTCTCAGCTCTCTTTCGACCCTCCTACCATGTCTGATCGCATTATGACTGGCGGTCCTATCGAGAAGCTGGACTCGTACAACTGGGGCACTTTCAAACCCAACTTTCGTTCTGTCCTGCGCGCCAAGAACATGAGCTACACCATCAAGGAAGACAGTGTTGCTCCAGTGCCGGCCGACGACGCAAAGAATCAGGAGGTGGCCCTCGGACTCCTCCACCTGTGCGTCTCTCCTGAAATCTTGTGCCACATCATCGACTCCGAGACTGTGCTCAGCGCGTGGAACATTCTCAGCAGCATCTTCACCGCATCGCACGCTTGGGGGACCTCAGGCGCGAATTCTACCAGATGTGCATGAGCACACAAGAGTCAATGGGTAGCTTCTACTCGCGCATCGTGACCAAGCGCACTGAACTGCGCGACGCCGACGAGCACATGACCAACGCCGCCGTTCTCAGCGTTCTCCTGATGGGCGTGCCCGAGGAGTACGGCCCCTCAGTCGCGCGGTTTGAGGGCCTTCACGGCCCAGCATTGCCCGACATCAGCGTGGTCATCGCCGTTCTGCTCGAGGCGGAGCGCCGCTTCACGGCCACCAAGGTCAAGGTCAACCACGACCCGAGTGTGTCAGCACACTACTCGAGCGCGCTGCACAACGACCAGCGCGGCTCAGGCGTGCGCGGCACCTGCAACTACTGCAACCAGCCTGGCCACTGGGAGGTTGACTGCCCCAAGAAACACCAGCTGCGCCACATGGACGCGCGCTCGTCCGGTGGCGGCAGCGGCGGTCGCGGCGGCGGCGGCAGCGGCGGCGGCGGGTACAACTACAACTCCGGCAGCGGCGGCGGCGGGTACAACTACGACTCCGGCAGCGGCGGCGGCGGGTACAACTACGACTCCGGCGGCGGCTACGGCGCCCCCGGCTCTGGCGGCAGCGGCGGCGGCGCCCCCCGCTCTGGCGGCAGCGGCGGCTACGGCGCCCCCCGCTCTGGCGGCAGCGGCGGCTACGGCGCCCCCCGCTCTGGCGGCAGCGGCGGCTACGGCGTCCCCCGCTCTGGTGGTGGCGGCGGCAACCACCGCTCCGGCGGCGCCGGAGGCGGCAACCACGGCTCCGGCTGCGGCTACGGCGCCCTCGACTCCTCCTCCTCCAACTGCAACATCGGCCACCGCACGCAGTCCGCCACCGCGCGTCCCCGCCACAGTGCTGGTGGGGGCGCGCGCGTGGCCATACTGAGCGCTGCATCGCGCCCTGCGTCATCCGTCCGCTGGGCCGACCAGTACGAGCACCACCGCGAGGAGCGCCGCGACGGCCGCAAGGTTGTCGCGATGGTGGCTGCTGCGTCCACACCATCATCAGACGCGCGCGCGCACCGCCGCCCCCCGCCCTTCTCTGTCATCGACGAGTCAGACTCGGATGATGATGGCTCGCCACCTCCGCTCGTCGACGACAACGACAGCTCAGATGATGAGGGCCCCGAACCTCGGGGGCAGCCGACCGTGCGGCTTCCTGAGTCGCCACGCATCGTGCGCGCTCTCGCCTCGTCCTACACCACCAAGCGTCTCGGCTACACGGTGGACTCCGGCGCCAGCCGCCACATGACCGGCAAAGAAGGCCTGTTCTCCAGCCTCAACAAGTCTGCGCCCCCGCAGACGGTCCTCTTCGCCAACGGAGAGTCTCTGTCGTCTGCTGGTGAGGGCATCATCCAGCTCAAGTCCAAGATGCCCGGCTCCGTCGTCGAGCTGCAGCGCGTGCTCTATGTACCAGGCATCGCGCACAACCTCATCTCGGTGTCGGCAACAACCAAGCTCGGCGCGCACGTCGCCTTCTCTGCACAGAGCTGCCAGCTCATCAGCAACGGTGACGTCCACCTCGAGGGCTTCAAGAGCAACGGCATCTACATCGTTGAGGCGGAGACGATCATGGCGCCGACGGTCGAGACTGCGCAGATCGCCAAGTCGAGCTCCAGCCCTTCGCTCTGGCATGCTCGCTTCGGGCACCTGGGCTACAACAACCTGTCCAAGGTGTCCCAGATGGTCACTGGCATGCCGGTCTTCGACCCCGACGAGACCAAGGCTGCGGCTGCATCCCTGTGCACGCCGTGCATCACAGGCAAGTCCTCACGCGGGCCTCTCGTCGCGTCCAAGTCTCCTCCGAACCTGCTGCTGCATGTTCTGCACTCAGACCTCATGGGGCCGCTCAGCCCAGCCTCGCGCGGCGGCGCGCGCTACGTGATGACGGTCATCGAGGACTACTCCCGCTACTCGCTCGTCTTCCTCCTCAAGAACAAGTCTGACGCTTCTCACTCCATGCGCCAGGCCATCGCGTTCTTCGAGTGCCAGACTGGAGCGTCGGTTCGCAACGTTCGCTCCGACCGCGGTGGAGAGTTCATCAACCACGCGCTCTACGACCACTACAAGGCCAAGGGCATCGTACCGCAGCACACGATGCCGCACACGCCGGAGCAGAACGGCGTCGCTGAGCGCATCAACCGCACGCTCACCGACAAAGTGCGCCCCATGCTCGCGCACTCCGGCATGTCCCTCGGCTACTGGGGCGAGGCCATGCTCGCGGCCAACTACCTTCGCAACCTCTCGCCGTCTTCTCACTCAAACAAGACGCCCCATGAGCTGCTCTTCAACCGCGTGCCTGACGTCTCCCACCTGCGCGTGTGGGGCTGCCCGGCTTTCATGCTACAGCCCAAGGCAACGCGCACCAGCAAGCTGTCACCCGTCACGCTCCCCTGCATCCTCGCCGGCTACGCCGACGGCAGCAAGGACGGCTACCGCGTGCGCACTTTCAACGGAGCGATCAGGATCAGCCGCGACGTCACGTTCGACGAGCTGTTCTCCACCAAGGTGCTGCCTGTGTGCATCCCTGACTCGGTCGACATGTCCGGCCTGTTTCCCGACGAGTCTGCGCCTGCGTCGGCTCCTTCTCCTCCCCAGCCTGCTATTCCCCCTGCTGTCACCCCTGATGCCGGCTCCGACGACGACGACGGTGCCGGCGGCGGCGAGGGAGGCGACAGCGACGGCTCTGGCAACGGAGACGACACGTCGCCCGTGGGAGCTATAGCTCCGCGCCGCGGCGAGCGCTCTCGGGGCCCTCCGATCCGCTACACGCCTGAGGCCCACTCTGCGGTCATGACTGAGCCGCCTGGTCTCTCTGAGCCCACCACGTTCAAGGAGGCGACATCTGCTGCCAACCCGTACTCCTCACAGTGGAAGCAGGCGTCAGACGAGGAGATCTCCTCTCTCATGGAGAACGGCACGTGGGAGCTCTGCCAGCTTCCCAATGGCTTCTCTGTACTCCCCGTGCGCTGGGTCTACAAGTTCAAGCGCGACGCGACCGGCCAGGTCGTCCGGTTCAAAGCGCGCGTCGTCGCCAAGGGATTCAAGCAGGTCGAGGGAGTCGACTACCTTCAGACCTTCGCGCCGTGTGCTGACAAGAACTCCTTCCGAGTGGTGCTCGCCATCGCATGCGAGCGCGACCTCGAGATGGAGCAGCTCGACATCAAGACGGCTTTCCTCAACGGCGAGCTGGAGGAGACGATCTACATGCAACAGCCACCTGGCTACGAGGTCGGCGGCCGCGACATGGTCTGCCGCCTCAAGCGCACGCTCTACGGCCTCAAGCAAGCGCCGCGAGCGTGGTACCTCAAGCTGTCCGAGGAGCTGGCCAAGATCGGGTTCTTCCCCTCCAACGCCGACCCCTGCCTGTTCATCATGAAGTCCAACGACTTCACCGCCGTCATCGTCCACGTTGACGACATGCTGGTGGTCGGCCGCCCCAAGATCGTCGCTCACACCAAGCACATGCTCAGCCAGGCCTTCACCACCACTGACATGGGCCCGGCGGCCTTCTACACGGGCATCGACATCGAGCGCGACCGCGAGCACCGCACGCTCAAGCTCAAGCAGCGGCGCTACACCATCGACGTGATCGAGCGCTTTGGGCTGGTCGACGCCAAAACCAAGGCGCAGCCCATCAGCCCCACCACCAAGCTGTCCAAATCGGTGGGCGAGCTGCTCGACGAGAAGCACCGCCACCTCTTCATGGAGCTGCTCGGCAGCCTCCTCTACCTCGCCGTGTGCACGCGCCCCGACATCTCGCAGACCGTGGGAGTTCTGGCGCGCTACATGTCCTGCCCTACAACTGCGCACCTCGAGGCCGCCAAGCAAGTGCTCCGCTATGTCTCTGGCACGCGCAACTTTGGCATCTGCTACGGCAACTCGGGCCAGCTGGTCGGCTTCTGCGACTCTGACTACGCCGGCGACCCGGACACGCGCCGCAGCACGTCGGGGATTGTGTTCATCCTCAACGGCGGCGCGGTCATCTGGTGCAGCCGCGTGCAGCCAACCGTCGCCGCGTCGACGCTCGAGGCCGAGTACATGTCTGCCTCGCTCTCTGCCAAGGACGCGCTCTGGTGCCGCAAGATCCTGCCTGAGCTCGGCCTCTCGTGCAACATGGTCAACATCAACTGCGACAACCAGGGCGCGCTCAAGCTGATCTCCAACCCCATCGCCTCTCAGCGGTCCAAGCACATCGACGTGATCCATCACTTTGTGAGGGACCGCGTGTCGCGCCGCGAGATCTGCTTCCACTACGTTGCGAGCGAGCACAACGCGGCAGACATTCTGACCAAGCCGCTGACGCTGGTCAAGTTTGTGTACTGCCGCAACCTCATGGGCATCAAGGAGTGACCGCGTGGGAGTGTTGAGCTGTAGTGACAGCCTACGGTCACACATTGACTGCCTGTTACTACTACTGCTTTTCCACGGCTATCTGTTTGTCACACGAGCTCTTTGCTGCTCTTAGATATTGCTTACTGAGATCTTATCTGAATCTTTCTGATTGATTACTCCAGGTTTATTATCTGTGTGGACTTTCTCCCTCCCTGGCAGACGGACTGGGCAGCACACGCCACTCTGATCGTGGCGTGTCCCTGTCCCTGTTCCTTGTCTCTGCCAGGTGAGTAGGTTTGCCCCTTGCAGTCTGGCTCCTCTGGCTAGGCACTGCTATGCTGCAGCCTGCCTGTAAGCCTGAGGGCTGCTATGCAACCCCCTTCAGCAGCACATGCCTCTCTCCCCTTCCCCTCTGTAAACTCTGATCGTGGCGTGTCCCTGTCCCTGTTCCTTGTCTCTGCCAGCGCCCCCTGTATATCAACACATTTGTCACTCTATCTCTCTGTTACTCTGTCGGGTTAAGGTTTCATATAAAATGTTCCTCCCCCTCCGCCCCCAAATACACAAGGTGCGTGATGGAAGCATGGGGCGGTTGTTGGCGGGTTTCAGAGGAGGGGGGTGGGGTGCACGCGCGCGCAACAGAATGACGATTGACAGAGAGAGTCCAGGGACCCCCCCTCCCCCCAGACACACACATACACACACACACATACACACACACACACACACACACACCTGCTTGCGCCGTAGAATCGCTGTCAGCGCGCGTGCCGCCGGCTCTGTCGATGACCAGTCAGCAAGCCGGTCCCCCAGGAAGGGTACGATCAGCGACAGTTGCTCCAGCAGCAGCACGGTCGGCGCGCCCGTCACAACCTCCGCCAGCGCCTGTTGTGATTGTGGTTGTGGTTGTGGTGGTTGTGGTTGTGGTTGTGGTGGTTGTGGTGGTGTGGTGTTTGTGACGGAGCTGTACGATCAGCGGCAGTTACTCCAGCAGCAGCACGGCCAGCACGCGCCCGTCGCAACCTCCGCGGGCGCCTGTGAGTTGTGATGTTTGTGGCAGGGTGGGGGGGATAGGTGTTGCTACTGTTGTGGTGGTGATGTGTGTGTGTGTGTGGGGGGGGTAGGCCGCCGCCGCCGCGCTTTTTCCGGCGCGTTTTTTTTTGCAGTGATATACAGCGGCAACACGTGCATGGCATGGCTTGAGTAAAGCTGATTCTGCTGCACAACGCCGCTGAAAAAATCACTGGTGTGCGCGTGGGTGCGTGTGCGCATGCAGGGCACAGTCCACCACAGCATTGTGCGTGCTCACCCGCGTGCCCATGCCCCGCTTCAGGTGGTCGGAGCTCGTGCACCACTCCTCCAGGTGGACGACCTGCAGTTGCGTGCGTTGTGCCAGAGCATTGGATTGCTGGGGGTGGGGGGAGGAGCGGGGGGCAGGGAGGAGGGGGGAGCGCAGGATCTAATGCGGCGGCACGTCCGTGCACACAAGCCCAGGGCCTTTCAGAAAGGGCCCCTCTTGTGACCTTTCTAAAGGCAGACGCCCACAAGGGATATCTGGGGACTGTGACTGTGTCAGGTCAGTGGCTAGCAACAAGCTCCACTGGCTGCCACGCATGGGGATCGCATGGGTGCTCATCAGATCTGCATGCATGCGCGACAGATGCAAAGCATCACCCTGCTGGTTGCTTCATGTCATGCGCTCAGATACCCCGCGCACCACTTGCACCACAGTGGTGTCGCCGGCGTGCAGCGACTGGCAAAGTGCCGCTGCCGCAGCTCTGCGCTGCTCCTCGCTGGCGCTGTCATCGAGGTAAGCAGCCAGAGCAGCAAACCCACTGCCAGGCATCCCCTCGCTCCCAGCCCCTCCTGACATCGCCGCTCGAAATGGCGAAAGCTCGCGTGTGGGTTTTTTCGGGTGTGGGGTCCTCACGAAGTGTTGCGTAGCAGCGCCATCCACTTTAGCTACGCTACGCTGCACCACAGCCGTTATTCTGTGGTTGTAACCTCGCACACACGGTGCAGGGCGTAGCGTGGTGACTCCACTTGTTGCCAAAAACTTAGCCCCCCTCCTGCCTCGTCACCTTTCGGCGATTATCGGTGAGGACACGGTTTCTTGACGATCAGTCACGCATGCTAGGAGAGGGCAAGGTTGTGCAGCAGTTTTTGTAGACTTCTTCGGCTGGTGAAAGGGGACTGTACTCTCACGCGCGCAGCGGCAGATCTCGACACCAAGTTCTGCATGCGCAGAGCTCGGCAGTGTGCACAGCGATCCTTTGGAGGGGGGGGGGGCCTGACCCATGCCCCTGTGACTTGCTCGCAGAGGCCACATGGGCTCGCACGCGAGCTGGTGAAGTGAAGCTGTCGCCGTGTTCAGGAGGTGCGTGCACGTTGCTCTCTTGTGTGTGCGTGAGGGCAGACACGGCAGGCAGAACTGCCTTCCACACACACTGTGCGTGGACGCCCGGCTGTGGCTGCATGCTGCTGCCGGTAAGGGATGGCGTGCATGATAGCATGGTGCTACCTCCATGCATGAGCACACGCGCATGCATCACGCCGCATGTACGAGACGGCCCCATGCATGCATGCCACATGCAGGGGTCGGCTGCGACGATGCAGCAGCAGGCGTGTGACTGCGCGTGCGAGGCGGGAGGGTCCGCCATCAAGTCACTCGACGAGCAGCTGGCGGCTGGGGCGCCTGAGAGCAGTAGCGGCAGTTGCGTCGGACCATCAGCTGGGGCGGCAGCATCAGGGACGGGGGGCGATTCCAATGGGCAGTGCGGCGCGTCGACCACTGGCGTTGCAAACGCCGCCGGCGCCGGCGGCGGTGAAGGCGAAGGGTCGGTCGGGGAGCCGCCTCACCCCACGGGCAAGCTCATCCTCGGGCCACCAGACTTTATGCGGAAGATGGACCTTTTCCGGAGCCAAGGCCGCTCGCGGCTCGGCAAGCCTGTGACAACGCGCTTTGCGGCGCCAGCGGCAGTGGAGGCGACGGCGGCCGGCGCTGGTGAGAGGCAGACGGGCTGGGGCGTGTGTGGGCGTGTTGGTGTACGCACCCGCCGCCGGCTTACGAGACTCGCCCCGCTCTTTCTCCCCCCTCTTGCTCCCCCCCTCTTGTTGCCCCCCCCCCCCTCTCTCCGCAGGTAATGGCAAGGGGTGGGCAGCCAACGGCAGCGACCACTCGTGGCCACCATGCACACACGCACACACAGGCACACACAGGCATGCACGCACACGGGCACTCACGCACACACATACACAGGCACACACACAGGCACACACGCAGAAACACACCCACACACACGCACCCACGCGCACACGCGCGTACGCACACAGGGGAGGAGATTGTGTCGCCATCCACAACCACAACGTGCGCGGCGATGGGCGGGCTAAGCGTCGCATCTGGCTCGGCGTTGGCTGGCTCTGTCGGCTCGGGATCATCAGGCGACGCAGCGACGGGGGGCGCACAGGAAAAGTCACCCTGAGTCGCCTTGATCATGGCCGTGGTCACCGCGGCCGGTGCTGATCGTGACCTCTCTGCCGCCGGGACGCGATCGCGACTGGGCAGCGAGCCCAGTCGCACCGATGATGGGTTTACAGGTTTTTCTCGTACGCGCCCGGAGGACCCCGGGGCGTGAGTTAAGGCCTAGACTACGCGTCTAGGGGAGCTCTACTAAGAGCGCCCGCAAGGCGACGCAGTGCGCCAGCCTACCAGTCGCACCAATGATGGGTAGCGTAGATCGGGCGCGGCTCAGGCTCGCCATGCGGCGCAGCGGACGCGTGCGTGATGAGTCGACGTGGCGGGAGCGGGGTGTGCGCCTCAAGTGGTGGCGGGCCTGGCTCTGACTCCGGTGGCTCGGGCTCTCCTCTGCCGGCGCAGCGGCTGCGGACGCATGCACGCCGAGTGGTGATGGGAGCGGGGTGTGCGCCTCAAGTGGTGGCGGGCATGGCCCTGGCGGCTCGGGCTCTCCTCTGGCGGCGCAGCGGCGCAGGGGACGCGCGCGACGCGTGGGCATGACGGGAGCGGGCGCGCGCTCTGGCGGTGGCAGGCCTGGCTCTGACGGCTCGGGCTCTCCTGTCGCGGCTGGGGACGCACGGCGCGGCGCGACGTCGTGAGTGGTCCGTCACAATCATGATCCGTGATCACCGCGGTCGTCGGGGTGCATCACGATCCCACCGACGACCGACGTCACGGCTCCGGGCATGATGCGCGTGCGGGCGCACGCGCGGGGTGCAGGTGTGAGCGCCGTTGGGTGGGCAGGGCTGCGCCCCCCAGTGGATGGTCGTTGCGAGCGATTGAGCCGCAACCCCCTCCCCCCCCCTCCCTGGCTCGGTCGGGCGGCTCTGGACCCCCCTGGCTCGATTGAGCCGCAACCCCCTCGCCCCCCCCTCCCTGGCTCGGTCGGGCGGCTCTAAACCCCCCTGGATCGATTTAGCTGTAACCCCCTCACCCCCACCCCCCCCTCCCTGGCTGGATCGGACGGCTCTGGATCGGACCGTCTGGCGAGTGGTGGCAGCGGCACGCAGAGGCACGCGCACATCTGGCTGTGACTGGTCTGTTGACTGGGTATGTTGACCGGTCTGTTGACTGGTCTGTTGACCGGTCTGTTGACTGGTCTGTTGACTGGGTCTGTTGACTGGTCTGTTGACTGAGTCTGTTGACTGATTCTGTGACTGGTCTGTTGACTGGTCTGTGACTGGCCGCGATGACCACGATTGGGCCCGGTTGCGCCTCCAATGGTCATGGGAGTGAGTTTTTAGCCGTGGGTTCCCAGCCCCCCCCCCCCCCTTCTTCTCCCCACACACACACCGGGTTGGGGCAAGCTAGTGTTTTGATGTTTTGCGTGCTCATATGTAACCCCTGAACCCTACTGAAGGCCGCATAGGGCCCGTGCGCTGCACACCACCACCATGCGCACGGTATATCTATGTAAGGTGTGTTTGTCGCAGCTGTTTTGGATGTGGGCGCGACCTCACGACGAATGAATACACCCTACGGCGAGCCCCTCTGCTCCTCCTATGTACAACTTCCCTCCATCTCGGTCTCCCCGCCACGCAGCAAGCCCCCCCCCCCTCTCTCTCCCACTCTACTCGCACATGTCTCTCATCTTCTGTTCACTGCCAGTCACAGCCCCACGCTACGCCCTCTCCCCACTCGCACACCATCTCTTACACATATTCCCCCATCCCCTCGCATACCACCTCTCGCGCACCGCCTCTTGCATCCCGCCTCGCGACTGCAACGAGTTGTCACCACTGCCACCGGCGCGTGGGTCTGCCCCGCTCAACTTTTTCGCGTTCGGCAGGCCTGCGGTCGCGTTTTATTCCCCATCCCCCCTTGTTTCGCCCGTGGCTGCCAACTTGGTCGCTCCTTCCTGGTGGCCTGACTCCGTGCTGGCGATCACTTGCTCACAGTCGGCAGATCTGCGCGGGCCCACCCGCTTATGCCGCCTTCCACATACGACACCTGCAGGCGCGGAGAAGGTGAGAACATCACAGGGCTGATGGCGCACGGCACGGCATCATTGAGGGCAGGGGGTGGGTGGGTGGGGGTGGGTGGGGCAGCTGCCAATGCCGACCTGGTTCAGTGTGTGTGTGCGCGCGTGCGAGTGTGTGAGAAAAAGGGTGAGGTGGCGTCGAAGGTGCACGCACGCACGCACACACACAAACACGCCCCCCCCCCCCCACACACATGCCCGCCCATGCCCCCACACACACAAACAACCACGCCCCCCCCCCCCACACACACACAAACAACACACACACACACACACACACACACACACCTTAGAATACCCCGCCCTCATCAGGAACGCTGCTGCCTTCAGTGATCGAGACTGGAACCCGGTCGTAACGCCGGGCTTGTTCGCGAGGCTGCCTCCGTTCTCACACACGAGGAAGATCTCCTTGTCTGTGCGTTTGTGCGTGCGTGTGCGTGTGTGCGTGCGCGTGTGCGAGTGTGTTTGCATTGCATGCGCGTGCATGTGCATGTGCACCGGGCTTGTTCGAGAGGCTTCGTTCTCACACGAGGAAGATATCTTTGTCTGTGTGTGTGTATGTAACTGCGCGTGTGCAAGTGTGTGTGCGTTCGTGTGCGTGCGTGTGGGGCACCATACCATCAGTGATCCCCCTGCAAGCCGTATGCCGCTCGGGGCCGAATTTCCCATCTCCCACAAAACCACCCCACACGTGCACTTTGTCGGCGAGGGGTTTCAGGTTGGAAAGCTCTCGCCGAGAGCAGCACAGCGGCATAGCGGCATGCGTTGCGGGAACATCCGTTATGTACTGCGCCTGGTATGCGCGGCCAAAGTTGCTCGAGCCAGTAAAAAAACGAATTATGAACATTCTTCCCGGGGTTCACTGCATGCCATGCCATGCCCTCATGCGTCCCGCCTGCGCGCGCGCTACACGCGTGCCGAGGCGGCACTCTTTCCGCTAGCCCGTTTTATAGTTTTACGCCAACACAGATCAAGGGTCTGCGTGCACACTACACGCGTGCCGAGGCGCACTCTTTCCGCCAGCACGTTTCACAGTTTCACTCCAACACAGATTCAGGGTCTGGGTCTAGCGGCCTTAGTGTGGCAGTGGTGAGGCATGCTGATGACGGCGTTAATGGAGATGAGATATGAAGAGGCCACGGAGATGCTTCGTCTAGGCAGCGGTCCCGATGCAACAGCCACCCTCGCGCAGCGATTTCCTTTTCGGCTCTACACATCCATTTGGCTGTGTTCCGGCTGTAATTGACCTTGCACACAGCTCAACCCACCCAGTGGATTGCAAGTCTGACAAGCCTGCCGGAAAGAGCACGCCAACAGCTTTCAAATGGCCTATGTATGAGGGCGAACGGTCATTGGGAGGTCGACGGTCAAAGCTGTCAAAGCGGTTTCCGGCTGTAGAACAAGTAATTAAAATTCATGAAAATAAAATCGCTGCCCTCGCGCATGTCCAGCAAAGACTTGGCACGAAGGGTGCTACATGTAGGGACCAGCCACTCACTCTTTGGCATTCAGGGTTAAAGGGTTTTGGGTTAAGGGTTTTAGGGCTTGGGGTTTAGGCGCGCTCCCCGCGCAGCCTCCATGAAGTCCTGGTTTAGCTCTGTCTAGGGTTACTCAGGCTCATCTGGTTTGTGTTTTTAGTTTTTTTAGCGCTATGGGTGCTTGCACCTTGCAAGGTCCAGGGGCTAACGGTCCAAAGGCGGTCCCGCGCACTCACTCTTTGGTAGCTCTTCCCGTGCAGCCTCCATAAAGTCCGGGTTTAGCTTGGTTTGGGGATAAAGGTTGAGGGCCTGGGGTTTTAGGGTTTTAGGGTTTCGGGTTCCAGGTTGAGGGCCAACGGTCTAGCTAGGCGGCGGTCCCGCGTGTCCTGCATCAACCCCCAAACTCACTCTTTGGCAGCGCTTCCCGTGCGGCGTCCATAAAGTCTGGGTTTAGCTCGGTCCCGAAGATGCCAAAGAAGGCGAACGCGGCGCGTCGCAGGTTGCTGGGCAGGTCCCAGGCCTGGTGGGAAGAGAGAGAGAGTGAGAGAGAGAGTGAGGGAGAGTGAGAGATTGAGATAGTGAGAGAGAGAGTAAGAGAGGGAGGGAGCAGGTTGCTGGGCAGGTCCCAGCCCTGGTGGTTGGAGAGTGAGATTGAGAGGTTGAGGGAGTGAGAGAGTGAGAGATTGAGAAATTGAGACATTGAGATAGTGAGAGAGTGAGAGAGTGAGAGAGTAAGAGAGTGAGAAAGTGAGAGGGCGAGAGAGTGAGAGAGAGGGATGCGGCGCAGGTTGCTTGGGAGGTCGCACTGCTGGTGGTAAGAATAAGGTCGAGAGAGAGCAAGAGTGAGAGTGTGAGAGAGTGAGAGTGAGAGAGAGTGAGTGAGAGAGTGAGAGAGAGAGGGGGATGGGGTCGTACAGCGACATGTCGACAGGCTACCACTGCTCCCCACCACCGCTGCTGCCACCACCGCCACCGCAACCACTGCCACTGCACTGCCACCACTACCACTGCCACCACTGTCACCATCACAAGCCACTGCCACGGCCACAACCATCACCGCCGCTGCCTTCTACCACCGCCGCCACTGCCACCGCCACCGCCACCGCCACCAGCCAAGTTGACACGCATCTGGATGGCGCAATCCAGCGACACTGACAGGCTTCACTCCGCGTGTTAGCCTAAACCCGTAGCCGCAAAGCCGTAACCCCTGACCCCTGACTAAACCCTTCGCCCTGGACCCTAAAGCCTGCCCTTCCAAAATCCTAACGTCTGATCCGCGCCATGGAATGCGGTCTTAACGCCTGCGACAGTCCGGGGTGCGCCTCAGGCGGTGGTGGGCGCCTGAGGCGGTTTGGATAACGCCTGAGGCGACGCCTGAGGCGATCAGGGGTGCGCCTCAGGCGGCGCCTCGGGCGGTCGGAGCGCCTGAGGCGCCGCCTGATCCGTGCCGTGGAATGGGACGCCTAAGGCGCCGCCTCAGGCGTTGTGAATGCGGTAGGGCTGCAGCATAAACCCCACACCTGGATGGGGCGGTACAGCGGCACCGAGAGGCTCACCTCTGCGTGCAAGCCTAAACCCTCAACCCTACTGCCTTAACCCCTGACCCCCCGACCCCCCCCCCCGCCGTAGAGCTTTAAACCCTGAACCCCTGCAGCCCCTAAAGCCTGCAGAACAACCCACGCGCCTGGATGGGGCGGTACAGCGGCACCGACAGGCTGCCCTCCGCGTGGAAGCCTCACCCTCAACCCTAAAGCCTCAACCCCTGACCCCCCGACCCCACCCCCCTGCCCTAAAGCTTTAAACCTTGAACCCCTGCAGCCCCTAAAGCCTGCAGAACAACCCACGCGCCTGGACGGGCGGTACAGCGGCACCGACAGGCTGCCCTCCGCGTGCAAGCCTCATCCCTCAACCCCTAAAGCCTCTACCCCTGACCCCCTGACACCCCCCCCCCCCCCCCGCCCTAAAGCTTCAAACCTTGAACCCCTGCAGCCCCTAAAGCCTGCAGAACAACCCACACACCTGGATGGGGCGGTACAGCGGCACCGACAGGCTGCCCTCCGCGTGCAAGCCTAAAAACCCTCAACCCTACTGCCTCAACCCTGACACCCCCCCCCCTCAGCCCTAAAGCCTTAAACCCTGACCCCCTGCAGCCCCCTAAAGCCTGCAGCACAACCCACGCACCTGGATGGGGCGGTACAGCGGCACTGACAGGCTCCTCTCCGCGTGGAAACCTGCTAAACCCGTAACTCGTAACCCGAAAGCCTCGAGCCTAAATCCTAAAGCCTACCGCCTTGAGAAACCATAATAAACCTTGAAAGTCTCTTCAGGCAATACCAAGCACCTGGATGGGGCGGTAGCGGCGGCACCCACAGGCTCCCCTCTGCGTGGAAGCCTGCTACACCCGTAACTCGTCACCCGTAACCCGAAAGCCTCGAGCCTAAATCATAATAAACCGCTTAGGGGATTGCCCTAGGCGGCCCTACACCATAACAAACCTTGAAGTATTTTCAGGCAACACCGCGCACCTGGATGGGGCGGTACAGCGGCACCGAGAGGCTCCCCTTGGCGTGGAAGTCGGTGAACTTCTGCGCTCGCAAGGTTTGTGGGAGGGTTTGTCATCATCATGGATTCGACAGTCGTGCGTGATGGATGTGTGGGGATGTGTGATGGGTGCGTGATAAATGTGTGAGGATGTGTGACGGTCGTGTCTGATGGATGTGTGAGGATGTGTGATGGATGTGTGAGGGTGTGAGGGTCGAGGATCCCTCAGGACTCGGATACCAGCCCCCACACCCCACACCCCACACCAACCCACACCTGCTCAAGCCGTCCACGCCCCCACACCCATCCACACCCCACAACCATTTGATCTTGAATTGCATGGGGTGTGAAAATTTCCACAGCCCACGCCCACCCACACCACACCCCTCCACACCACACCCCTCCACACCACACCCATCCACACCACACCCATCCACACACCTGCTCGATCCGCACATCCACCACCAGCGCTCCCTTCCTCGCCTTCGCCGCTGCCACATCGGACGTGACGCTCGGCACGCCTCCCCGTGAAACGAGGTAATCGTACTGCTCCTTCCAGGACTCAGGCTCCTGTATGTGCCAGTGTGAGGGAGTGTGCGCGCGTGTGCGTGTGTGCGTGTGTGTGTGTGTGTGTGTGCGTTGCACGCGAGCTATGTGAGACAGATGTAAAAAGAGACAGACAGAGAGGGAGAGAGAGAGAGAGGGACAGAGAGAGAGTGTCGGTGTACATGCACGCACACGAGTGTGTGCTGTGTGTGTATTTGTGTGTGTGTGTGTGTGTATGAGTGTGCGTGTGTGTATGTATGTATGTGTGTGTGTGTGTGTGTATATGTGCGTGTGTGTGTGTGTGTGTGTGTGTGTCACACACGTCGCCCCTCAGCCTCACCCACCCTCAGTGCCTCCTTGAACCTGGGCAGCACGCCAAACGTGCCCACGAACGACACGGCAAGCGCGCTTAGCCCGCCCACCGCCGCCATCTGGTTTGTGCCACCGGGGAACATGCCAACGGACACGGCTGCGACTGTCGTCAGCTGCGTTGTGGGGTGATGTGGGGTGGCTGGGGTGCGGCAGGGTCTGCCATGCGAGCGTGCTGAGGGTGGTGGTGTGGGGGTGACAGTCAGGAGCTGGTTGGCGGACGATAGCCATGCAAGCGCATCTGCATGGTGCATGGTGCGTGCATGCACGCAGGAGCACGCCCACCTCTGCGCTGCAGCACGCACGCCCCAGTCAGCAGCCCCACCTGGTCCACAGAATCCACAGGCAGGACGCGCGTCGTTACCACGCCACGAACAGCACGTACGCATCGAGTGGTGATGGGCGTGATTCTCTGACGCGATGCTGCGCAAGCGCCCTCGGCAGCAGGGGAGCAAGCCATGCGGAGCGTCATGGCTGCAAAACGAACTACTTGATGATGCTTTGTGTGTGCTCTGCACGGCGTGTGGCTTGGAGATGTGGTATGGAGAGAGAGGTGTGGACGATATCTTTGGGCATATAGCTGGGCTGGGGGTTGAGGATGTTGAATGTTGCGGATGTTGAATGAATTAATGAATCAATATACAGCAAGATCCCTGCATCGCGGCTGTATCGGAGGAGCACCACCACAAGCGGAGCTCCCCGTCTCCCCTCCTCCTCCGCCTTCGAAGATCTCAGGCCCGAGACCAGCCCCCCCAGCTGCCCCCAGCCCTCACCCCACCCCACCCCCAACTACTTGCTGTCAGAACCGCGCTTCCCCCACTTCCTCGCCAGCCCGCAAGACGGCAGCATACTGCACCCCACTCCAGGAACCCCTACATGTGGTCCAATCGGTTGCTTCCGCATGACATCAAACCTGCCCCAACCCTTAGGTTGGATGAGGCTGCTCCACTTCCGTACGCACTTATATGCTGGTATGCCCGACGCTGTACTTACAGCCCTGACGACCCATCCCCAGCACGCGCGCACCCACTCCGCCACGGGGCTTCGTGCGATGCCCTCAGATCTTCCAGCAGCCTGGCCAACACCTGTTAGTCCATGCTAACAGGACCGTTAACACGGGCTAACAGGCACTGGACAGGCGGTCGAATACGCCGCACGCTACCACCACCACCATTTCTAAGTCCAACAAACCAATCATCACTGGGGCATCACTGGGACGACCGCAGTGCCTATGCATGGCTGACCAAGGAGACGCAGGACGCGGCTTGGCAGACCAAGGAAACTCAGGAGACTCCCGTCTTGTTATGCAGATTTGTGTGCTGTGGATTTCAGTTAGAGGGCATCCAGTATTATATTACATCCAACTCGTGTCACAATCGGTTTCCGTTTCGGTGGGACCATCACGCAGCAAGAGAGACTGCTACACGGGGCAGTGTCACGCTTGCTTGAGTTCACTTGCTTGAGTTACAAAGCACCAGCTGCGCCCGCCCGCAAAGGATGCCAGCTGCCTGCTCTGCTTCACTTTAACTGGAGATCCAGCCAGCCACCCAGCCGATGGGCATCGCAGAGAAAGGGAGCATGAGTTAAGCGCTTGCGTCACCGTGCCGCAGGCGTCTCGCTGATGAGCTCGTTCGGGAAGTTGCGCTTGGTGCAGCCTGGGCCGCGCAGCTCCAAAAGTGCGTGGTCGTACGCCCTCGCTGCATCCTCCTCGGAGGTGTAGTAACCGATGAACTGCCGGCGCTTGGTCTGTGAGTTCCACAGCTGCGCCCTCCATACTGCGCCCCTTGTGTCCCAGCAGACGCCGTGGAAGCGTGAGGTCTTGCGCTCCCTCCGCTCGTCACCCAGTGACATTGGCGGCTCGCTGATCAGCTCGCCCGGGAAGTTGCGCTCGTTGTACCCTGGGCCATGCAGCTTCACAGCCGCGCAGTCGTACGCCCTGGCTGCGTCCTCATCGAAGGTGTATAACACGATGTGCTGCGGGTGCTTGGCCTGCGGGTTCTTCACCCGTACCCTCCATGCTTCCTGCCCCTTAGACCAGTCGACGGCAATGAAGTGCAAGGTCTTACGCTCCCTCCGCTCGTCACCCAGTGACACAGGCGGCTCGCTGATCAGCTCGCCTGGGAATTTGCGCTCGTTGCACCCTGGGCCATGCACAGCCGCGCAGTCATACGCCCTGGCTGCGTCCTCCTTTGAGGCGTAGGACCCAATGTGCTGCTGGCACTTGGTCTGCAGGTTCCACAGGTCACAATCCACGACGCAGTGCTCTTGTGCCAGCTGACCTCCCTGTAGCTGCTCGTCTTGCGACCAGAAGCGCCCCCCGCCTGCTCGCCCCCCGCCTGCTCGCACAAGGCCACAGACGTGTGCAGCAGACGTGCACCGCCGCCGCTGGCAGGCAGCCACCGCGGCAGCAGTCCCATGGGGAGGCCTGCTGGGGGGGGCCCGGCGTGCGCCGCGTGCGCTGCCATGGCCATGCGGAGGGCGCAGCCGGGCAGCGCCACGCTCCATGCGCGCATGGATGCGCGATGCGCCATGCCCCATGCCAAGCGTGCATGTGCCATGATGCGGGCCCGAACGCGGCGCTGCAAGCGACATACTGCTACCGCCGTGCTCCATGCTGTCAGCTGCCACGGCGTCATGTGCGGCTGTTTGTCCACACGCAAACGCGGCGCCCCCTCCCTAGGGAGGGCAAGTGAGTGACTGAGAGGCACAACACCCACACCACCTACTACTGCAACAGCCACTAGGATGGGCTGCAGGAGTGACGAGGTTCAAACCGAGGCAGACAATACCGAGGTCCCCACACTTGCCCATACGGGACGAGTCGCGACTCCTCACCACCCCAACCCGAAGCGCTATACCCCCTCTTAAATTGCATCGCCAATGCGGGTGGGTCTGGATCGCGATTACGTAGTCCATGTTGAGACCTAGTGTCTCCCCCACTTCTACTCGCAGTTCTACTCCGAGTTCCTGTGATGCCATCTATCGCGGAACACCTCGAGGTGCCAACTGCGCTAGGAGCAGCCATTCGACGGCAAAGCTTTCCCTTGCTGGTAGCGCCAGTAGCTCCAAGGCGTGATGGAGTATGTGGCTTGCATGGGCGCAGGGCATCGGTCGCGCTCATGCAGACCCGTTCACGCAGACTGAGGTGCAGGAGGCGCAGCTGCAGCAGGACGAGTGCATGGACTGTGCTGCGCAGTGAACGGGCAGATGGGAGAGCAGAGATGGGCCAGCGCGCGTGTGCATACGCAGGGCATCGTGCAAGTGAATGTCAACCCGTGTGTGTTTGTTTGCATGCTGTAATTCCTCTTCTCAAGCCCCAGATGTGCGCCACCTGGGGCGCGCGAGGTCTTCGTCTCTTCAACGCCAGCCTCGCTCAACCCGCGTGGTTCAACAGCAACTGAGATCCGCAGCTTGACACGCAGCTTGATGGTGGTGCTGCGATCCGCGCGCTGGCGCGGGCAGGAGAGCACAGGCAGTGTGATTTGTAAGGGGATGTGTTGACTATTGCCGCGTGGCTGTCGCTCTGTGGCTGGCGCTGTGTGTGGCTGCCCTTCGACACCTGTCGCGTTTGTTACAACCAGACGGGGGCTAAACAATGAAAGGGTGGATGGGTGGCTGCCAACATAACACAGCGTGTGTGCACGCAGCACGCTAGATGGCGCCGCACAGCTTGGGCAGTTTGACGAACGGCTCGGCGGGGGTGGTCGCCCCGGGGTCGAAGTTGAGGAGGCGCGAGTAGGATTTGAGCAGGCGGCGGACGTACTCGACCAGCAGCTCGCGTTTAAACAATAGCTGCGGTGTCGGGTGGGGGTGGGGGTGGGGGGCGAGGCACGGTTATAGGCTGCCCGCACGTGTGTGTGTATGTGAGTGTGTGTGTGTGTGGGGGGGGGGGGCACATCACCTCACCGCCTCCTGCGCACCAGCACTGCGCGTGCACATATGCCCCCACCACCCACCCCCATAGACCCACCCCCACCCAGAGACCCACCCACAGACCCACCCCCACCCAGAGACCCACCCCACCCAGAACCACCACCTGCCCAGTCCTACCCACATACCCACACCCAGACCCAGAACCACCTCTAGACCCACCGCACAGAACCCACCCCACAGACCAAAACACAGAGCCACCCACAGACCCACCACAACGCCCCCAATCACCTCAAACAAGCGCGCTGCATCTTGAACGCATCTTGGGCGTGCCGTTACTCGAGAGGAGTGGGGACGCGCGCATCGACACACCCACCCTCTCAACGCTCAACCCCACACACCCGCAGTGCGTGTGCGTGTGTGTGTGTGTGTGTGTCAGGGTTGCTTTTTGTAGGTTTGTGATGTAGAGGGCATCGGGTGTGGTCATCGCGATGCGCCTAGTACCTACGCTAGGCCTAGGCGAACGCGTCTATAACCTCCGCTAGGCCCCCTAGGCGAACGTACTTTTGCTTGCATCAGGCGGCGGGGCGGCGAGGGGACGCCAGGATCAGGGTAACAAACAACTTTTTCGTTCTCTCCTGCAGCCAATCCCCCGAGTCACTTCGTTCTCCCCCACATGCGGTGACCTTTCCTGCTCCCACCTGCGCGTATGCAGTCCCGTCTGCCGCGATGCGCGACGCCTTGGAGGAGAATGCGCGCGACCACGCCAGCTTCTTGCCCGCGTCCGACAGCAGCAGCGA
The DNA here is from genome assembly GCA_016618255.1 of Chlamydomonas sp. UWO 241. NCBI lineage: Eukaryota > Viridiplantae > Chlorophyta > Chlorophyceae > Chlamydomonadales > Chlamydomonadaceae > Chlamydomonas > Chlamydomonas priscui. The sequence continues at coordinate 15,087 of VFSX01000645.1, read as the reverse complement.
CAGCGGCACCGTGTGCGCGTACGCCGCCATGCCGTCCGAGTAGAACTCGAGGTGGTCCGACTCGGGCACGAGCACGGTCGCGCCGGTCGAGAGCAGGTACGCAAGCGACTCGTTGCCGTAGTCGCTCGCGCCGGGGTCGACCATGAGCACGAAGCGGCACGCGGCCATGCGCGCCGCGTCTGCCGGCCCGCAGTCGTCCGGCAGCACGCTCGGCTTCTTCAGCAGCTGCGACCGGCTGGTCGGCTTCTGCCACGGCTCACGCGCCGTCGGCGCAACGCACACCGTGCAGTCCTCGCGCTGCGCCCACTGCTGTCCGGGCTCCGCCTTGGCCTCGAGCAGCGACCAGTGCGGGTACAGCATGTCGTGCGCGCCTGCCTTTTTGCTCCATGCAAACAATGGCAGGGGTGCATGGTCTAGCGCAGAGTTGCGCGCGTCCACCTTGATCACCACTTCCACCGAGGGGCCGTCGTATCCACATGCTGCCGCACCAAACAGGCGAAGTACGGGGTGCAGCTTGTCGGGGGCACTCCCCGAGGCAGGTGCCTCGACCCCCGTCCCAAAGCTGCGCGCCCACAGCGTGCCATTGGCGATGATCACGCGGTAGCCGTACCCCGTCCAGCGCTGCGCGTCATTTAACCACGACGAGAGGATCGTCTTGTCGCTGAAGTGGAGGACGTCTTTCTCGATCCGCCTCGCCCATGCAGCTGGGAACTCTGCGTCTCCATGCACGCGATGCGTGGCCGCCAACACGACCAGTAACAGCAGGCAGCAGGCTGATCGCACCCCGCGTGCACGCATGGGGCCGACTACTTGATTTGCGGATAATTTGACAGCAAATTCAACAAATGTGTGAACACCACACATCACATGCCGTCCGGAAACCGTGTGAAACTGTGTGTTGATGTATGGCTATTTACTGAAGTAGCAAGGCCATTCAAGCAGTTTTGTTTACATACATGTAACCGGCTGCGTGTGTCACTACCATCAGAGCCCCCGTCCCCAGCGTGCCTGCGTGCTTGCCATCTTCCATCATCTGCCCAGCGCCCGTACAACTGGACGCCGAGCAACCCCCAAAGGCATCCCCGAAACAATTACTCTTCTATCTCTTATTGAACCCGATGGGCGCCATGCAACCCCAAAAGGCACCAGTGGTGTTGGCTGTACACGTGTGTTGGGCGAGCGCCACCGCCTAGCCCCGCTCTCATCCGCTGGTGCAGGGGGTGGGTGGGTGGGGCTGCCGCGAGTGAGGACGCGCGGTGTGCGGTGCCGCGGCCGCTGTCTTCCTCTTTCTCTTCTCTCTTTGCCGCTCTCCCTGCCCCCTCGGAGTAGTGGGGCGGCAACGTGGGCATCATCCCCGCGACGAGCTCGTCAGATCCCACTTTGTGTTAGTGTGACAACCGTGCAGATACGACAGCAGCGAGCGCAGGCGTCAGCAACGGCGGGGCACGGCCGGCCTGGCGGGCCTCGCGACACTCCACCCGGGCAAAAACCTGCCCAGCGCGTTTGCAGCCCCTCCTTGCGTGGAGTGGAGCAAGGGGGGCGGCTGGGGCAGTCGTCGGGGGAGGACGCGTTAAAACGGGACCTCGACCAGAGCTCGGATCAGAGCTGGACCAGATCTCGATCAGATTTCGAGCTCCATGGTGCGGATGGGCGTGGTGGCGACAGCGGAGGAGACCCTCTCCACGATCGGGATCGGGCCCCCCATATGCAGTCGTTGTGATCGCCCGGCGTCGGGGATGACGTGTAACGCGCGGGGGGCTGAGAAGCAGGCTGTCAGGGGGGGGGGCTCCGTCAGATCTGGCGCAGCGGGATCGACCAGGTCTTGACCAAGTCTTGACCAGATCAGAGCCGGCAAATCTCGATCAGATCTTGAGCACCATGCCCAGCTCGACCATCTGGTGCAGCGGGATCGACCACGCCTTGACCAGGTCTTTACCACGTCTTGACCAGGTCTTGAACAGGCCTTGACCAGGTCAGAGCCTCGACCAGATCTCGATCAGATCTCGAGCACCATGCCCAACTCGACCATCTGGTGCAGCGGGATCGACCACGCCTCGGCGTCCTCGTACGCAATCATCTCGAGGCCGCGGTACAGCGTGCCGATGACAAAGTCGTGCAGCACGCCGTCGTCCTTCCGCGAGCGCGTCGACGTGCGGCCCTGGTAGTACACGACCTGTGTGACATAAGTGAGAGAGAGTGTGACATGAGTGAGAGAGAGGGAGTGTGAGAGAGTGTGGGAGGGAGTGAGGGATTAAGAGTGAGAGAGAGGCGGGTGGTGGTGGTGAGTGGACGTGCTGCCCTGGTAGTACACGACTTGTGTGACAAGAGTGAGAGAGAGCGTGAGAGAGTGTGCAAGTGAGAGAGTGTGTGCTTGTGAGAGAGAGAGAGTGTGAGTGTGATAGCGAGGCGGGTGGTGGTGGTCGGTGGACGAGCGGCCCTGGTAGTAGACGACCTGTGAATGAGAGTGTGAGAGAAAGTGAGGGATTGAGAGTGAAAGAGAGAGTGTGTGTGCTTGTGAGAGAGAGAGAGAGTATGTGTGATAGAAAGGCGGGTGGTGGTCGGTGGACGTGCCGCCCTGGTAGTAGACGACTTGTGTGACGGTGTGTGCAAAAGAGAGTGAGAGAGTGGAGCAGGCAGGTGGTGGTGGCTGGGTGGAGCACCTCGCCCCCCCAACCGTAGCTTCGACCCAACGTCTTGGCCACCTCGAGCCCAACGCAGCTTCCACCCACCTCCTCGGCCACCGTGTCAATACGCGACGCGCGGCGTGTGCACCGCACACACCCCAGAGCGCCCCCCTCTCTGCCCCCCCCCCCCGCACACGCCGCAGCTTCTACCCACCTTCTCGTACACCGTGTCCAGCAGGGCCTCCACCATGGAGAGCGCCTCAAACGCGACGTGCGAGCGTCCCCAGAGCATCCCCCATCACTCTCTGCCCCCACACACACCGCAGCTTCCACCCACCTTCTCTGACACCGTGTCCACCAGCGCCTCTGTCATGGAGAGCGCCTCATATGCGACGCGCGGCGCGTCGGGCGCGGACGCCGCAGCACCCCCCCCTCCCCCCACCGCGGCTCCCCCCCCGGACACACCGCAGCTTCCACCCACCTTCTCTGACACCGTGTCCAGCAGCGCCTCTGTCATGGAGAGCGCCTCATATGCGACGCGCGGCGCGTCGGGCGCGGTCACCGCAGCAACCCCCCCCCTCCCCCCACCGCGGCTCCCCCCCCGGACACACCGCAGCTTCCACCCACCTTCTCGGACACCGTGTCTAGCAGCGCCTCCGCCATGGACAGCGCCTCATACGCGACGCGCGGCGCGTCGGGCGCGGTTGCCGCGATACGGATGCGCTCGAGCGCGTTGACCGCAAAGCGAGAGACGTACGGGCCGCGGTGCTGCAACAGAGGGGGGGGGGGTCAACAGTTGGTGGTGTTGCAGCAACACGGATGCAGCAGTTGGTGATTTAACGGATGCGCTCACGCGCGTTGAGCGCGAAGCCATAGGCGTACCGGCCGCGGTGCTGCAACAGGGGGGGGGGGGGGGGGGCAACAGGTGGTGGTGTTGCGGCAACACGGCTGCAGCAGTTGGTGATTTAAACAGATGCGCTCGAGCGCGTTGAGCGCGAAGTGACAGACGCACAGGCCGCGGTGCTGCAACGGGGGGGGGGGGGGGGGGGGGCAACAGTAAGTGGTGTTGCAGCAACATGGATGCAACAGTTGGTGATTTAACAGATGCGCTCGAGCGCGTTGAGCGCGAAGCGACTGACGTACGGGCCTCGGTGCTGCAACAGGGGAGGGGCGGGCAACAGTTGTTGTTGTTGCAGCAACACGGATGCAACAGTTGGTGATTTAAAAGATGCGCTCGAGCGCGTTGAGCGCGAAGCGACAGACGTACGGGCCGCGGTGCTGCAACAGGGGGGGGGGGGGGGGGCAGCAGTTGGTGGTGTTGCAGCAACATGGATGCAACAGTTGGTGATTTAACAGATGCGCTCGAGCGCGTTGAGCGCGAAGCGATAGACGTACGGGCCGCGGTGCTGCAAGAGGGGGGGGGCAACAGGGGCGCAACAGTTGGTGGTGTTGCGGATGCGCTCGCGCGGTGCTGCAATAAGGGGGGGGGACAGGGCCGCAACAATAAGTGGTGTTAGTGGTGTTGCGGCTGCGCCCGCGTGGTGCTGCAACAGGGGGGGGGGAGGGGGCGAGGGGGGCAACAGGGGCGCAACAGTTGGTGGTGTTGTGGATGCGTGCAAGCGGTGTTGCAACAGGGTGTGTGTGTGTGTGTGTGTGCAACAGGGTGTCGCGCATGCGCTTGATCGGTGTTGCAACAGGCGCAACAGTTCAACCACGCAGGGCGGTGTCGTAAGTTCCCAACGAAAACACAACAACTCTGTATTAAAGCTGCGAGCGTGCCCCCCCCCCCACCTCGCGCGACGTCGCCGAGAAATTGGCGTGCGATTGTGCGTCGTGCGACGACGGCGGGTACATGTCGCTCTGCGCGGCCGCCATGAGCGCAGCCGCCTGCGTGTGTGTTTGTTTGTGTGTGCGTGTGTGTGTGTGTGTGGGGGGTACATGTCGCTCTGCGCGGCCGCCATGAGCGCAGCTGCCTGCGTGCATGTGTGTGTGCGTGTGTGTGAACGCGTGTGTGCGTGTGCGTATGTGTGTGTGTGTGGGGGGGGGGTACATGTCGCTCTGCGCGGCCGCCATGAGCGCAGCCGCCTGAGCGCAGCCGCCTGCGTGTGTGTTTGTTTGTGTGTGCGTGTGTGTGTGTGTGTGGGGGGTACATGTCGCTCTGCGCGGCCGCCATGAGCGCAGCTGCCTGCGTGCATGTGTGTGTGCGTGTGTGTGAACGCGTGTGTGCGTGTGCGTATGTGTGTGTGTGTGGGGGGGGGTACATGTCGCTCTGCGCGGCCGCCATGAGCGCAGCCGCCTGCGTGCGTGTGTGTGTACGTGTGTGTGTGCATGTGTGTGAACGCGTGTGTGCGTGTGCGTTTGTGTGTGTGTGTGGGGGGGGGGGTACATGTCGCTCTGCGCGGCCGCCATGAGCGCAGCCGCCTGCGTGCGTGTGTGTGAATGTGTGTGGACTCGGCCGACACGAGACAGCTGAGCCATGAGTGCCATCAGTGCCACCGCCTGCGTGCGTGTGTGCGTGTGTGCATATGTGTGTGAGTGCGTACATGTCGCTCTGCGCGGCCGCGATGAGCGCAGCCGCCTGCGTGCGTGCGTGTGGTGGTCGATTCTACAGCCTGTTGGACGCCTTTGATGGCGTATTATACCAGGTGTGTGCGTGTGCACGTGGGTGTGTGTATGTGTGTCCGTGTGTGCATGCACTCTCAGCCCACAAGAGCGAACTGAGCCATGATGCGCCCAGGTGTGCGTGTGTGTGTGTGTGTGTGTGTGTGCATTTGCTTGCGTTTGTGTGCACATGCGTGCACGCGTGTGCGTGTGTGCCAAGCCACGCCCCTGCACCTGCGCCGACGCGTCGTCCCCCGCCTCTCTGCCCATGTCTGGCTCCTGCTCCTGGTCGTCGTCCACGCCCAGGTGCCAATCTTACCCAAGCCATCCAATCGAATCCAATCGAATCCAATCCAATCCAATCGTATCCCAGGTGTCACACGCACCTGCGCCGACGCGTTGTGACCCGCCTCCTCATCCATGTCTGGCTCCTGCTCCTCGTCGTCTTCCACGACGCCGCCCTCCATCTCGCCGATGTAGTCGTTCTCGAGGCCCTACGGATTGTGATTCAAACGGTATGCGTGCGTGCGTGCGTCAGAAAGTCAGTGGTGGGCATGTGTGTGTGTGTACCCACGACGCCGCCCTCCATGCATGGGCCTCATCGGGTCTGCATGCCGCGAGCCGTGGCTGGGAGGTGAAGTGTGGCCCACACGCACGCGCACGCGCACCCCCACCTGGTATTTCAGCCCGGCCTTGAGCTTGAGCTTGTGCAGGATCGCCGAGATGAGTTTATAAGGGCCTTGAAGTGCTAAATAGCACTGGGTTACTTTTAAGCTCACTTGAAAGCGCGCTCAGGCTTTATAACCCTGCTAAGTAAAACCCTGCTAAGTAGCAGTGAGGGTTTACCTGGTACTTTAGCCCGGCCTTGAGCTCGAGCTTGTGCAGGATGCACGCACACATGCACGCGCACATGCACACGCACATGTACGCGCACCCCCACCTGGTATTTTAGCCCGGCCTTGAGCTCGAGCTTTTGCAGGATGCACGCGCACATACACGCGCACATGCACACACACACGCACGCGCACCCCCACCTGGTATTTTAGCCCGGCCTTGAGCTCGAGCTTGTGCAGGATCGTCGAGATCAGGTTGGAGATGAAGTGCGGGCCGTGGTCGACCTCGTCCTGGTAGCCGTAGCGCGCGACGACCTGGGAGTGTGTGTATGTGTGTGTGGTGTGGTGGGAATTTTAAGGGTTCAGAGTTGATATTTCAAGGGCTATGGTTGTAGGGTTTTGAAGTGACGATGGCCACTTCGCGATGGGTACAGCGGCAGACTTGCAACACCCGTGGTGGCGACCCCCCGGGCCCCAAATCTGGGTCCCAGGGTTTGAAAGGTACAGGGTTTTGGGGGCCTTGGTGTAAGTTAACAGGCCATTTGCCCGGATCCGTGACAAAAAAAATGCCTTTTTTGCATGCATGCCACGGCTGCCACACTGGATCCCATGAGACAAAAATGAGCACGCTGGAAAGTTGACACTTCAGGCTACCTGCTGATGGTCTTAGTTTTTTCAAATTCGAATGCTGGCGGTTGCTGGGAGAACTCCAACATGGGGGAAATTCAATCTGCCCGGATACGTGTCTACCCACAAACTAAGACTAAGGGGACCTCGTACCTGGTAGAAGTTTGGCACTCCGTCGACGGTGCGCACGAGCAGGCGCTCGGCCGGCGAGATGGCCTAATTTAGGGCTTAAGATTAGGGAGACTTCAGGGCTTGAGATTAGGGAGATTAGGGCTTGGGGCTTGGGGGTTTACCTGGTAGAAGTTTGGCACTCCGTCGACAGTGCGCACGAGCAGGCGCTCGACAGGCGAGATGGCCGGCATCGGAAGGAAACGGACGGTGAGGATGATGACGACCTCTGTGAATGAGTGGTGCGGTGTGGTGGGGTGAGGGAGGTGCGTGTGCGTGTGTGTGCGTGTGTGTGTGTGTGCGTGCAGGTTATCAAGAGCGGATGGTGAGGATGGTGACGACCTCTGTCAGGAGGGAGAGGGGGAGTGTGTGGGGGGCGGGCGAGGGCGATGAGGGGAGAGGGGAGGAGGGCGAGGGCGAGGGGAGGAGGGCGATGGGAGGAGGGCAAGGGGAGGAGGGAGAGGGGAGGAGGGAGAGGGAGAGACATACGTTCCCAACACACACACACACACAGAGAAAGAGAGATATCGTTACAGAGAACTCTGCACGGCAGACCTAGATAGGCTGTTTCTGGTCATCATTGAGGAGATTCCATTTGGAGGCGGGTGACCAACCGTGCGCCAACAAGAGGGTGAATAACCTCATTCAAAAAGCAGTGGGGGAAAGGGGCAAATGCGGGTCACTGACGGCTGTGTTCGTCACTCCGCTTCAACTGAGTTTAAACTAGGTCTCGGCAGATTGACCTCCACAGTTGTGGAAATCTCGCTAAGAGGATCCACTCGGGTGTGACTCGCTTGGACAAGAGGTCCATGAACTCGGGGTGCTTGGAGATGTCGCGTTTGAAGTTGGAAAAGTGGGTGTTTGCGGAGGAACGGAACTTGACGGAGTGGGCGAAAAAGTCGCCGGCGCTGAGCCGGTAGGATGTGATGGCGCCGCCGGCATAGAGCGAAGTCATGTCCGGTCGGCGGTACGCGAAAAGGGCGGCAGTGGGGGGGTATATGATGTCGGGAGGGAGTGGGGGGGGAGAAGGGACGGGCGGGTGTGTGGAGATGGAGGGGCGGGGGGACGGGGGAGGTGGGAGGCGGCGGATGAGGGAGCCGATGAACGTAGCACGGTGCTTGTTGATCGTGTCGATGATGGGGAACGTACAAGGGGGGGAGGCATGCATCGTGGTGGTGGAGGTGTGCTCTGTGGTGTGAGGAGGGATGCCCTTGATGAGGCGGAGGAAGCGGTTGTGGGTTACTTCAAGTCGGTGGATGTGGGCCTTGTTCAACGTCCATGTCTGGCAGCCATACAGTAGGGCAGAGATCACAAAGGCGTTGTAGAGGTGGATCTTGGTAGTGGGAGAGATTGAGTTGGAGTTCCAGAACCGGGGAGTGAGACGGTTGAAGGCGTACCAGGCACTTCCGATCCGGCCTGAGATCTCTGAGTCGAGGATGTCGGAATCAGACGTGTTGGGAGCGTCATCAGAAGGGGCGGCGGGGGAGGACAGAATACTTCCCAGGTATTTGAACTTGGAGGTGGAGTGGACCAGGTGGGGGGTAGATGAGGAGTTGGAGGGGATGGTGATAGGGGCGGAGGGGACGGTGTGGGCAGAAGGGTGGCCGAGGGATTGTGCCACGGTTTTGTCGTAGTTGATCGCAAGGGCCAGGTCTGAACAGATGCGGTCGAGGAGGGTGAGCATGGTGCGGAGGTCGTCCTCGGAGGGGGCGAGCAGGGCGATGTCGTCGGCGTAGACAAGGAGGGGGAGGATGGTGGTCAAAAAGTCTTTGCGGGACTCAGGGGTGTACAGTTTTCCGTCGATCATGTAGCCAATTTGAATGCCAGCGTTGGGGAGCTGGGCAATCAGGGACCGGACAACTGTGTCGATGTAGACATTGAAGAGGAGGGGGGAGAGGGGGCAGCCTTGCTTGACGCCAGCTTTGAGAGGGAAAGGGGCGGAGTATGCAACGTTGACTCGGGCTCTGGCGGTGGCACCAGAGTAGAGGCTTTCGATGCGTGCGAGGAGGGCAGGGTGCGCGCCGCGGTGGAGGAGGGTTTTCAAAGGGCGGCGTGGTTGACACTGTCGAACGCCTTGGACAGGTCGACGTAAGCCACATGGAGGGGGGCGCGGGCGCGGTGTGACTCCTCTTGGAGGCGTCGTAGGGTGAAGATGGCATCGGAGGTGCCACGGCCCGGACGGAAGCCGAACTGGGAAGTGTGGAGGGTGGGCTCAAGCTGGAGCTTGAGGCGGTTGAGGAGGATGTGAGTGTAGACCTTGCCAGCGACGGGCAGGAGGGAGATGCCGCGGTAGGACTTGCTGCGCGTGGGTGGGCCCGAGGATGCGCCCTTGTAGAGGGGGCAGATGTCTGCTTGGTTCCACGCGGCGGGGATGGAGGTGGTGTTCCAACAGGTAAGGATGATCTGGTGGAGGGCGGTTGCGGTTGCGGTGCCGCCGTGTTTGAGGAGGGGGGAGGTGATGTCGTCAGAGCCGGGGGCAGAGTTCCTGAGGGATTTCATCGCGGAGACCCCCTCGCTCAGAGAGGGAGGGGAGGCAAGGGAGGGAGGAGGAGGGGGGGAAGGGGGGAGGGGGCCGAAAGTGGGAGGAGGAGGGGAGGGCGAAGGGGAGGGGAGGGAGGGGATCGGGGGAGGGGAGGAGGGGGGGGGAGGGGGGGGAGGGGAGGGGGAGGGGGGGGACGGGGAGGGGGAGGGGAGGGAGGGGGAGGGGGACGGAGGCGGAGCGGGGGTAGTGTAGGAGGAGGAGAGGGAGGGAGACGGGGGCGGTGCGGGGGTGGTGGGTGTGAAGATGAGGTGGGAGGCGAGGGTGGCTACGTCGACTTCCGAGCGGAGTGGAGTGTGGAGGACACGGAAAAATTCTCCAAACGCGTCTGCCACCGCCTGAGCTCCAAAGCACAGGTGGTCGCCGACACGGAGGGCAGGGAGGGCGGCGGAAGGGGGGCGGTCGACGAGTTTGGACAGCAGGCGGTGGGCGGAGTGGGGGTTGTTGTCGTCAAAATCGTGTTGCACGCATTGAGCGACACCGTCCTAGTGCTTGTTGGTGGCGCGTGCGATGGCGGACTTGAGCTCGGCAGTCATGCGCGCCCTCCTTAGGGGCGTCGCGGTTGCCAGTCAGTGTACTGTCGGAACGCATGGACTGAAGGTCGTGGGCGAGTTTGAGAGTCTCGGGGGGAGGTAGAAGTGGATGGGGACCTCGCGTGGGCGGGGGCCAAGGGTGGATCTGGCCGCTGAGTGGATGGCCGCGGTGAGGTGGCTCGTCATCTGGTCCGGGGTGGGGGAGGTCGGGGAAGGGGGGAGGGTGGCGAGGGCCTCCTCGACTGCTGCCGCGAAGTGGAGCCGCGTGTCAGGGTCTCGGAGCAGGTCGGGGAAATAGCGGGAGGGCGGAGGAGGACGGCGGGAGTGGGTGATGTTCCAGGCTCTGGAGAAGCGAAAGAGGATGCGCGCGGTGACAAGGGCGTGGTCAGAGCGGGCGATGGTGTCAAGTCCCCGGGTCTTTGGGCATCGTGCTCGCACGTCTTGCACGGAGCCCAGGTGAGGGCGGCGGACGAGGATGTAGTCTGGGATGTTGGAATTCTTTTGGGTGTTGCTGTACCAGGAAAATACGCTCGAAGAGGGGTGGGGGAAGAAGGTGTAGGTGACGGCAAGATTGTGGCGGCACACAGGTCGAGAAGCCGGTGGCCGTTGTCGCTGATGCCAGGTTTGTGGTGGAACCCGGCAAGGGGGGAGTAGGGAGGGAGGAAGGAGGAGGGGCGGTGGAGGGGGGGGCAGGCGTACGGACCCACGGACGGGTGGGCGTTGGGGGATGCCGCTGTGATCTTGGCGTTGAAGTCGCCTAGGACCAAAAGGAAGTGGTTTGAGGGGGTTTGGGAGAGCACGTCGCGGTGGAGTTGTTCGTAGAACACGTCCTTGGCGACTGCGTCATCCGCGGCGTCTGTGGGGGCGTAAGCGATGACTGCGGTGACGGGAGGGGCGCCGGCGGGGCGGAAGCGTAGGACGAGGATGCGGTCGCTGAGTGCGGCGTAGTCGCCCTCTTTGAGGAGGAGCTTTGCGGTGTCAGGGCTGAGGAGGGCGCCGACGCCGTGGGTGTGTTTGGTCCCACCGGACCAGATGAAGTGGTAGCCATTCTCTACGAGCGGCTGGCTACCGGAGCCGCACACACACACACACACACACACACACACACACACACACACCGTGCATCGCGTCGATGTTGCGCAGGAAGTGCACCATGACGGGCGGGATGCCGGTCGGTGACTCCGAGTAGAAGATCCCGAGGCCGGACAGGTGGGAGAGCATCTTGTCGGGGCGGGACACGAGCGCCAGCGAGGACTGTAAATAGAGGGGGGAGAAGCAGAGGGAAAGACCACGGGTAAGGAGGGTAAACTCGAATTCTGCAAGAGTGCAAATGCCAAGGCCCGACAGGTGGGAAAGCATCTTGTCGGGGCAGGACACAAGCGCCAGGGAGGGCTTGGAAATATAAGGGGGGGAGGGGGAGTTTTTTTTAGTTTTTTTTGTTGAGGCACGTGCGCAGAGGCCTGGCAGAGGCCCGACAGGTGGGAGAGCATCTTGTCGGGGCGGGACACGAGCGCGAGTTACGACTGCAAATCGTGTTTTTTTTTGGGGGGGGGGGGGGGTATAGAGGGTGTAAGCCGCGGTGTTGGCGGTGCTGTTTAAATAGGCACAGGTGCAGAGGTGGGAGAGCATCTTGCACGTCGGGGCGGGACACGAGCGAGCGAGAGAGTGTGTGAGTGTGTGCGTGCGTGCGTGAGAGTGTGCCCACAAAGCGCCATGTAACGTTCTGGTGTGGCCTCCGTCCGACACGGGAGTTGGAGCCTTGGATTCCCCTCATCGAGTGGAGCCACCGGGTGGCTGCCACCCAATCTGGCGCCCCGACTAAGCTTGGAACGCGTGAAATGCATCGACGGCGTCGACGATGAGGGGTCCCTCCCCTCATTTCCCCTCCCTCAACCCCACACACGAACGCCCCGCATCTTTCCAGCCCGGCCTCCCGTTCTAAACACGGGAGTCGGAGCGCTGCGTTGCCCTCGTCGAGTGGGTCAACACTGCGAGCATCCCACACCTTGGAGCGCGTGAGGCGCCGCGACGGCGACGACGACGAGAGGTCGCGGCCCGCGTCGCCGCCCCCCTCGTCGTCGCTCGCGCTGCTCGGCTCTGCAAACTTGACGCCGCGGTGCTTGGGCGACGCTGGCACAGAGCCCGCGGAGCTCAAGGACCGCCGCCTGGCGGCCACCTGGGCGGCGTGGCGGCTCGTGCGGCGCGGCCTGCTGGGCACAGTGTGTATGTGTGTGTGTGTGTGTGTGTGTGTTTAGGGTTGAGGGTCTAGGGCGAGGCCTGTGCAGGGCGACGGGGAATGTGTCCACACGGCACAAAATGCGTGGCGAGGCTTCAGTGACCCCCCGAAAGCCGTAAACTCGGGGCCCGACGCTCGGGGCCCGACGCCCCATTTCCCAGAAAACCCACCCCACACTTCGTTAGGAACCCATGTTTCCACCGGAGGGCGGGTTAGGGGACAGCCCCTAGCAGCGCCTAGGGCTGAGGAACTGAAACTGGGACATTTCACCCCCCCCCCTAGAGAGGGTGTGGAGGGGTGCGCTGGAAAGCTCGCGTCGAGAGCATGCACGGCCTGTGATTTTCTTTTCAGAAGTTTTAATGAAGTATTCCACAGCCGGGTTTTGATTTGACCGCGTTGACTGTTGACATCCCGTTGTCTGTTTGTCTGCATAAATGGGTCATTTGAAAGCTCTTGACGAGCTCTTGAAGAGCCCCATCTGCCAAGCCCGTCAAGACTCCTTATCCACTAAATGGATTGAGCCGTATTCAAGGTCAAGTACAGCCAGAAAACAGCCAAATGGCTGTGTACAGCCGATAATAAAATCACTGCATTGCAAAGCGAGCCCCTCTACGCGCGAGCAAAAATGTACCGGCGAGTGCTGCGGCGACGGGTCATGGGAGACGGCTGCCTCGCGCCGCGCTCTACGAATGCATTATGAATGCATGCACCTCGCGCCGCGCTCTACGAATGCATTATGAATGCATGCACAAATGCATTATGAATGCATGCACGCATGCATTATGAATGCATGCACGGCGAGCCCTTCTGTAACGGTAACAGCAACAACGGCTTTCCAGCAAAGACGACCGTGTAGTACTAGTACCACCGCCTAGACCCAGCCTAGACCCAAGTTCAGTTCTAGCCCTAACAATCACTCGTGAAGGGCGGTAGCCAAGCCAAACCCTAAACCCTAAACTTCTCCGAGCCATTATGCGCGCAAGCAAAACGCACCTCGGCGAGTGGTGCGGCGACGGGCTCTGGGAGATAACCGCCTCGCGCTCCTAATGCACGCTACCAATGCATGATGAATGCATGCATGGTGAATGAATGCACGGCGAGCCCTTCTGCGCGCACGCAAAAAACGCACCTCGGCGAGTGGTGCGGCGACGGGCTCTGGGCGATCGCCGCCTCGCGCTCAACGACCGCGCGCCCGAGCGGCGACATCTTTGCTTCCGACGACGCGCCGTCGGCCTGCATCGAGACCCGCGACGGGCTGGCGGTGCGCGCCTGCTGGGGTTTAGGGTTTGGGGGGTTTCGGTTTGGGTCTGCATGGAGATCCGCGACGGGCTGACGTTGCGCGCGCTGCTCGCCTGCTGGGGGTGGAGTCCGGGGTTCAGGGGAGTTGGGCTAGGGTGGAGTGTCGTTTCGGTTTGGCTGTAAGTTCAGGTGAGCAGGTGAGTTGGCCCTACTCATGCGATGCAAGTTGGCGGTGCGGGCCACGCCAGGGCTTCGTTTCAAGTTAAGCAGGGCCATGCAAAAGTTGCGCCCGCTGCTGCTCACCTGCGGAATCGACGGCAGCGGCAGCTGCGACTGCGCTGCGGGCTGCGCCGTGGGTTGCGTCGCCGCCGCCGCTTCGGGCGCTGCCGCGGCCGCGGCGGGCGGCGGCGGCGGCGGCAGCTCTGGCTCGCCGCCACCGTCGCTGACGCCGGCGCTGCTGGCCGCTGCCGCTGCCTGGTCCTCTTCGGTCCCCTCCGCGACGGGGCCACCGCGCGCGCGCGCACCGACCCCGCGGGTGCCGGCGCCGTATGACGGGCCGCTCTGCGCGTACGCCGTGGCTGCGTGCGTGCGGGGGGGGGGGCAGCGGTGACAGGGGGCGTGAGTTTGGTCAGCAGCGGCAGCGCCAGGTGTGTGTGTGTGTGGCGGCACGTGTGACGGGCAGCAGAGCAGCAGCAGCAGGGCAGGGCAGAGGAGCAGCAACAGCAGCAGCAGCGGCGGCAGGGGAGCTGCGCCACGCGTGGCGGCAGCAGGGCAAGAGCAGCAGCAGCAGCAGCAGCAGCAAACCCCACCTGCTGCCGTCGCGGCTATGAGTGCCTCTCGACTCGCGCTGACGGCCTCGGCCATGCCCTGAATCGCAATCTCCTGCATGCATGGGTGTGTGCATGCGTGCGTGCGTGTGTGTTGATGTGTGTGAGCTCATAGCGACGAGTCATCACCCGCTATTGACAGACGCCCTTATGCAGACCTCTGGAGTGATATCGCCGTAAGCTATGTAATGATCTGGAATGGAATGGATTTTGTGTGAGCAGGGGGCAACCCACACCCTCGATCTCGATCTCATGCGTGGATGGATACATGCGCGCATGTGGTCGATGCTACGGTCCGTCGGACGCCTTTGATGGCGTATTAGACGTGTGTGTGTGTGTGTGTGTGTGTGCATGCCGGCACTTGACCCGGACGGTGCGCATGTCAACCCGGACTATGTGTTTTTGTGTGTGTGTGCATGCCCCCCTCACTGCGTGCCACACTCGGCATTCACGCCTTGGGGGTGTGGGGGATGGCAGGCACAACGCCCACCTCGATCTCTGTGCCCTCCGCGAGTGGGCGCGACGTCCGTGCGGGCCCCGCCTGGCTGTTGCGCATCAGGGCCGGGGGCTTGCGCAGGCCCTGCGTTGTCACGGGTGTGCATAGGTGTGTGGGGGGGTGGGTGGGTGGGGAGTGGGGGGTAAAAGGGGAGTGTGAGGCGCGTACGAACACACACACGCGCGCGCGTGGGTTAAGAGGGGTGAGGGCCAGAGGCTTGCACAGGCCCTGCGTTGTCACGGGTGGGTTGGGGTTGGGGGGTTGGAGGGGCCATGGAGAGTGTGGGACGTGCGTTGACACACATGCAGGGACACACACAGAGACACACAAACAAACATAGACACATAGACACACAGACAGACGC